>OZ023312.1:75882824-75987824 GCA_964007375.1 Ophion obscuratus
GACATATTTGTCGATCTAAAAATTGAACTCGTTCGGGGTTTGTTGATCCAAGCAATTGCACAGGAAGACTGATTATTCGAATGATAATTACCAGTTATTGTTAGAACAATTTCATTAATGATTATAGATATATAGATATAGGGGCCCGGGAAGATTTCTGAATTTTATTATAATGGCAATCAGTTTTTCCTTTTTATTTGTACTCTATATACATAAGCTCATAAAACCACGAATTTCTACAAGAATATCGAATAATGTAATTAGGCTAGGAGAAGTTTCTATAGATAGGAAAAAAGGTAAACAAAAAGTGAATCGAAATAATAGTAAGGTACGACACAACACACTTTGCAATTTAGTAAAAATATAAAAAACATTATGTAAAATGCGTGCGTGCCGCGCATATACGGATACGAAAATTGCACGTATGTAAGGGCGCAAGGAAAAGCATGAAAAAAAAACTCCTAATACATTAAGGGGTTTCGAGACAATCGGCGAAATGTTACCATTTGATTCAAATTTGAACAGTAAATTCTTTGTCGTATACTGAATGTATCCACCAAATTTTTAATCGTTAAAAATTACATGTTTTTTAAATTAATTTTAATTTTAATTTAATATATAACATTTGAATTTCTATAAAAAGTACAATGAAAAAAAATCACTTTTTAACATAGGGAGATGCCGACACTCATCGCTCAATGACAGCTTTACGCACGAAATAGTGTGATAAAATGTTTAAAATGTTAATGAAAAATTTCAAATACCTCAAGACATTATTACAATTTCGTCTCCAGAGTCATGATGCACTAAGCGATTCGACAATTTCCATAACATTTTTTTGTTAATTTCACATTATTTCGTACGTAAAACTGCTATTCAGCAGTCAGGGTAGGCACTCCCTATGTGGAAAAGTTTTTTTTCAATAGTAAATTTTATAGAAACGATGTAGACGATTGATTTAGAATTTGGAGAGTGCGGCAAATAACTTACCCCATAAATTTGAATGATTTAATAACATTTCGACAATTGTCCCAAAACTCCTCAATGGAAAAAGCATTGAAAATTATTCGAATGCACAGCTCACTAGCGATTATAACAGTGCTTATTGGATCAAATTGCGACAATTTCCAGTCGAAAATCCCTTAAAAACTGAACATTTAAAGGAAACTTAGGCGTATTTTTAAAAGAAAGTCTATGTATAAAGATCTGTCTATCCATATGGATATGGATATGTTTCATATACTATATAAATATATTATTTTTCTATCTATAGTTCAAATCCCTAAATGTTACGAAAATATTTTATTATAGCGAGAAATTTACTTGAAAATGAAAATTGTCTGATATTTCGAGAGATACGAGGTAAAGAGAATTTTCCGGTTGAATAAGCCAATGTGCAATCGAAGGGTTAATGGAACAGTTTTTGTGAGACTCACTATGTCAGCCGTTGTTTCTGATTCTGTTCCTGGTTAATCAGCGGATAACACTTTTTCGTTTTAAATCTGAATCTCGCGATTATTCGACTGATCCTAATGCGAGATCGAGACGGAAAGAAATAATCGCAAAGTCTACTTGTAGACCGTGGGTGTACTAGGTTCATTAGTATTCGCAAGATCCTCACCTAATGAGACCGATCGTGCTCGGGCCGCACCACACTTCGCTTTTTAAAAATCAGAAAAAATGAATAATGGCAACCATTACGTGCCTAAGAATATTGAAGACGAACCGAAGAACTTTTAAGTCGCCTAAGATATTATCTAATAGTCATACAATGAAATATAATCTCAGAGCCATATCAATTAAAATTGATATGGAAATGAATGTCCAACTAAATTCAATATTTTTATTATGCTTGAATAAATTAATGAAATTATTTTAATTATTCAATGAATCAATGAAATTGTTTAATGATAAAGAAAAAATAATATAAATCATTACAATTATAATTATTAATAGGATGATTGAAGAATGATTAAGAAAAAAATAATAATTTTCTATAATTGGTGAATTGGCATTTTATACGTTAATTATTGATCAGGTAGAAAGGTTAAGGGAAAGTTACCAGATACTTGAAGTTATTAGATTATAATTGCTTCCAATGTAACCCTTCAACCACTCGCCGATCCGATGACGGAAACAAGTGCCTGTCATCTCCGAACTTCCGGTAGAGAATTCTCTCGCACTGGGCAATTTTGTCTTAAATCTGCAACTTTTTCATTCGCAATAACTCTCGTGTATGAAAATTTCGGAAGTGCATTTCAAACTTCACGCGATATCGATTAATAGGTTTGTGCCGTTCCACTCTCTCCCTCGTTGTTTTTTTTTCTCATTTCTGGTGATTCGTTCGTGCGTGTTCGATCCGCCCGTAAGGAAACGCTCCCGAATGCTCTTGCCGATATGTATGTGCGAAAGATGAAATCTCACGGAATGTGCCATATTACACGGTGCGCCAAGGTAAGACGAACTTTCGCGATTTCTGAACGAAGATGAATAATTATAACGACGACTACAAACTCGTCCCTGGCTGTCGAAGTTTCTTGTGCTCTATATGTGCATGCATCTATACAGGGTGAGGCACATAAAGTGTTACGGAGCAATAGCACTCAAACTATTGATCATATCGACAAATATTTTAGACGAAAGCTTCAGTGTTCGAGAAAGCCGTCATACTGGACCACCCAATTTTTGTATCGGTGGAGGCGCTGGAGATACGTCAGTCAACTCCATTCTTTTAAATGGAATGGTACATTTTTTCTTCAACCATTTTGTGGAGCACCTCAAGCCGCATAAAAAACATTGGGGGGTCAAAGTCGTTCAGGGTCATTCAAGGTCACCTATTAAAATGAAATACAAAACTAAATATCTCGGATCACTATCAAATATTTGCTATTGATCCGAGATATTTTGATTTGTGTCATCGATGCTGACCTTGAATGACCTTGAACGACTTTGACCCCCTAATGTTTTTTATGCGGCTTGAGGTGCTCCACAAGATGGTTGAAAAAAATGTACCATTCCACTTAAAAAGGTGGAGGTGGCCTTCACTGTGCGTCAGCGCCTCCACCGAAATAAAAAAAAATTGGTCGTATTTGACGGCCCGCTTCACACTGCACAACTTTTGTTTCGAACATTTTTTTGTGACGTCGATAATTACCGAGTTACTTCGGGTGACAGGGATAAGAGGGACACCCTGTATATTAGGGCGGTCCTTATTTGGGATGTTTTTGAATTTTCCTGTGGACAAGGTGGAAAAAGTTTTCAAATAAATAAATAAAAAAGTACGCTAAGGCTGGAGGTCAACTCAAGTACTCCCGCCAAGGCCGTGAATTTTCCCATTTAATTTCAATGGAAACTCGGACCTACTACAGTTTTTTTTGCCCCCACCTAAATAATATTTTGAAAAATCTGAAACTTGGCATAGATCTTTCCAATAGTTATAGGTATTCCTAAAAAAATTGGGTGATTTACAACGATGGAATTTTCAAAGTAACAGCGCGTCAAAGTTGCGTCTTGAAGTAAAAAAATCATCATTTAACGAAATAAATGGATTGATAAATAATATTAAACAATTAGATATACTTACATGAGTTTTTACAAATTGTATGAACTAAGAATTGTTACATTAAACAATTCTTGTAACTTGTTTAAAACAATTAAACAATTGTGCGATTACAAATTGATCGACAACGAGGTGACCTATCACCCCCTTAAGGCTTTGCATCGACCTTCCTAACACCCTGTATATATGTATTCAATTGTTTTCCGCTCTATTGAGCTATCGATATAACTGTGCAATCGTTCATTTTCCTGATAAGAGAACGAAAGTGGCAGGAAGGAAAAGTTCACAAGAATCGCAATTCCGTTGAGCCGTTCATGGAAGTGTTAAAGGTGAAAAGTTCGTTTTTCTGTAACGTATCTCGGAATATCGATATATATATATATATATATAAGGATGATTTTTTAAACGCAACTATATTTTTTTTCAAATTCTCCTATTCGGTAATTGCAGTAAAGTGAAATAAAACGCCTGTTAAAATATGAGCCCTTAATATTAATATTTAGCTTCCTCATCGCTATTATTTATTTCCCATGCTAATAACATGGAGAAAACTTTCCTCACCACTTTTGAATTTTATAACTCGCCAACAGATGATCGTAAAACAGAACCTAAGATAGGTTTTTTTGTAAGGAATTGAACGCTTTATAAAAAGGTCTCTTATCGTTTTATGATAAATCTACTCTCCGAAAAAAAATTTAAGGTCCAAGTTGAATTTATAGTAAATTTTAAGCTTTTTTTTCACTTTTCTAGCGAAACCGTCAACCTTACCACAAAATGTCACAGAATTTTTTTTTGTAGACTATTTCATTTTCTATAAATTCATGTTATTAAGTAATATGAAAATGTAATAGTTGAATGGTTAACGGCTTTACAAATTCATTTTTTGGAGAAAAAGTTGCTATTTCTGTAAAATTAATTGTTATTTATATTATTTATATTAACCAAAAATATAAATACAAAGATGCCAATTTTCGTAAAATTACTTTTCATTGTTTGTTCATAGTACAAACAAGTTACGACATTTTTTATAACTTTTATATTCAAAATTAAGTTTATATGGTTTTAGAAAAAAGTATAAAGAGTGAACGTTAAAAAGTGACTTTATAAGAATTAGCGTCTTTTTATTTACATCTTTCATTGATATAACAATTAATTTCAAAGAAATAGCAACTTTTCACGAAAAATGGATTCGACGGATTTGTTTCGTTAATTTCTTTCAAAAATCCAATTTTAGCGGAGCATGTTCGCCCCACCGAAGCAATAAAAGGAACAATTTATTTACGAAGTTGACTAAACGATTTAACTTTCGAAAAATATGCGAGTGTCGCGTCGATAATCAAAGAGATTTATGTCTTGCGACAAATCCGGTTTTCCACTCGCATGCAAAGCACATCGACTTACAATTTCACTTTGCCCGCAGTGCTTTAGTTGACGAGAAAACAAATGCAAAATACGTGTCGACGAATGGTATGGTTGCGGATGTTTTGACAAAAGATTTGCCGAACATGTAAAAATGTATGTCAGCAATGGGATTAGTTGGGAAAAAAGGACTGGTCTATGAACGCTCGTATCGAGGAGGCGTGTTAGATTTTGAGTATTGAATTATCTCAGCAATGCGCGTTTGTTAAGGTGTTAAGCCACTCTAGAGGCCGAAAAATAGGTTTTTTGGGTTTTTTTTAAGAAAAACTATAAAATAAATCGAGATTACAAAAAAGGGTGTTTATCATACATATTAGTGACTGTATACAATAATTTTTTTGAAGCGATTAATTTCAAAATGGCGGCTGCGCAGCGTTTGAAATGACATTGAAATTTGCATCGTTGCAACGCAATGAAAGTTTTTTTTTTTTGGTTATCAAATTTTCTTTGGCAGATTCAAGTTAAGAAAATCAAGCAAACGTTTTTTAGTATTATTTTATAGCGAGCTACAACCTAAATATGCTAAATATGATTTTGAATGATAATGAAAGTAAGAAATAGAAAACCATTTTCATTCAAATGATGCAACCTTCAACATCATTAGGGTAGAGCCACCAAAGAATGCGTGCTACCAAACAGTATGCAGTACTTTATATTATTTTATTTTTTCTTATGTTGGCAACGCCACCCAACCTGTCAGTTGGCATATGTCATACTTCACGACGTTGAAGTTTGCATTGTTGCAACGCAATGAAAATGATTTTCTTTCTACTTTTCAAATTTCCTTTGGCAGATTGAAGCTACAAAAATCAAGCAAGCATTTTTTTAGGATTCTTTTATAGCGACCAACAACATAAATCTGCTAAATACGATTTTGAATGATAATGAAAGTAAGAAGTTGAAAATGATTTTCGTTGCATTCCAATGATGCACTTCAACATCATTAGGGTAAAGCCACCAAAGAGTGCGTGCTACCAAAGAGTATGCAGTGCTTTTTATTATTTTATTTTTTCTTGTGTTGGCAACACCACCTAAACTGTTAGTGACATATGTCGTGTCAAGGTGTTGGACAACTCGCTTCGTTAAGGGGCGATATACACCGAGAGCCGGAAAAAAGGTTACTTTTGTAATTTTTTTTCAAGGAAAACTATTTAAAACTTCGGATTGGGGTTTTAATTATCTAAAAGTATATACATTCAAAAACATGTTTAATTTTCTTTATTTAAAAATATAAAAAATATACAAGGATATTGTATGGTCCTTGGAGCGTCGAAAAAACATCTGCGTATACAGTACCCACTGGCGATTCTAAAAAATCATCTGAAAAAAAACCAAAAAGATTATTAAATTAGATACTATAATCTAGTACTTGTCATAGCCGATTTTGAAAATATCGATTTATGACAAAATGGCGGACGTTTGGACATAAATAGTGATTTTTGGGCCAAAAATTAGTTATTATTTTGCCTAAAAAACCAAAAATAAGTAACGAAAAAAAAAAAAATCCTATGACAAGTACCAGATAATGGTGTATAGAATAACCACAAAAAACCGCAAGGCAATCAGTTCATTGGTTTTCGAGAAATTTTGGGTACCGATTTGAAAAACGTGCTTTTTTAAATTTAAAAAAAAATAATTTTTTTTAAATGTATTTTTTGTATTTGTATTTTGTATTTGTAAATGTATTTAAATGTATTTTTTTTAATTAAAATAAAAATAATTTTTTTAAAATGTATTTCGAAAGTGAATTTGGGAGTGTAATAACTTTTATATCAATATCTATAATACAAACCTATCAAACAAATTCATGAAAATAGCCTTTTTTTAGCGTCTAAAGTGAGAAGACCGCTTGAATAAAAAGTACAAAGTTCATTATCAAAATGAATTTTTCTAGAAATAAAAGTTTATAAAGTGCGTAGTCTTTGGTGGCTTTACCCTATACTTTGTGATACATCCTTCCCTCGTCGTCACTTTCGTCATTATCCAAGATTGGTATTTTCGGCTCTTGGTCTTCCTTGACTGAATGGAAAGTTTTTCTCGGACGTCCAGGTCCGCTGTTTTTTTTTTAAACGCGGCCTGCCTCGCCCTCCTCGAGTTCCGCAACTCGACGCTGGCGTCCGACTTCCCGATGCCTCTTTTTGGTTTCGGGTCTCGGCTCTTGCTTCGTCGGTCTCACACCTCGTCTCGCGTCGTATGGTGAAACTTCTCTTCGGGTTTGTTCTTGTTGCCGCAAACTCGATAACTGAGTCCTCTCTTCGGATTTGTTGAAAAACTTGACTCCTCGAGCGAGTTCGATCTTTCGCTCCTTCGGGATCTACTCACCATATACCTTTGCTTCTCGTGGATATCCGACAAACGTTCCTTGCCTAGATTTTGGCGAAAACTTGTCTTCATTAAGGGAAGGTTCTGCCTTGTTGGGCCAAAAATGTTCGATTTTTCACCAATTTTTTTATGCGAAAAGTATTAAATATAGAATGTTGATATTTGGTATGTTGACTAAGCGGTCTTTATTGAACATCAAAATATTTTGTTAAAGTGTGACAAATATGGTGGTGGGAGTGGGAGTAGCCGCGTATGTCGGTGCGCGGCGATGACATTTTTGCTAAGTTTTAGTTTTTTTTTCTTTTTTTTTCTTTTTTTTTCAGTTCTAAGTCCCGGACAGGTGATCTGAAGCAAAAAAATCAAACATATTTTTACTTTGTACAATATTGTGTATAAGTTGACCTAGAAACAAGAAGAAAAATTTAAAAAATTAAAAAATAGTGAGCAAAAAATTGCGAAATTTTTTGGAAAAAAAACAAACTTCCTTCCGATCGCTCACTATTTGTTTATTTTTCAATTTTTCTTCTTGATTCTAGGTCAACTTATACATGATATTGTACAAAGTTAAAATATATTTGATTTTTTTGCTTTAGGCCACAGTAACGGGTATAAAATCATGTGCGAATTTAAAATTTTTTTCCGTATGAAAAAGTAAACCACTCATAAAATTAATTACACATCTATTTAGTATGAATGTCAAGCTGTTAGAAATTTTTTTTCTTTTTTTGATTTACAGAATGGCCGGGTACTCGAAACTTCTCGAAACAGCTTTTTTCCCATTGGCGTGACAAATAACTTCAACGATTTTCACTCGATTTACTTCAAATTTAAAAGTTATGTTCCTAATTACATTTCGCAGAGGAGTACGTACGGAATTTCTGATTAATCGAAAACTTTTTATTTTATGAGCAGTTTATGAACAGTTATAACGAAATTTTTCACTGAAAATTCATTTCTTAAGGGATGGGTAGGGGTTTCAGCCTGAAAAAATAAATACTTTTTTGCCATTTTTTTTCATCCACATGGATTGAGTACATTTATTGGAACCTTTTGTACATTGTTAAGTGTCATTTCAAGAACATTCCGTGAAATTTGTACGCGAAAATATCCACAAACAAGCCGGTGACAAAGCTTTTCCAAGAACGCCTTTGGAAAAACACGATTTGCGGTGTTCACTGTATCTCATCTAGAAATTATCTGAAATCAAGTACCATTAAAATTTAGTCGAAGTATCATCAAATCCTCCCCACAACGGTCTTTGATAATTTTTTTTTCATTTCTAAATTTTTGGTGGTCATGTAAAGTGAAAAGTGCTATTTGTCACGAAAAATTCCGCCATTTTGGGGGTGGAAAACCCCCTGAATGTAAAAAAAATCTCAAACTAACCGTTGGGGAGAGGTATTTTATATGTAGAAAGTGTGTACCAAGTTTGAAATAAATCGGTCAAATAGAAGTGAACACGGACTTTGAAAAAGTGGTTTCGAGAAAAACGCGGCACCGGCTTGTTCGTGGATATTTTCGTGTACAAATTTCACGGAATATTCTTGAAATGACACTTAACAATGTACAAAAGGTTCCAATAAATTTATTCTATCCATATAGATGAAAAAAATTCGCAAAAAAGTTTTTTTCCCACGCTAAAACCCCTACGCTCCCCTTAAATTGTAGTTGTCCGATCATTTATTCTGGCTCGTGTGGCCGACAGTGGCTAGTGTTGGCTAGGTAATCGCGAGATACACCGACTTGAGGATTTTTTTTTCATTCGCAACGCCATCTGTAACTTAAGTTGCTTAGCCAACCATGGGCCAATCGCTCGATAGAACCACACGTAGTCACATAACGTCACTTCCTCATTTGTGAGCAAGATCGGCTGGGCAGTGACTAGCCAAGGGGTGCACCCCCATGGAAATTTATGTATGTAAAATATATGCAGAAAATATATGCTACGTATATGCTACGTATATATATATCGTTCGCATATATAGTGACGAAAAATAGAATAATACGTATATATTCTGTATATATGCACCAAATATATGACGCATATATGACCCATATATTTTAGATATATTTTTCTGACCAAAAAAATATATGCTACGTATAAACACTATATATGATGCATATATGAGGCATATACGACGCATATATTTTCGATATACTTTCAATCTATTTTTTTGTCAGAAAAATGTATAAAAAATGTACGCGTCATATATGACGCATACATTTTTGATACATATTCCTGACAAGAAATATATGCTGTGAACAAACACTATTACAGTTAAACTTAATAAAACTTAATTTACAGTTAAAGTACACTATTACATATAAACAATATATACACCCACATGAAAATAAAATATATAAAAAATATATCGAAAAATATATAAAACATGTATTAAGTATAATTGGTTCGAAAAATTGGATATGCCAATTATATTTTTGGGCAAGAGTAAAACCTATACGATATATAAATATAAATCCATTTAAGATACATCTTAAATATATCAAACATACAAACTGAATGTATGTTTTATATATTTTAAATATGGTTGGTTAAGCAACTTGAGTAACAGATGACGTTGCAAATCAAAAACATCTTCAAGTCGGTATCTCGCGAAGACCTAGACGCACTAGCCGGAATAAATGATCGGACAAAAAAATTGAAGGTTATGTAATCTCGTAATTCTATTCGATTATCGCTCTCTATGCGAACGCAATTAAGTAATTGATCCGATAATGTTAGTTACTCTTGTAAATCCACATATTTCTCAAAAAACTAACTGTGTGTATTGTACGATATGTAGACGATACGAAAGTTAATTTAACAAGTAGAACTAGCTCAGTGGGGAAGGTCCCAGCTCATCACTCAGAAGTCCCGGGTTCGAAACCACCTTACGGCGTGTAAGCGTCTGATATAATTTTAATTTGAACCATTAATATATTTGAACCGCAAACACCATAATCGTAATTAAGGACAAGAAAAAAATATCGTAAAAGGGTGCAATGATGTAAATAACGTCATAACAAAATTTTTAAGAATATTTCAAGTATAGTTTAAATATATTTCAAGTATATCTTAAATACACGTTGAATATATTTCAATAATATTTTAAATGTAGTATGAACATATTTCAAGTATATTTTTAACGGAGTATGAATATATATCGTGTATATTTTAGATGTACTTTAAATACATTTAAAGTATATTTCAATTATAAGTCGAATACAGTTAAAATACATTTGTAGTATATTTTGAGGGTATTTTGAGTACATTGTAAGTATATTTTCAATATAGTTTGTGGCATATATGTATATATGTGGTATGCATGCAGTGTGTATGCAACATATATGCTAAATATATGTGGTATATATGCAGGGTAAATGCTACATATATCATTGATATATGGTACAGTGATATACAGTAATACCACGCATATACATGTCATATATAAAAACGTTACGAAAATTAGAATTTGGCACATATATGCAACATATATTTTCAATATATGGCATACATTTCACATATATTAAAATTATAAATAAAATAAATTTGCCGTATATTTTCGCGTATATAAATTTCCATGGGGGCATAGCCGCAGTTATCTAGTGTTGGCTAGGTCATGGCGACATAACCACTTGAGACCCATTTTTTTCTTTTGCAAAGCCATCTGAAACTCAAGTTGGCTAGCCAGCCATGAGTCATTCGCTCGATGGAACTACATCGAGCTACATAACCTCACTTTGTCATTTGTAACCAAGATCGGCTGGGCAGTGACTAGACAAGGGCTGGATAACAAAAGATTCAGAATATGATTATCTCACCAACCATTTATCAGTTCGTATGAGCTGAATTGGGCGAGCCACCTACTAGGACGTAACTCAGACAGACTAGCACAATTTCTACTCGCGCACCCCTGAAAAAAGGCCTGTTGAGGGTTTATTTTGCAGTTTCACCCACAAGCAGTACACCGATCTAAATAAAGCAAAAACCATAATTTGTCTAACCTAAAACGACAACTATCCACTATAGGAGGATAGAAAAAAAATTAAGGGGTGACACTTCTTTCTTTGAGAGGTGCTTTCTCCCCTTAAAAGCGTTCTTCCGCCGATAATAAAAATACGTGTCTAGTAGTTTTACTGCTTTATTACATAAATGAGTTTCAACCAAATCGAAGGCGGACACTCAAATGATGTTCCTTAGGGGGCGTCCATTAATTACGTGAGGTGTTTGAGGGGGGGGGGGGTCGAGCGAAATCTCACCCAATCTCTGGGGGAGAGGGGGGCTTCGGCAAATATCACGTAATTTTAGTAATTTTAATAATCACGTAATTTTTATCACGTAGGGAGAGTCTCCCTGCTACTTTACATGTTGGACTAAATGGTACTACAACTGCAGTTACTTCTACTACAATTTATTTTCCGTGAACGTATACATTTTGAAAAATCTCATGTGAGATTAGGGGTGGGGGGAGGAGGTCGAGCAAAATCTCACGACATCTCACCAGGGGTGGGGGGGGGGTCGAAAAATCGCCAAAATCACCTCACGTAATTAATGGATGCCCCCTTATGAGTGATTTGATAGTTTTTCATAACATTTTTACCATTTTTTCACACTATTTTGTGCGTAAATTTCCATGTTTCTTACACGCTTTGGCAAATCTCGTGCCTCATCGACTCGCGATCAACGCACCTTGAACTTTAAACGTAGAGGACCAGTATCGCGTATCGTATTGTGTTAGAATGTTGACCTTCAAAGTTTCCGTACTGGGCAACGTGTCGCGAGTTTCTCCAACGTGCCTAAATATATATATATATATATATATACAGGTTTTTTTTTAACTTGAGACTGCTAAATATCTCGAAAAATAAGCCTCATATGAAAAAAATGTTCTAAATAAACCTTCAATAGTTTCCAAGGGGCAATTTAATCCTACAGAAATTAACCGCCTGCCGGCCCCCCTGGGGGTGGGGCGGGGGGGGGGGGGGGGGACTTTGAAATCTTAAATAGAAACCCCTACTTTTCATTACAGATTCGAATTATACATAAAAAAAAAATACGTAACTTTTGTCTGAACTTTTTTGTAAATTCGGGATAGATGGTGCTGCACTCGGTGAAGATTGGGCAACCTTCCTTTTCTTCAAGGAAAATCCCCTATGTTTTATTGCATAATGGAGCTACGTCGAAGAAAAGTAACTTTTGTCGGAAACATGTTTTTTTTTTAATGATCGTAAATATCTACTATAATTTTGTATCCATTCTTAGCTTTACCCAGGATTAAGGACGTGGACCTGACGGAAATTTATTGCCTCTGGGGTGCTTCATTATTGTGAGTCCCCTTGCCTCTCACATTTGGGGTGTTTGATTATCGTGAGTCCCCTTGCCTCTCACCATTTAATTCAATAAGTGTTCAAACTGATGACCTTCAACTTCGATGCATTTATTGATCCGTACTTCGAATAATTGTACACAACTCAAAAGTTTGTTCGCTTTAATGTTTGCGCAAGCACTTCTGATTCGTCCAATCATGTTTTCACGAGTTGTTGGCACTTGTTGATAAACTACAGTTTTTAAGACACCCAACAGAAAAAATCAGGCGACGCAAGTTCTGGCGATCTGGCAGGCCAATGTATCCCGAATTAAAAAAAAAAGTTCAGACAAAAGTTACGTGTTTTTTTATGTATAATCTGAATCTGTCATGAAAAGTAGGGGTTCCCATTTAAGATTTCAAAGTCCCCCCCCCCCCCGCCCCAATCCCAGGAGGGGCGGCAGGCGGTTCATTTCTTCGGGATTGAATTGCTCCTTGGAAAATATTGAAGGTTTATTTGGGACATTTTTGTCGTATAAGGCTTATTTTTCTAGATATTTAGCAGTCTCAAAATAAAAAAATCACCCTATATATATATCGAAGAAACGATCATAAAGATGGAAGGATCTTGATAGGAAGTTCAGGAAGACTTTCCACAAGGATAAAATTATCGTGAATGTCCAGCCCTGAAACTACCCTTGCGCTCATGAATGAAACCTCCTTTTCCCGCCCACACAGAGCACACGGGGATTTTCATTTCACGTAGAGATTTTTTTGTATATTTTAGAGGATGCGCATGAATTGAACCGGAAGAATTCGAGCAGTCTGTGTCCTCTGTATCGTTACGATTCAAACCAGGAAAATCGTGGCCCGTTTTGAGACCAGGATTAACAACCACACGTTGTAATATTGTCCAATCGTGCCAATATTTATGTGCCTTTTCATAAAAAATTGTGAGTTAAATTGAACGAATTATTTCAAAAACGCATATAAAACACGGAAGTAAAAGTCACGCTGGCAGATAACCCATTTTAAGTTGAAAAACATTATTATTCAGTATCGTATCGTAAAATAACGATGTAAAACGTTTATGCAAAACAATAGGACAACGGGGGGTGAGCGTCGACAACGGAAAATTGATTTTGCGTTCAACTGGTCTATAAAAAAGGTATGGGATTTAAACATGTGTGTATATGTCTTTGTTTCTTCACACACATACAATACACTGCCGGCGAAAAGTTTTCGGACAAAAATTCATGAAATTCCGAAACAATTTTTTATGCCATTTCGCCGATAGTTGACATAAATGAATTTAATAAACGGCATTTTGAAAGGAAAGTATTCGGCTTCTTTCCGTTTTTTTTTCTAGAAAATTTTCTACTATTTTTTTATGACTAGTACCCATTTTCGAAAACGACTTTTTTCGCCTTTTTTTGTTTCTTTTCTGGTGGACCCCGTTTACGGACAAAAAATGTTTAATGCCTTTCTTTGATCGGAATCATAAAGGGGGAAGCTCAAGCTTTAATTTTGTTTTTTAAGGCTTGGTACGAATTTTTTTTCTAAAGATATTTTGATTGAAAAAAAAGAGACAATTTAAATAACGTGTAAGGCGATAACAAGGATTCGAGGAAAACCTCAAGGTAATGAAAGTTGAATCGATTTTCGTTGAGTTCGCAAGAATTTTTTAAGTTTTTTCCCCCTATTTTTGGTAAAAAATCAGATGATTTAATTACCGTAACTCGAGAACTAGGGAGTTTGAGGTAAAATTTCAAGAGAGGAAAAATTGTGTTCTTCTATTTCAACGCAATAGAATTATTTCAGATTATTTCGCCATTTCTTTCCCCGTTAAAATTTTCTAGTTTTTTAGTCACGTCAATCGATTGATTTCAACCGATTCTATTGCGTTGAAAATAGAAAAATATAATTTTTTTCTTCCCTTGAAATTTCACCACAAAAACGCTTAGTTCTCGAGTTAAGGCAATTAAATCATCTGATTGTTTTACGGAAATAGGTGAAAAGTAAATTTCGAAAAAAAATCTGAAAAAATTCTCGCGAACTCAACGAAAACCGATTCAACTTTTTACTACCCTGAGGATTTCCTTGAACCCTTGTCATTTTCGCGTTATACGTTATTTTTCAAATTGTATCTTTTTTAAAATTTAATAATATCTATAGAAAAAAAATCGTGCAAAGCTTTGAAAAAAAAAAACAAAATTGAAGCTTGAGCTTCCCCTTTTATGATTCCGGTCAAAGAAATGCATAAAAAAATTCGTCTGTAAACGGGGTCCACCAGAAAAGGAACAAAAAAGGCGATAAATGGTCGTTTTCGAAAAAGGGTACTGATCGTAAAAAAAAATAAGTTTTAAGTTAAGTTTTAAAAGTAAGTAAACATTTTTAATAAAACCGGCATGAAGGTGAATTCCTCCCCTTTAAAATTCCGTTTATTAAATTCATTTATGAAATAATTCAGATCATGTCCTGCTATATGCTCGAATTTCAGTTTCGTACAAGTTTCATGGTTTCCAATATAAAAATCATCTGCTTTTGGTTTTTCGCATGCCATTTCTACAAATGATAACTTTTTTTACCCGGTTTAAAAAAAATACTCTTGGTTATTTGTTTTAATTTTAAAAAGTCTTCTTTTTAACCTTAAATGTTAAGGAAACTTTATGAAAAAATATATTATGCAGAATTTTCATACAAACCAATTCGAGCATCTGACTTTGATAGCCTGCGGTGCAAAAAAAATGTACTACGCATATCGTGCCAATGACTGAAAAAGTTGCTCAGTTATTGTCGATTCATATCATTTATCGGAATGGCGTGCAAAAACCCAAAAGCAGATGATTTTTTTTAAATAACACAGGTCGCAGGATTATGCATTCATAACACCCTGTATATTGCACGCAAACTGAACCGGTCTCCGCCTCCCTAATTCCGTATCACCAAAACTTTAGCCATTCAACTGCAATAATTTACAAGGCGTCTCCTGTCGTCTCTAACGATAGCTGTGACTCTGAAGATGTGTTCTTTTCGTGTCCATCGGTGCTCGTGTGCGCACATCGTTGACTAAAGATTGAAATTTCGAGAACTCTTAGCACGGACGCGTTCCGAAGAGAGTGCTTCTGAATAAGCAAGCGCTGCCTCTCGAGAATGCAAAGTGACGTGTATGTATCTTCATTATATCTATACAAAAGCTTCTCTTGTTCGTCGCTTCACGTTTCTCGACGCTACAATTAAACATCACCGACGTAATAATTGTGAAATTATTTCACTTTGAAGATAGCTGTCAGGAAGCCTTATTATTTTGACAGATGCGTCCGTTCATATGTCACATCAGAATGATCTTCCCTTCTTTCTACTCACGCAACCCTTGAAAATCAGAGATTATTCGTTAAAATAGCATTCGTGTAGTCGTTTCAAGCGAGAAGGTCACACAACCACTGCAAAATAACCCGGCTTTCGTTTTTCCAAAAAGTTGGAAAAACGACGTGTCATTTCACAAGATAATAATTGCATTATTAGCGACATTGTAAAAAAAATTGAGGTGTATTGGGAAAGTATTGATGTCGGTCATTGCAAAATACTATTATTTTATAAATAACAAACTTTTTCGAATTAAATTTCAATTCAATATCTATAAAAGGCAAAGTCCTCATTGCCTGGTTCAACATCGTTCAGCCTACACCGCTGAATGTAGAAACGTGAAATTCAGAGGGTATGTTGATTTTTTTATGTGGGCAACATTTAAGAAGGGATTTTTCGATATTCAACCCTTAAGGGGTGAAAAGGGGTGGCAAAGTTTGTATGGAAATTTACAAAAATCTGGTCGGATTTAGTTGAAACTTGGTATTTATGCTTCTTGATATAATTCATGAAACACATATTCCAGCGTTTTCTAGAAATTCAACCCCTCAGGGACGAAAGGGGGTGGTAAAGTTTTTACGGAAAATAGAAAAAATCGGGTCAAATTTGATTGAAACTTAGTATTAATGCTCTTCTTCAACACAATTAATAAAATACGCATTTTAGCGTTTTTCGAAATTCAAACCCTAAATGGGGGGTGGCAAAGATTGTATAGATATTTACAAAATTCTGGTCGGATTTACTTGAAATTTGGTAGTCATGTTTCTTGACACAATTAATGAAACACGTATTTCAGCGTTTTTTAGAAATTCAACCCCTTAGGGGAGAAAGGGGGTGGCAAAGTTTTTACGGAAAATAGAAAAAAATCGGATCAAATTTGATTGAAACTTAGTATTAATGCTCTTCAACACAATTAATAAAATACGTATTTTAGCTTTTTTCGAAATTCAACCCCTAAACGGGGATGGGAAAGTTTGTATGGAAATTTACAAAAATCTGGTCGGATTTAGTTGAAATTTGGTATTTATGCTTCGTGATACAATTAATGAAACACGTATTACAGCGTTTTCTAGAAATTCAACCCCTTAGGGGAGAAAGGGGTGGCAAAGTTTTTACGGAAAATAGAAAAAAATCCGATCAAATTTGATTGAAACTTAGTATTAATGCTCGTCAACACAATTAATAAAATACGTATTTTAGCGTTTTCCGAAATTCAACCCCTAAACGGGGGGTGGCAAAGATTGTATAGAAATTTACAAAAATCTGGTCGGATTTACTTGAAATTTGGTATTCATGCTTCTTGACACAATTAATGAAACACGTATTCCAGCGTTCTTTAGAAATTCAACCCCTTAGGGGAGAAAGGGGGTGGCAAAGTTTTTACGGAAAACGGAAAAAATCGAGTCAAATTTACTTGAAACTTTGTATAACTGCTCTTAGACACAATTAATGAGATTTCAGTATTGTTAGAAATTCAATACTTAAGGGGGAAAGGAGGTAGCCAGTTTTGTGTGGTAAAAGAAATATCTGGTTAGATGAACTTGACACTTAGTATTAAGGCCGTCACCTCGTGTGAAAGCTCTTTTTTTGCTTTTTGGGAATTTTTTTGGCGAACTAAATAGACATACAACTGCGAACTTTTCACCAGATATTTATCCATATTATGAGCACACTTTACAATTTATTTATCTTCAATAAAAGTTTTTCGCGGTTACCACGATTGCGGGCGTTCTGCTTATCTGAAACAAAAAGATCAAACGCCTTTTCAATCTGTGAAGTATGAACTAGTTTTTGAAATAGAATTATTAAAAAATATTGAAAAGTACATTTTTGGCATCTTGTTGAACATTTTTTCCTGAATTTTGGTGTTTTTTTACGACTTCAACATAAAACAAAAAAAACGGCTTGACGGATCAGAACTATCCTAGTTCGCAGTGTCCACATGAGTACTGAATAAGTCATTCATATTTCAAAGGAAATCGTTCGATAGATTTCGAGATATCGTAGTCACTAGTATGAAAAATACAGTTTTGAGAAAAACGCGTTTGACGGTTCAAATATGATTATCACAAAAAAAATGTTGACTCACCCTTGATCTGCTATGCCTGGTCCGTAATGTGAACCTTCAGTTTCCTCGAATAAATGCAAAAAAATCGATTTCTTGTGTTAATGGCTATAACGCCTATCATACGATTTTTGATATATGCCAAAATAACAAAATGGTGGACATTTTTCGAAAAAACAAAAAAAAATTCACCGTTTCTGGCAAATTTTTTTAAAGTAATCAATCAAATTTTGAAAGTAAACATAAAAATTTTAAAAAATCCTTGATATGCGCTATAGCTATAGTTGTAAATAATATGTGGTTAAAATTTCATAAGGATCGGTTCAGTAGTTTCGAAGATTTTATGAACAAGCCGACGAAAAACATTATTTCGAGAAAAACGCGTTTAAAGTTTGTTTGGGTTACATAAATACATTAAATTTTATTGAAAATATATTTCAAAAGTGTATTTATTAAGAAATTTATTTATTAAACTTTTATATCAATATCTATAATTTAAACCTATAAAAAAAATCATGAACATAGCCTTTTTTAGTGTCTAAACTGAGAAGACCCCTTAAGTGACCTCGCAGCAATCGCAACCGGTGTATCAGTAAGATCGAATATAATCAAATTGAATACGATTTTTCCGCTCTCAGAGATTGAAGATATTTCCAATAATTCCGATAAACAGTATGACATGCTCTCAAAGGGTACAGGTTAAGTGGAAAGTTCTTGCACTAATCAGACTCGATCCGAGAGAAAGAGAGAACGGAAGAGAGAAAAAGCGAGAAACGGGCCTCCAACCGAAGCACCTCGGATTTTTTATTCAACGTGTCTGTTATCTTCGATCTATTTCGAGGCTGTAGATGTAACAATACGATAGAAAACACGCCAACCGACTATAAATTATTCAACAATATCCAATGTTGTGTCGCTTTACAAGCAGCTCTTACATAAATCATTATTTCAGCAACTTCGGAAATACTAACTTTTTTTTTTTGTACCTCTACTCAAATTTACTAGAATATCCGATTCAGGTTTTTTTTAGTATTTAGAATTGGAACGATGATAGGTATTATTGGATTCAACCGATAGCAACGGTAGTTGAAATAACGATCCGATGTACTTTTACTGAAAACAGTAAACATATAGTGCTTCTGTGTCACATTGTTGAACGGAATAGTATTAAGGGGCCTTCTCACTTTAGATGCTAAAAAGGCTATTTTCATGAATTTTTTGATACGTTTATATTATAGATATTGATATAAAAGTTGTTACACTTAATAAATGAACTTTCGAAATACATTTCAAAAATTATTCATTTATTTAAGTCACTATTTATAGACGAAAATGGTAGTGAAAAAATTGCCTAAAAAACTGCAGGTCTGCGCTGTTGATGAAATCTTGGAGATATATCTAACGAAACAAAAAAATCAAACGGTTTTAGATTCAGTATGTTAATGGCTATAGCGCATATCATACGATTTTTGATATATGCAAAAAAGTTTTTTCACCGTTTGTGGCAAAAAAATAGTAAATGTTAACATTTAAAAAATCCTTGATACGCGCTATAGCTATAGTTGTAAAGGATATGTGATTAAAATGTTATAAGGATCGGTTCAAAAGTTTCGAAGATTTTATCAACAAGCCGTTGAAAAACGTTGTTGCGAGAAAAACGCCATTAAAGGTTATTTGAGTTACTTAAATACATACATTTTTTCAAATTTATTTCGAAAGTGTATTTATTAAGTGTAACAACTTTTATGTCAATATCTATAATATAAACCAGTCAAAAAAATTCATGAAAATAGCCTTTTTTAGCGTCTAAAGTGAGAAGACCCCTTAAGGGCGTACACAACTGGAAACGTGTATAATTAAGTGATGTTCCACGATTTTTCTTTTGTGGAAGGACGTGCAAGAGGATAATAATATTCAAGGATGGTATCAGTCATATCTTGAAATGAACAAAAAAAAATGGTTTCACAAAAATTATATAAAATATAAGTGACGCTGGAGCCATTATCGCGAGGCATCTTGAATTTGAGACGTTCTGCGACACGCAGTATAACTGACGCAAAATTGAACATGGAAAAAAATTCTATTAATTTACACGACTATAGCTGGAGAAATACGTAGGAGATTTTAAAAATATGAATTTTTGTGTAATTGGCAAGCATTTGAAGTAAAAACTCGATTTTCGATAGAACAAAGGACAATCATTTGTGAATAACTAATGTTATAATTAACTCATGGAAAATCCCGTACGTATTTCTCGTAGGAATGTAATTTCAAAGATGTGCTTAAAATTTGGAGTTAAAAAAATGAAAATTGTTTCATTTAACCAACTGTTTTATGGTTTAAAGGTTCTCTTAAGCCAATCTCACCCAAAAAATCAATTTTGCGTCAGTTCTACAGTGGTATTACCCCTTAAGGAAAGTAATGCAAATTCATCAAAAATGTGAATATAAATATCAGTAAATGATTATTTTCGCGTAAAGAAAAGTCTCAGTAATTTCGCTGCGTTGCAAATAAAAAAGTAAATGAGCCGTGCTAGCGTTATCGCTTTTACTGGAGATGTTTTAAAGTATTCCTTTCGCGAAGGGCTGTATTTTGTGGGGGCATAAAAAGGGTCATTCTGAATCATTCGTAAATTACCGTAGCTCTTTATAAAAATGAGTCAAAGTCAGTTATTATATCCAACGACAAACTGGAATAGAAAATTTGCTTTGATTGCTTATTAGACGAAATTAGATTATATTAACAATGATAAAGGAGTGAAAAGAAGTAAAAAAAATAGATGAAAGGATAGAAGAGGGACTGGAAAGCTCAAAAAACAGAATTTTAAGGAGAAAAGAGGAAAAAATCAGAAAATCGACGTATAATGATAAGTATAAATATATTATAGAAAAGAACGAGATGCCATGGAAATATTGGTCAGTGGAGAGAGTGAAGGGTAGGGACAAGGAAATATGGGCGAGGCTAAGATGTGGCAACATAGGAAGGGCGGGAAAGAAAGGAGAAAAGGGTTGGAGGTGCAGGATATGTAAAGAAAAAAAAAGAGACATTGGAGCACCTACTGACATGTAAAAAAGGTAAGGAGTTAGTATCAGAGAAAGCAAAGAAGAAAGCAGAGTGGATGGAAGGAATGGATGAATTTGGCCGTAAAGGAGGAAATAATAAATATACTGGGAGGAAAAATACAAATAGGGATGTGCGAGAACTTTAGGGAAATGGAGAAAATGTGTAGAAATATGAGTACGCAGCATGGGGAGGAGAGATCGACGCAGTGGACGAATAAATGAAGAAAAGGGAGAACTGTGAAAATAAGGCGGAATGTAGAAATGTAGAGTGTATATAATATGTGAAAAGTATGTATGTGAAATATTAATGTTTTGTAAAAAGCTTTGGAGAGAAGTTGTGCAAATAAAACTCGATACTGCTACTGGGTGATATAACAGTTGTACATAACATTTTTTCTCACTATTTCGTGCGTAAAACTGCCATTCAGCGATGAGCGTAGTCTCCCTATATTAAGGGGAGCGTAGGGGTTTCAGCGTGAAAAGAAAACACTTTTTGCGTTTTTTTTTATCTATATGCATAGAGTGAATTAATTGAAACCTTTTGTACATTGTTAAGTGTCACTTCAAGAACATTTCGTGAAAGGTCATAGCCGGGTAAGTAGGGAAAAACTGCCCCCGCATTTTTTCCAGCGAAATTTGGAGTATATTTTGAGGTATAAAAAAACAAATTTTCTGAAAATTTCATCCCCGTCAACGCAATGGTTTTAGAAAAATGATTTTTTTTAAATATAAAAAAAATTTTTTTTCCGGAAACGGTACAGTGGATCGATTTAATTTTTTTTTTGGTACTTGTTCCGATCAAACGTGTTACGAAATAAAATTATAGAACATCTTGCGAAAGATTAAGGTTTGAAAAAAAATAATGTTCCTTGTTTTATTATTTTTTACTGTAATCCACTTGGGGTACAATAGCGAAAATTTGTTCATATAATCTTTGGGTACCTTATTATATTATGTAATTTTTTCAAAATGATCGGTTTGGTAGCCACAGTGAAAAAAAACACACTTTATTGATATATTTTAGTTATATAGATATATGACTATAATATATCAATAAATTCTGTTTCTTTTTTTTCACTGTGGCGTACCAAATCGATCATTTTGAAAAAATTATATAATCTAATAAGGTGCCTAAAGATTATAAGAAAAAAATTTCGTTATTGTACCCCAAGTGGATTATAGTTAAAAAAAATAAAACACGGAACATTATTTTTTTCAAACCTTAATCTTCCGCGAGATGTTCTATAATTTTATTTCGTAACACGTTTGATCGTAACAAGTACCAAAAAAAAATCGAATCGATCCACCGAGGCGTTTCCAGATTTTTTTTGTTTAATTTTTTTTTAATTCACTTTTCTAAAATCATTGCGTTGACAGGGATGAAATTTTCAGAAAATTTGTTTTTTTTATACCTCAGAATATACTGCAAATTTCGCTGGAGAAAATGCGGGGGCAATTTTTCCCTACTTACCCGGCTATGGTCTTTGTACGCGAAAATATCCACAAGCAAGCCAGTGACAAAGCTTTTCCAAGAACGCCTTTGGAAAAACACGATTTGCGGTGTTCACTGTATCTCAGCTAGAAATGATCTGAAATCAAGTACCATTAAAATTTAGGCAAAGTATCATCAAATCCTCCCCCCAACGGTCTTTGATAATTTTTTTTTTCATTTCTAAATTTTTCGTGGTCATGTAAAGTGAAAAGTGCAATTTTTCACGAAAAATTCCGCCATTTTGGGGGTGGAAAACCCCCTCAATGTAAAAAAAAATCTCAAACTAACCGTTGGGGGGGAGGTATTTTATATGTAGAATGTGTGTACCAAGTTTGAAATAAATCGGTCATGTAGTTTTCAAATGGCAGTGAACACGGACTTTGAAAAAGTGGTTGCGAGTAAAACGCGGCACCGGCTTGTTTTTGGATATTTTAGCGTACAAATTTGACGGAATATTCATAAATGACACTTAACAGTGTACAAAAGGTTTCAATAAATTTACTCTATCCATATAGATGAAAAATTCGCAAAAAAGTGTTTTTTTCACGCTGAAACCCCTACCCTCCCCTTAACCCTTCGTTGACACACTTATATTTGGCCACGATATTAACACATTGGGTCAATTTGACCCAGATTATACTTCATCCACTCGCCATCAACAACCCTTCGGTCGGTTTGTGTTGGAAAAAATCCGGAATACACTTTAAACATTTCTTAATATATTTGTACAATTGAATTTTGGACCGTAAGAAATTGAATTATTGAAAAAAATTATGGAAAATTTTCAATTTTGGGAAAGTGAGCATTTTGTTTCAAGTTTGTCCATCAAAATGACCAAGTGCGTCAACCTAGGGTTAAATTTCAATTGCAAATTTAATAAAAACGGTGTAGCCGATCGATTTGAAATTTGCAGGGTGCATTCAGCATATGACGAGTACACTGTATAAATAATCAATAAATTATACTGGGATTATTTTTTTATACTGGGAAGTCGATCTTGGGCAGCTCCCTATGTTAACCCTTCGTTGACACACATATATTTGGCTACGATTTTGATACATTGGGTCAATTTGGCCCGGATAGTACTTCATCCACTTGCCATTAACAACCTTTCGGTTGGTTTTTAATGAAAAAAATCAGGGATATACTTTGAACATTTTTTAACATACCTGCAGAATTGAAATTCGGAAAGTATAAAATTGAAATGTAAAAAATTATTGAAAACTTTCAATGTTGGGAAAGTGAGCACTCTAATTCAAATTCGTCCGGGTCAAAATTACCCAGTGTGTTATCTTAGGGTTGAAAAGTGTTTATTCAATTGTAAAATTTATGAAAACCGTGTAGACGATCAATTGAATATTTGGAGGGTGCAGTCAATATATGACAACGAATTTACTGTATAAATAATATTTAAATAACAAATAAATTATATTGGGGTTTATTTTTACTTGATTAAAGCTGAAAATCAGGAAATTTTTAAATATTCGGCTTCATAAAACGAATACTTTAAGTGCTCGAGTTGGCTAAATTCATCAAGGTATATACGTTTATCTGTGTGCATGCGTACATATAACATAATTTATATTATATCGATTAATAATATTATGGACGTGCATGTATTATTGATGTATAAAATATATATTATATGTACACGAGAAAACACTCACACACACACAAATTCAATGCTGAAGTTTACTAGTAATTAAAATAGTCTAGCCGGGTCCCACGTCAAGTTTTGACTCGGCAGAATTAAATTTATCGTTGTCATAACTTTTATCAACGCGACCCTCCCAGAGCTTGGTTTCCCCCATCGAAAATGGTATGTTCTGACGTGGCGCTGTGTTACTTCGTATCTTTCTTGCAAACCGTGTCCCTCCCGGCAACGCTTCGTTTTCCATATCCACATTTAGCTGCCGAAATGGGCGAGAAAACATGGAAAATGTTTCGGTTCGTGTCTTCTGATAATATTCCCTTACGATAGAATGATTGAATATTTTTTTAACAGTTAACAGTACTCAATTAACAATAAAATTTATAACCGAGGATCTCAGGATGTCTGGTAAAAAGAAGTGTAGGGCGAAATATGGAATTTCATGTTGAAAGCTAGTATACACGTACACAGATAGTTGGTAAGAGTTGCATCATTATTAGAAGATAATTGAACTTATCAGGGAGTTAAAATTCCGGGCGTTTAGATTAAGGGGTTAGGCCACTCTAGACGCCGAAAAAATAGGCTTTTTTGGAATTTTTTTTTTCAGAAAAACTACAAAATAAATCGAGATTACAAAAAGGGTGTTTATCATACATATCAGTGACGGTATACAATAATTTTTTTTAAGCAAATTCGTTTTAAAGAGTTACATTTACCTATAGACCCGAAAAAATGGCCATATCCCGATTGTTTTTCTGCGAAACGGTTAGTGAAAAAGAAACGCATTTTTTTAAACACAAAGGTACATATATAAAGGTACATAGAGCCTTTAAAAAAATCACCAAAAAATACAGAAATACAAAAAAATCATGGCCGCCGGCAGATGATGACCTTTTTTCGCGACATTTGGCGGTGGACACTCTCCAGCTTAAACGGTCCATTCGAAATCTAAAAATCGAACGGGTTATCCAAGCTAACAATAAATACGAGTCGTTGACGATCGTCGATTTTTAAAATAATTTTTTTTAACAACCTGGCGACGCATTGAAACCCGAGCATATACAAAATCTATGAAAAGAGTCGTCGATTTTGCGTAACTATTGAAAAATGAAGATCGATTTTGAAAAATGGAGATCGTCAACGAACTTTAAATGGTTCTCATCGTATCTCCTGTAAATTTGTAAATAATCCGTCAAGTGGTTCTCGAGATATCACGTCCACCGACTTTGACAACGGTGTTTCGAGAAAAACGGGTTTAAGGGGCTATACCAGTGTGACACTTAAAAAAAATCGATTTTCTTGTACCTTTTCCGACAGTTTATACTTTTAAGAATATCATTATGATTTATATCATTTATATCAATATCATTTTATCTTGCAAAAATAGATAGTTAAATCTTTGAACGCGTTTTTCTCGAAATGAGATTTTTCAAATTTGCTGACATTGTAACTCAAAGAGCAACTATCCGACTGACTTGAAATTTAAACTGAGTACTCTTGAATATATTTACTCTACAATGGAGTAGGATATTTTTGATTGGATAAGAATTGACGATTTGGCATTGAAAAAAACGACCATTTTATAGGCAATAAAACAGACTTTTTTCTATAAAAAAATTATGTAATATAGATCAAATATAGCCAAATATATTCTTAATTTTCCGAAACATTTAATTGAGTACTTTTCTTCCAAAAAATTCCCGAAAATCACCCAAATTTTCAGTGTGTACACTGGTATAGCCCCTTAATGTTTGAAGTATGGTGCTGCTACTGCTCACCCGGCCGACTGTTAGAAGCTGTAGCTCATTCGATTTTAAGAATATTTCAATGAAATTTTCAGGGAATATAGCTAAAAAGTGATATTATTCAATAAAAATATTTTTGGAAAATGCAGTTTTTTGACATACTTAGGTAGATCTAGCCCGTTAACGGCGGATTACTCCTGGGATTTTGGAAATGTAAGGTATACACACACGTGTGTGTATACTAAGTTTCTTTCTTTTGCCAAATAACCTCAAAGAATTTCGTTCACGCCGAACGAAATCGACATTTTTATACGGCTCGGTCGAAATATGCTATCGCGTGATATTCAACCATTCGAAGTCAGGTAGCGATAATTTATATTGCCATTCAATTGAAATATGTTTACCACAAGTTACGATTTATGAATAGATATTCAATTAGTTGTATGACGATCAAATGAATAAATTGCCAAGTTACACCAGCACACGAAACACCGCAGTCGAATGATGGCAGAGCCCCCTGATTTGCATAGTAATTACACACTAAATTTCCCGTGCCGTACACGTGAGACGTGCGCACTACCGGATTTATCGAATATATAGTTTTTCGAGAGCCATAATTCAGAGATATGCAATTACAAGCAGCCATAATTCAGAATTACGCATAGCGTCAAAGGGTTATTAGACTATCATTATTTTCGCACAGTGACATCCGATAATTAGAAGGAGAAAAGGAAAAACCTCGATACTGAGTTGCCTTAGTGAGAACTTTTTGGATTGAAAATCCGAACTTGTTGGGAGCTCGTATCATAACGATGAATCACTTGCTGATTTCCTTTGAAGACTGCAAATACATAGGGTCGAACCGATCGTTGAATCTCGCATTAAGAAGGTTGTAGCGATTCAATTGAGTCGACGGTTTATTCATTTTTTCTTTCAATGCACCTCAAAAAAATGCATACGAGGTACAAATTTATTCTGCATATGCTAATTTTTTTAACATATAATTAAAGGGCAAAATTATGCATTTTAATATTGTTACTACCAACTTGAAAAAGTATAACATTATCGATGATTATTATGAAAAAAACTACGACAACGAATATTTTATACAATTCACCATGAAATTTTGAATAATTTATATTTGTGCCTATTCATATTTACGTCACGAGATTATTTGCCCATGGTTTACGACGAGCAAGATGAAGATTTTTTTTTTCTAAATGTTTACAAATGTTCAGTTTGCATTAATTTGTTGTTAGAAATGGTTTATCGTAGTGCTAAATAATAAAAAAATTACATAACCTTTAGTGTGAAAGTCTTGCCCATCTAACCGCACGTTCAACTACATGATTTAACTATTTTTCATCTCTGGTGTTTTGAGGTGAAAAAAGTTAAAAAAATTCGTAAAGACTCAGTATATTCTAAACAATAACGTGTATTTTTTAAAATTAAATTTAACCTTACATTGTGGCTAAGGCTCCAACCTCCTTAAAGCGGAAAAAGGAGCGTTTACTTGAGGAGTTTCGGGGCAAGTGACGAAATTATATCATTTGATTCGAATCAATACAGTAAATTCTTTGTCGTATATTGAATAGACCGTCTAAATCTTTAATTCATCGTCTACACCATTCCTATCGAATTTACAATGGAAAAAAACGCTTCTTTAAGGGATCTTCTCACTTTAGACACTAAAAAAGGATATATTCATGCATTTTTTGACAGGTTTATATTATAGATATTGATATACAAGTTGTTAAACTTAATAAATACACTTTCGAAATACATTTAAAATTTTGTTGAAATATAATGTATGAAACCCAAACAAACGTTAAACGTGTTTTTCTCGAAACAACGTTTTTCTACAGCTTGTTGATAAAATCTTCGAAACTACTGAACCGATCCTATAGCTATAGTGCATATCAAGAATTTTTTTAAATGTTGATATTTACTTTTTTGTTGCCAAAAATGGTGAAAAAGCACGTTTTTTTTTTAATATGCGCCATTTTATTATTTTTGCATATATCAAAAATCGTTCGATATGCTTATAGCCATCAACATACTGAGTCTAATGCCATTTGATTTTTTTTTCGTTCGGATGATCCATCTCCGAGATTTTATCAACAGCGCAGACCTACATTTTTGTGGACTTTTTTAAACTACCATTTCCGTCTATAAATCGTGACTTAAATAAATAAACAAATATTTGTTTATGTATTTTTAAATGGTATTTTTTAAGTGTAACAACTTTTATATCAATATCTATGATATAAACATATCCTAAGAATAATGAAAACAGCCTTTTTTAGCGTCAAAAGTGAAGAGACCCCTTAACATATGGTGAAACTGACATTGCCAGTGAAATGGCAGTTTTACACATGGAACAGTGTGAAAAAACGGTTAAAATGTTATGAAAAACTGTCAAATCACTCAGTATATTATGACAATTTCGTCATCAGTGCCATATTGTACTTCCTATGTTATCTCATCATAGGCATCCTCCCTATGTTAAAAACTGATTTTTAATTACAAATTTTATAGAAACGGTGTCGAAGATCGATTTTAAATTTGGAAGGTGCATTCAGTATATGACAAAGAATTTACCGTATAAATTTGAATCGAATCGAATTCGAATTTGATTCGAATTCGTACGGAATTCGAATTCGAATACGGTACGAATTTGGATCGAAAAATGTCGAAAACATTTTTTCAATCCATCGCCCGAAATTCCTTAAGTGAACACAGTATCCGAGAAAACAGTTTGTGCATAACAGAGATATCGTGTCCAACGAGTATTAGTGCAATGTGATTACTATCGGTGATTGATTGTTTGCATATATACGCCGGGATGAGAAAGTCGTCCTACTCTGCCTGTCACATATCCGTTTCAATTGTCGTCGCAATTCTTTCTGGTGAGCGTATTGGGATGACGGAATCGAGATTTGACAAACAATTAATCTTCTATGACCTCTTTATTCTTGGATTTTGTGGTGTCTTGGTCGGGTCAGTACGATCTGTGTATTGACAGAATATCCCCTTAAACATTGCACGAGTTAAGCGACTCCCTCTTTGCCCTGCTTCCGGTGTTCTTCCAATCCGAGCTAGTACCCGAGTAGAAATTGTGCTAGCCTGTCTGAGTTACAACGTAGTAACTGGCTCGCTCGAATGACCTCATACAAACTGATCAATGGTTGCCTCACTATGAGCTAGTGATATTCTGCATGTTTTATTATCTAGCCCTTGGCTAGTCACTGCCTAGCCGATTTTGGTCTCAAATGACAAAGTGAGGTTATTGGACTACGGGTAGTTCCATCGAGAGATTGCCTTATAGCTGGCTGAGTAACTTGAGTTACAGATGGCGTTGCGACTGAAAAAACCCGAGTAGAAATTTCTTAGGGTTAGCCTGACCAGGGTCAAGCCCCGATCGGGGCGTGATACGGGTAAACACCTATTACGGACATCCTGATCCTGTCCCGATCGGGTCGGAAGTATTTAGGTCCTAAATCAGGCTATACTAAAATGGTCCTACTAAGGCCGTCCATGATAAGATCCTACTAAGGCTTTCCCCGATAGGGCCTTACTAACGCTTGCCCTGATAGGCCCTACTAAGGCTTTCCATGATAGGGCCTTACTAAGGCTGTCCCTAATGTGGCCCCACTAAGGCTGTCCCTAATGTGGCCCCACTAAGGCTTTCGCCGATAGGGTCCTACCAAGGCTTGCCCTGATATTCTTTTGCCGCCAATTCTTTTTTATGTAGTCATCAGCTAATTTTTTGTTCCCAGTCACTGGCTGCAAAAACTAGGTCAGAAATATCAAACAGCCGCGGGAATATTAATTTCTATCTAGTTATCATATAATTTTTTATATACAGTTACTAGACGACCAAAGTGTTACAAGGCTGGGTAGTCAATAGCTAAAACGGCTAGCTAATGGCAATTCGAAACATATATTTATAAACTTGTGACTCGGTGGTGATGAGTTACGTTTTCCACTCGGGTGGTCTTTTCTTCGGGCACTGCGTGTATCGCCCCTCTTGCATTGTAATTGGTGGACGCTATTAGTCGGTACTTATGATAAGTAGAGCTTATTATTGTTACTTTTTTCTTTAATTTAACCCGGAAAGGATAATGCTGGGCAACACTCGGGGGCGCCGACACCACCTCGTGTGCCTCCCAGTGAAAAAAGGCGATAAAGAAGTCTTAAAAATCGCTTTGCGATAGCCGCCCTCCAAGCCAGAGGGTGAACGGCTACCGCATCCCACAATCGTGTTGCCTGAGTAAACAGACGGATTCTAGGATGGCCCCCTTCTGCATCCGAGCTGCTAGCAACCGGACACTGCAAATCGGTATGTCGGCAAGGCCCGATAGAAAAGACTTCTTCATTCCCCCCCAGCGCGCCGATCATGAGGACAACGAGAGTTACCCTGAATCCCCGGTGCAAACAACGCTAATCCCAATAATAATAATGAGAGATTGTATTGCTCCGGGCAACACACTTCCTCAGTTTAAGCTGGGAAACATTCACCTACCCCTGTGGGTTAGGCTCGATCTTAATCTAGACCGGAACAATAAGCGCTGAGCGACACTTGAGAGCTTCGACACCATCTCGGCTGCCGCCCAGTCAATAAGACGAGACAAAAATGAAATATCGCTCTGCGATAGCCGCTCCCTCAAGCCAGGGGGTGAGCGCCTACTGCAGTCGACAATCGAGTTGCCTGAGTAAACAGAGGGATTCTAGAATAGCCACCTTCTGCATCCGACCTGCTAGCAAACGGGCACTGGGTATGCAAACCGATCTGCCGGCGAGGCATGACACAAAAGACTTCTTCATCCTCTCAAGCGCGCTGATGATGAAGACAACGAGAGTCACCCTGAATCTCTGGTGCAGACGACGTATCTCGGGCAGGAGAGGTTAATACTTGAGCCGTTTCGCCTCTTCCTTTCGCGACACGTTTACCTTGGTCAGGGCCGAGAAATCGATTACGTACATCATAGTGTCGTCGAAATCGAAGAGGACAACATCAGGCTTGGTCGCCTGAAGCGGTCCGATGGTCGCGAACGAGAAGTTCCAATAAATCTTGCACCTCTCGCCCACGACCGGATTCAATATCTCCTAGTAAATAAGAAAGCACGGGTTCCCGGTCTATTCCATAAGAGTGCCGTAGATGGTAATACAACACCCTCAGGGTCACGTTATGGCCGTGGATATTGCCGGAGATGGCATATACCGGGCAGGTCGATAGTAGATACATTAGTGTCTCCGGCAATTGTTTAAATGCACGACAAAATGGTCGGCAGAGGCTGACCCATAACGCGACTGCAATAAACCATGGTGTTGATAACTCAGTCTCGGCAGGCGCAGATAAACCCTTCGGCCTCGGACATCAGTCCAGCCGCAAGAACGAAAAGGTCAGCTGGGCGGATAGCCTTTGCTCCTCGATGTGGTGGGAAAATTCACCGTGCATGGGTTTACTATGGGTTGACGTGTTGCTGCAGCAAGATAGTCCGCTCGGCAGCCCCGATCGACCACCGACGTTGGGATTTGGTCAACCGAGTGATGGAGTTGGTTGGCAAGGGTCCACGCCGTCGCTGGCTGAACTCGAAGCCGAGGGTCTCTGTAGCACGACCTGCTGCCTCATAAATAAATGCCCCCACTCCATGAAGCTCATTCTGGTGCACGATCTCCAAGAGCGGGTCCGAGCTTGTTGTTGCATTGCTTGCTCTTCCGAGGACAGTGCGATCATGAAGACACTCCAATCCCACGAGGCCACGCCCACCACTGTGACTCAGCATATACATGCGCCGGGTGGAAGATCGAGGGTGCAGACTCCGCTGGATGTTCATTATCTTCCGTGTGCCGATGTCCAACTGTTTAATCTCGTCTCTACGCGATTTGATAACGCCAAATGAGTACAGCAGGACCGGGACAGCGAGCATATTGGTGGCAGGGACCTTGTTTTTCCCAGACAGATCTGATTTCCAGATGAATCTAAGACGCCACCTACACTCACTGCACTCACGGGGGCACTGCGGTTGCCCGCTTGACACCCTCAGCGTCATGTACAGAGCGCTGATCGATGCCACGGTACCGGTAAGACCCTCCGGCGTCCAGATGTTTGAAGACGTTTCCAGCAACCAGCTGAACATCAGCTGCGACACCCGCTGCTCGCCATTTCCTGAAGTCTATACCAGCCGCCCACGTGCACGTCGCTATGATGTCCAAGAGGAGCTGAAGCCCTCCCCCTCCCTCCTGCGCCGGGAGCGTATATTTCTGGATCATCCATATAAAATAGATGAGCGACGCCTCATCCACGCCCTGCGGGGGCCCTGCTCCGTACCCGCATACAGCCCGCAAGGCGATTGATAGGGGCAATAGTGAGACACAAAACAGGCGGGAGCTGAGAGAATCTCCTTGGATAATCCCTCTTCTATACCCTACCCTTCCAGTCGACACGATCCCTTCACTAGTTTTGAACCTTAAAGCGTGTCTTTCAGAGTGACATGAGCTGCTTAATGCATCCCACTATGTTAGGATTCACCGAAAGACGTCCGAGTATGTGAATGATCAGTCTGTGACTGGCAGTGTTAATCGCCTTACGGCAGTCTATCTAAGCGACTGAGAGGTTACACTTCTGCTGGATCGCCTCTTACGTGATGCAGCGGTCCACCAGCAGGTTCTCTTTACAACCTCCCAACCCCCTCTTGGATCCCCTTCGTTCGTGCATCTCCCGCCATGCAGGCTCGATCTTACGCAGAAAACGTTCATAAAGTATCTTTGTGAAGATCTTGAAGAGCGCATTCAAACACATTATCGGGCGGTAGTTCTCCGGACCAGACAGATCGCCTTTTTGGGAGTCCTTTCCTCTGTCAGCCATGCAGGGATTTCTTCCACCAGAAGATCATAATTCCATCCGGTCCGGGAGCGACGTGGTTCCTCCTGTTACTCAGGGCCCTCTCCACCTCACACCGTTTGACTGGTAGGCAGTCGCCACGCTGACTCGGCTATTGCCGGCAAAACGCGTCGAACCGCCCCAAAGCTGGAGTGCTTCCATCAAAATAAGCCTCCCCACTATACAGTTCTCCCCAACACCCCTCAACGTGGATAGCTGCTTTGTCGGGGACAGACCCAGGTAGTTGGAACCGACGGCCTGGGTCAGAGCAGAAGAAAGCGTTATATAACGCCCGACTCAGCTACCTCTCTAAGGATTGCTTCGCAACCCCCAGGTTCCACACCTTTTCCACGTAGCGTTCCTTCACAATAAGTACGATAGCTTTGTTTAATGTGTGGTAATGGCATTTCAGTTCCGAGCTGATTTTTCGGATTTTCGGGACGAACACCCTCCTCGCCGTAATGAAGTCATACATTGAACACGGGATGCCGCCCTTCGCGCTTCATTGATATTATTCTGGAGATGTTCGACACGCCGTCGAGTTTTGATCACGTACGCCGCTTTGTCATTGCGTGTCCAAGGTCAAACCTCAACAGCAGCGTGATACACAGCCAAATTCAAGCTGAGATCTCAGGAATTGCCCAGATCAGCAGTCTCAGGAATTGCTGCTTCAAGGGATTCATTTTCCGCTTCTTGGCAAACAGGCTGAAGAGAAAATATCCGAGAGATTCTCTCCCTCCTTGTTCCCTAGTCCTCTGTCAAATCGACGCGCCTACGGGGGGTTGTTCGACGGTCAGGGGACCGATCTTGAATTCGTCTGGCAGTGCTTCGCACTGAATGTGCAAAAGATCGTCTGCCAGACAGCCCTGGTGTTTGTACCAAGAGATCGTAGCCTTTTCGTCGCAAGCAGGCGGCCTGGTCTCGCAGGTGTTGTTGCAGGAGGTGTGCAAGCTTTGGTTGCACTTGGCCCCACAGGGCCTGCAACTTCGCCATGTCGTCCTCAAGGAGGACGAGGTCCTCTTTGAGTTCCTCTGTCCACTCAAGGCGCCGATTTCAAACCGTGTTCGTTGCCGTGGAACCTCTCCGCGTTCCCAACTCATCCTCCCAACTGATTCTCGGTCCCGATCCGAGAGGGACAGGTTGTGGGGTGCTGACTAGGTATTTGCGGAACCTTGTTTTCCGCATGCTATGTGGTTGTCCTGGCATGTCGTTAGCTATTGCGACGGAGTTTTGCTCCCCCGAGCGATGGGCACGTGAGCTTCCCTATACGAATTAATGAACGCGCGGAATTATTATTATTATTTTGGCACTTTGTACAAGTCTCGGCATCTAGCCGGCACCTATGAGGATCCTCAGGACATATGTCAAGTAAGATTCTGTTACACACTTTTTACAGATCGGTCTCGTGTAGGTCTTGAAGAACTAAATCGCATTCGTCCCTGTTGTTGTTGTTGGTGTCCACGAAATTTCCAGTATCGACGGTGCTCAAAAAATTTCTCCCGATGTGGCAGGTCTCGAGGATAAGTGCCTTCTGCATTTGCTCATAAGTCGGCGTCGGGAGCCCGACGGTGTGCAGGGCGTCGCTGAGTTATTTCGATATCACTCCAGTTGATGATAATACGATTAGCACTATCCTGACTGCCCATCCTCCATAGGCGCTTTATTCCCATCGCAAGTTCCGAGTATTTCGCGATCTTCTCTTGGATGGTCTTCTCCATGTTGTTCGTGTTTGGTATCCCAATATCAATTATGGTTGTTGTCCTCGCGCGTTTGTCGGTCAGCGTTATATCTGGCCTAGTTGCAGCTATAGTCTTGTCCGTTAAGATGGCTCTGTCGAAATATATCTTGTGCGTGTCGTTATTCAGGACTGCCTGTGGCGTATAGTTGTAGTAGGCTGTTATTATTATTATTATTCCTAATGCTTTTTTTATTATAAAATTAATGAAAATGTAGTATGTAAATGTGAGAATATAAAACATTCGCCTCGTTTAATTTTGGCCCATTATATAGGGTGTCTCAAAATGACCTAGCCTTTAAGTTTGTTAATGAAACACAGCATTTGTTTGAAAAGTACGAATATTTTCATTTTAATATAAGGTTCCAACATGGAGGTTATGTGTGGAGCACAATATCCGATAAATGGCCACCTCCCCCCTGTATGCAAACGTTCACGCTTTGGAAGAAATTTCCAATAACGATTTGGTATACTCGGGAAAAAAGTTCATATCTGAATATATCTGAATCATATCTGTAGAATCAGATAAGATCAGACAAGAAAATTAGCAATATGTGTTCATGTAGTGTTCTGACAGATTATGTATGCTTATATCTGAGCATGTATGATCATATCAGAGCAATTTTTATAATTTTGAGAGCAGACCCGTTCATATCGCAGTAGGTCTGACCAGATCCAATCCCCAGGCAAGATCTGATCTTGTTGGACCAGATCGGATTTTATTGGGCCAGAAGTGATCATGTCAGGCAAATCTAGTCTTATTGAACCAGATCTGTCTCTCCGTATAAGAATAAAATATCGTGGATCCCAGTAGACCTGGACATCTATGAACAATAGACCTGTCCATATGATAGAATCATAGTTTATCTGAACCATCAGACCAGGCATGACTCCGACTATATCAGAGCAAATCTTACTCTGTTGAGACAGATCAAATCCTGTTAGTGCAGTCATGAAGGTATCAAAATGTTTACATATATAGAGCGGGGTTATTAACACGTCATCACTTGACGTGTTAATAATTAATAATATTATAGTAACTCACATGGTCACATATAATACAGTCAGGTGAGGTGCCATATCTGATCGGATATCGTCTCATATCCTCATATATCGTTTCATATATTCAGATGTTTTCATGTGTGAACAACTGAACTGCATCTACGACAAGGTATGAGTGTATATGACTTCGTATATTTTCCAGGTTTGGTATCGTATCTGATGGGATAAAATTTCATGTAAACGTGCCTGCTCATATATGACATCATATATGTTCAGATATGGTTTCACGCTGCCAACTCGCCTTGGTACGTGACCAGATAAAAACATATATGAGATGTATATAGCGGAGTCTGGTACCGTATTTGATCGGATATGATCTTATACGAACAGATACGTTCACATATCGCATCATGTATGTTTAGATACGAATTTACGGTACCAACTCGCCTTGATACTTAGCCAGATATAAACAGATATGGGTTCATATATGGTCAGGCCAGATACTGTATTTGATCAGATATGATCTTCTATATACATATGTGATGTGGAATTTGATCAGACCTAATTATATATGATACTGTAAAATGTCAGATATAAATACATCTGATACATGTATGACAATATCTGAAACATATATGACAATATCTGAAACATATATGAACATATCCACTTAGACATGAACTTTTTTTCCCGCGTAATTACAGACTAATGTCATTAATGGTGCGTACAATTGCTTCTTTGAGCTCCGCAATGGTCTGTGGATCATTCGCATACATTTTTCCTTTCAGACAACCCTAAAGAAAGACGTTCAATGGCGTCAAATCGCATGATCTTGGTGGCCCATTCACGTCGCCGCGGCGCCAGAATACGCGCCCACGAAATTTCGTTCGCAATAACTGCATCGCTTCACCCGCAGTGTTGCGCCATCTTGTTGAAAGAATATGTCTTCCAAGTCCATGCCGTTTATGCCATTTATCGGATATTGTGTTCCACGCATAACCTCCATGTTTGTATCTCATATTAAAATAATAATATTCGTACTTTTCAAATAAATAATACGTTTTATTAATCAATTAAAAAGTCAGGTCATTTTGAGATACCGTTTAGTTTGCTCAGACGGCAAAATATGCTTCATAGCAGAGTTCGAAAAAGCGCAGTATAAGGAAGGCGGCCAGCACAGGGAGAGGCACGTAAAATTGTTGTCGTCGATGCGGTAGACATCATTATTTTTCTGACGTGCAGAGCGACACCGATACCGCCCTCTCGCGGTACTAATGAAACCAATTAAACCGACGAACGCCCTCTTCATTTCCCGTTCATGTACCGGTAAACGCTATACGCAAGTTCATTTCTATCTCGCTACAAACGCAATTTCATTTTAGTCCTTTTCCGTTTTAGTCGGGAAAAGTCACCGGCTTTTGAAACGAGGTTTAAAAAAACGGTATCCTTTGTCGATACAGAGGAAACGAATTTTTTGTCCAACGGCGTTTTTTGCATTCGCATCCGAGAGCATTTTTATTCGTGAAACAATGGGTCAATTGGAAAGCGAACTCGTACAATATCTTCTCCTGGTATGCGGATGTAAAAAGGAGAAAACAACGAATAATACCACCCAATCATGCGCGCGACTTTTTTCCTTCATTCTTTCGTGATTTTTTTACAACAAGATGAAAAACGTTTTCTATACGGGCGGGTTGAAAAAAAAACAAGTTTTACCGTTATTTGGATTTGCTCTGGCTGAAGAATTACTCCATTTCTACCATTATCAATTTCACGCCGCTTAAACGAAAATGTAATTCGTTTCGTTTTACCCGCGTATTCAAGTAAAATTCTCGTATAATTGCAGTTCGAGGACACGAAATTTTTCGTTTTCTCGAAACGAGGAAGGGATACTTTTAAATGAGATGAAACACTGGAGAAACTGTTGATGCAAAAACGTTGTTTGTGATAACTATAAGAAATACTTCTAGTGTTTCGCACCTGTCTTCGTGCGACCGAATACAGAATTTGAACAAGACTAGTTTTAGACCAGACCATGTGCTAGAATGGCCGCACTTTTTTTATTCCCACTTAAGGAATCATCACAATGTGACCGCCCGAAGAATAGCCGATATTCGCGATTTTTTTAGCTCGATAGGATGAGCTAATCGAACTAATTTTTTTTTACAAATTGAAGCATCGATAAAGAGTACACAGTGATTTTTTTTAAATTTCTTTATTTATTGTTTAACATTGTTTTTATTTGCGGAAAATTGCGTGGAAAAAAATGGTGTCCCATGGTGGCCAGGATTGGGGCCGCAAATTGTATCTGAAACAAAAATTTCAAAATAATTATTAATCTGTAGGAAAGCCGCTATGTTCCTATGGAGTTTTTCTTAGTGCAATTTGAAAAAATGTCAGCGTTTTGAACAAAAAATATCAAATTTAGCCTTTTTTCGACAGTTTTTCATGAAAAAAATAGGAAGGTTAAAGAAAAGCTTCCCTAGCAACATAAAGAAAGACGTAAAAAATGTTGTGTTAAAATTTCATGGATAGCTTGAAAACTCTTTCTTCAAGAGTGGTCACCGTTTTGAAAAACACCATTCCAAGAAAAACGCGTTTAAAGTTCTATAAAAGGCTGTTAAGAAAGGCTTAACTTTTTCTAAGAAAGGCTGTAGCGACCAAAATAATTCAAATTTCAATCTAAAAATTGGACAGAACGTTTATAACCGTGTATACTATCGGATAATGCAAAAAAATCGACTTTTTGAACATTTCACACTGTGATAATTCCTTAACGAACGTGCTTTTGTCAGCATTCCAGTGAGACGAGCATATGCAATTTTTGACCGTGAGAAATACGTTTTTAATATTCATCTTTTTAAGGGGGGAGATAGCTTTAAGCGGGGAAAAATGGCTGATTTTCGTGTTTTTTTTTTAAGAGGAGCGATTTCTTCACCATTTTTTAGATTAGGGTATGTTTGATTACTTTTGGCCGTTGTATGATATTTTTTATTTATTAATTTTCAAAAATTTATCTTAGCTATTTAATTACCTTTAATCGTTTAAAAATGTTATCTGCAAATCTTTAAACGAGTCGCGGCGGATGTTGACACGTAGCGTTGGGGGAATTAATTTGAAGAAAAAAAAAGACAACGAAATTTTTTTTTTTTCATTAACACTCTCACGCAGAATATGATACAAGAAAAAGTGAGAAACGTTGAAAATCGATAAAATGGTACGCTTTGAAACAAAAAGATTGAATTTTCCAAAAAAATTGCTACATTTTGCAATAAAAAATGCTTTTTTTATTTTCGAAAACATTCGGGGTCATTTTTTAGACAATAAGGTTAGAAAGATTTATACCAAATTTCAACAGAATCGGTCGACTAGTTTTTTAGCTATACGTTATGCCAGTTTCGAAAATGTAGTTTAGAAGACCGTGCCATACCTTCGCCATTTTTAGAGATTAATGAAAAATAAATAAATACCATGTAACAACCAAAAGTAGTAAGAAAACCCTAAGTCTCAAAAATGGTGAAGAAATCTTTCCTCTAAAAAAAAGATGATTTCAATCAGCCAATTTTTGCCTCACCGAAAGGTATCTCCCCCCTCAATAGGATTAGAAATAATATATTATTTATACACATTGGAAAACATATACTTACAAGACGCATGGCAATTAAAATATTGTTAACGTACATCAAAGTAAATATATTTGAAGGTTCAATTAACCCTTCCGTGACACACTTATATTTGGCCACGATTTTGACACACTGGGTCAATTTGACCCGGATAGAACTTCATCCACCTGCCCTTAACAATCCTTCGATCGATTTTTATTGAAAAAAATCCGGGATAAACTTTCAACATTTCTCAATATATTTGCACGATGAAAATTCGGAAAATATAAAATTGAATTTTCGTTAAAACTATTAAAAACTTTCAATTTCAGGAAAGTGAGGATTTTATTTCAAAATCGTCCGGGTCAAAATGACCCAGTGTGTCAAGGAAAGGTTAATATTGATGTTGCTCAGCACATTAAATTGATCATCAATTTATTAATAGATCGGTGAGATATTGCTTTAACAAATTTAACGGCTTTGAAAAAGAATGTGTGTTAATGTGCCAGCGGGTTATTTCTAAATGGAGCGCGGAGATTTCCAGAAAAAAAGCAATAAACGACCCGCACCAAGTTCGAGCCGATTTTTTAATAACCGCTCGCTCCTGGCTATATCCAGGAATTTTTACCCCGGTAAAATGAATGAAACCCGCTCGGGAAAAACTGCATATTGCTTCACGTTATTTTTTCAACCGTACATGCATGTGCATATGTACATACGTGTAGATAATAAGCGAGGAACGCGCTTTATCCGTTTTTAAGGCGTTTGCATAAGCCTGAGGCCGAAAAAAGGTCGTTTTTCAATATTTTTTTTCTAATGAGAGTATCAGGATGACGAGGACGGGGTTGGACACATGATTGATACATAGTTTTTCCATGTCTGTCTTTTTAAATGAATAATATTCATAAACAATCAAGTTATTGTCATTGAAACATAGTCAATTAGCCACCCACCTGTACTGTGTGGTCAACTGACGTAGGTCGTTCTGTGCAACAAGGGGTGATCTGAAATGGACAGTTAACAGTCCTGTCCGGGTCCTATTTTTTTCGGTGAAAACGTCACGATCCCCGAAAAATGCAAGCCTTCTGGTTCGATACAGTTGTATTTCTTTATTAAGGGGTTTGACTACTGGGACGAACCGGAAGTCGAGGATATTTAAAAATATTAATTTTTCAGGAATAAGGAAAATGATTGAAAAATCGTTTGGACATTAATTTGTATGTAAAATAACAAAGTTGTGTACAAAAATTCATTTAAAAAGATTAATAGTTAAAGAAGTTATAAACAATCTCGTAAAGGACCTTTGAGGGGTGGCAACGTTGTACTTGATTTTGGCCACCCGGGTTGATTTGGAACAAGAATAAAGGAGTTTTTTTCTTCTTAAAATAGATAATTCCGACTTCACCGTTATCGTGTTTCAATCAGCAAAAAAGTGTTCTTTTTTTAATTTGCGAGAATAAGCGACTTCATTATTGTTAATAACTGATTAAAACAATATTAAGAAGAAAAACATTGGTTAGGACTAAACTACTATTGCACTGAATGTGTTGTACCTACATGCGTGTACCAAATTTATGATATGTCGAGAAATCGTGTACACCGTTTTGAAAAACATAGTTCCGAGAAAAACGCCTCAAGGCCGTAGTCTAGTGTGAACACCCATTTTGAAAGTGATTTTTGGGAATTAAATTTAGAGAAACAGTTAAATCTACAGTGTTAGTATTCGGCAGCTATATATAAACATGTTTGAAGTAACATCTTCAATTTTTTTCAAAGCATTTTATTTGACATCGTACAAGATATTTAAAAAAATGTTATTATCGGGCATTGTAATTGTGGCCGGCCTTGACTCCAAAACAAACGATATTTTTAATTCTAATCTTCACGAATGTAGTAATCGTTTGACCGTCTGATAAAACAATTTAGGAAAATTTTACGAAATGGCAGCGTTTGAAAAAGAATACTCGCGGCCCGAAAAAATAGTCATTAGATAGCAATCAAAAAGATGAAGGGCCGAACAATAACCACATTCGTAAAGAATAGAATTTTTTAACAATCGTTTGTTTCAGATGACCAGGACAGTCGCAATCACAACGCCCGACGATAAAACATGCTCGCGACAGGACGTACGCAACATCAAATATTATGTACAATTTTGAATAAGATGGTTTGAAAAAATTGAAGATGTTACTCCCAAACATGTATAAATATATCTGTGAAATACTAACACTGTAGGTTCAACCGTTTCTGTAAACTTTATTCCCAAAAAAAACACCTCGAAAATGGGTGTCCACACTAGAATACGACCTTAAAAGTTTTACTAGCAGTTATATCGTCGTAAGCATAAGTTTACCTTCAATCTGCGATTCCTCCATCATATGTTAACCTTCCTCTTCAATTTGAGCTGCCTCAAGCGACGAACAACCGTTCGTCATTTTCACAGTAGCCCAACCCCTTAACACCAAGAACATTGAAGTCACTATGCTAGACTTACATTCTACGCAATATTGGTTTATTAACACCAAGTACATGTAAGTCACTTGACTATACTAGCACAAATTGAAGTTGCCTCGTTGGTGGAGGGTACGAGCGCGTTGTGCAGTCGAATTTGCCTCCGCTGCTAATCTTCTTCGGCGCTCCCGTACTCCCTCGATCGCTCGGTGCTAAACTTTGGAGCTCTTTGGCTTCCTCTCGAAACCCCCTTCCTCTTCTAAGGGCCATTTCCTTCGATGCTAATTATATTTTTGTTCCACATATGTTGACGCTCTTTTAATTTTCATCTTTCAATTCTGCAAATTTACAACATTTTCGCTATTTTTGGCAAAACTGATATCGTTTGGGGTCTAGGAACATTCTTTCAAGCGCTTTCCAACGGCACCTCGATAGTCCTCCTAGCTTCATGCGTTTGCGAGATAGACTTTTTGCTGCTGATTGTCATCAGATGATTATCATCAGCTGATTGTCATCAGATGATTATCATCAGCTGATTGTCATCAGATGATTATCATCAGCTGATTGTCATCAGATGATTATCATCAGCTGATTGTCATCAGATGATTATCATCAGCTGATTGTCATCAGATGATTATCATCAGCTGATTGTCATCAGATGATTATCATCAGCTGATTGTCATCAGATGATTATCATCAGCTGATTGTCATCAGATGATTATCATCAGCTGATTGTCATCAGATGATTATCATCAGCTGATTGTCATCAGATGATTATCATCAGCTGATTGTCATCAGATGATTATCATCAGCTGATTGTCATCAGATGATTATCATCAGCTGATTATCATCAGCTGATTGTCATCAGCTGATTATCATCAGTTGATTATCATCAGCTGATTGTCATCAGCTGATTATCATCAGCTGATTTTTACCAGCTGATTATCATCAGCTGATTGCCATCATCTGATTTTCATCACCTGATTTTCATCAGCTGATTTTCATCAGCTGATTTTCATCAGCTGATTATCATCAGCTTATTATAATTAGCTGATTGTCATCAGCTGATTTTTATCAGCTGACTTTCATCAGCTGATTGTCATCATCTGATTTTCATCAGCTAATTTCCATCAGTTAACTATCTTCAGCTAATTTTCATCAACTGATTTTCATCGACTGATTTTCATCAACTGATTTTCGTCGACTGATTTTCATCAGTCAATTTTCATCAGCTAATTTTCATCGACTGATTTTCATCAGCCAATTTTCATCGGCTAATTTTCATCAGCTAATTTTCATGAGCTGATTTGCATCAACTGATTTTCTATGCAAATCAATACTGCCCGCAATGTATACATACCCCTATAGTTCCACCGCTCTCTGACGCCCCCGTAACAACAAAAGATTGCATCACCATCGCAAAATACCTCGTTTGATACAATGTTACAAATCTAACCTTTCTGAATATACCCGGGTCATTGCGATTGGATCTTTATTCGCCGAGTTATCGCGTTTCAAAGTTTGGCATAATTTCGTTCGATCGAAAATTTTGACCATGCCACCAAACCGAATACACAAACATTTTCACGCCAAAAAGTACTTGTAGTATAAGAATAATACTTTAGTATAAGTGGACACTTTTCTGAAACGTTGAGAATGACGAAAATAGCACGCTGTAGGAAAAAAGGGTTTGATTTTTAATTCGACAAAAACAACTTTAATAACAATTCTCATTATTTCATAATAATTGAATGTTATATTTGTAATAATAATTTGTTCAATAATAATTCGTCATTAACAAATGGATAAACATATAAAAATATCATACAATCATACGTTGAAAAATGTCATAAGTCATTCTGTATCTGAATTTCAAGTGAATCGGACGAATAGATGGTGAGATACGACTTTCATTCCTTGAAAAAACATAGTTTCGAGTATAATATAAAAGAAAAGAGGGTCGTGAAACGTACTGTTTTGTACATTTTTAGTATAAATTTAGATGTCTGTCCAATATCTTTGTCATTCTCTTATGTTTTTGGGTATTGGGAATACGAATTTAAAAGTTTTTTGTAACGTTTTTTTAGACAAACTAATTATTTAAATTATAATTGTGACAAATTGATACAGTCTAAAGAGAGAGAAGTTTCGAACAAAATATGTTCCTATAGGAATTGCCAAAAAAGGCCTTTTTTATCTTTCTGCAAGCACTATTAGTAGTGGAGTTATACACAACGACAGTTTTTATGCGACGACAGCGGAATGCAATTATTTGCACTTTCTACAAATCGATGAACGTCACCGTTTTGACGGTTTAACGGAAAGTTAGAAAAAATCCATATTGCCGTTTTTGAGATATTTATATTTTTATATTTGAATCAACACGTGAGACAATCAAATGCAGCGCTTACTACAGATGAAATTTATGTTATCTTTCTCCTTCACAGCCCAAATATTTCTCAAATTGCATATAAATCTCAGGAACGTTACTAATGTTATACAATATCAACTCTTTTCTCTCTATCTCGATATAGTCATATTTGTATATAATGTGAAGAAAGTAGTGACAAAGCTCGTATAATTGAAGAGTTTCGGGACAATTGACGAAATGTAATTATTTTATTTAAATTTATACATTAAATTCTTTGTCATATACTGAACGCACCCTCCAAGTTTTTAATTGATTGTCCACACCGTTTCTATAAAATGTATAAATGAAAAAAGAAACTCACTTTTCAACATAGCGAGATGCCTACGCTCATCGCCGAATGCCAGTTTTACGTACGAAATAGTGTGAAAAAAATATCACTGAAAGGAAAGGTTGCGAGGTCGATCCCTCCGATTTCGATTAAATTTGGCATGCTTGTAGAATGGGTAAGAATAGGTGACGCGTATTTTTTTATAACTGCGGCACCCGCTTTTTAAGAGTTGAAACGCACCCTCGAAAATTGGGGTGTTTTTCGTTTTTCGTCAATGACATTTTAACGGTACGAGATATTAAAAAATTTCAAATTGCAACAATGTTTATTTTTTTGTGTACTATACATTGGAGATGAGAACGATAACGTCATCGACGAAAAACGAAAAACACCCCAATTTTCGAGGGTCCGTTTCACCCCTTAAAAATCGGGTTCCGCAGATATAAAAAAATACGTGTCGCCTATTATTACCCATTCTACAAGCATGCCAAATTTCACCGAAATTGGAGAGATCGACCTCGCAACCTTTCCCCGTCAGTACGTTATGACAGTTTCGTCATCAGTGGACTGACGGTACTCGGGGAAAAAAGAGACGAACAGTGAGATTGTTTGGGTTTGTTTGGGTCACAATCATAAAACTTAGAATTAAAAATAAAAAGTTAAACTATAAAACTAAAAAATGTAAAAAAATGAAAAGTGGAAATTATAAAAACTTAAAATTACAACAATTATAAAACTACATTGTAAACTGATAACAATTAAAATCAAAATTAAACAAGTTTGTACTGTTAAATGATTATTATTGTCATAATTATTATTATTAACAGAATTTTGAACAAAATTCTGATATTTCTGTGAATTAGTGTACAGCGGTGCCTGCAGCAGGATCGCTTTTCTGTGAAACTTTGTTAAGCCCTCGAGAATATAGCGGCCGGAAAGACCCAAATGAGGGGTACATAAAGCTATTATGCATTTCTTTTACGTCTCACCTCTCACACGTCTTTTTTATACTGTAAAAACAACCTGCGACGAAAAAAAAAAGAAAAACTTACGAGGGCAGATTCTCTTGATGTTCGTTGGAAAGAGAATAGAGATTGTTGGAAAAGAGCACACAAGAGGAGAGTGGTCTGTACAGTAAAGACGAGTAAAGGTTTAATTTTCCGCTCTGCAAAATGTTCTTTGGGCACGAACTCCGTGCAGCGTTTGATACAAGTGCAGTTTTTTTATATATGCATATACATTCTTATTTTTCGTCGAAGATTTTTTTTGCTCCGGCGCCCGCACAACACACATACATGTATGTGAAAAGGTGCACTTGGAGGCGCTCAATTTTAAAGACCGTCCTTGTAGTAAATTGTCCCCATACTTGAAATTACGTAGGCCACAATATCGTTCATATCAGCTTCACACAAATGTAAACATAATTACATAACGATCACTTCCAACAACGCGCCGTCCTCAAAATCAGTGAAGTTCTTCAAAAAATGTCAAGGGCTGTTGTGAATACACCTGAATGTGTTCAAAACCACCATTAAATGAATGAGGAGCTGAACAGAACCGGACTTGTCCATGAATTACTTTTTTACAGGAGACGTCAAAAACCCAAATAACCAAGTAGAGATGAGTTTGAATGTTTAAGCTTTAATATATGGACACTATCAAAATGTGTTTATTTTTATTTTTATTTTGGACAAGTCCGGTTTTGAACGAGAATGGTGGACAACTCCGCATTTAAATGAAAATCTTATGCACATATACGATTATGAAATAAGACAGATTCTTTGAATTGAATATAAATTTATTTTTTATTATCAATTAATAATCTTTCACAAACTTTTTCGTCTCAGGCTCACAACAACCCGAGTAGAAATTGTGCTAGTCTGTCTGAGTTACGATCTAGTAACTGGCTCGTCCAATTGAGCTCGTACGATCTGACCAATAGTTGACTCGCTATAAGCTAATAATATTGTGAATGATTTGTTATCCAGCCCTTGTCTAGTCACTGCCCAACCGATCTTGGTCACAAATGACAAAGTGAGGTTATATGACTACGTGTAGGGGGTCGTACATAACTTACGTAACGCAATTGGGGGTTCGGCCAGGCGTTACGGTCTACGTACGTAGGGGTGGGGGGCAAGGTTTTCGTTACGACACGATTTTAAAACTGCCAGAAATAGCAAAATTTCTGTATGTTCAAGTTTTTAATCTAAACCTCGAGTGCAATTTTACCGTGGACAGCTCACAGCTTTCTATACGCAATATCAGTTAAGGGAGGAAATCACCCCTAAGCAAAATATGAAGGGGTTTTTTATAAATAATTCTACACGTACATGTATTGAAAAGTATGTTGGCAACATTTGTATTCACAAGTCCGAAAATTGACGGGGTTATAGTTACTTTAGTGAGAATAGGTAGAGCGACCGGTTAGTGCCCTCAGTCCCTACAGGTGTGGCATTAGTTACAATAGATAAAGTACAGGCTCTTATTATTTTCTGATCTATCATGCAGATGAAGAACCGTCATATCGCCCGCGACTAGATACTTCAATGTAAGTATCAATATTCTAGGAGTTCTGGGCAAGCGTTACGGTCCCGTTACGTGGGCGGGGGTTACAGGGTGGGGGTACAACATTTGGAAATTTTGAGTTACGTAATTTGTGTTCACCCCCTAGTTCCATCAAGCGAATGACTCATGGCTGGCTAGCCAACTTGAGTTTCAGATGGCTTTGCAAAAGGAAGAATTCTCAAGTGGGCATGTCACCATGACCTAACCAACATTAGCTATCTGCGGCTATGCACCCTTTGGTTAGTGACTGCTCAGCCGACCTTGGTGATAAATGACAAAGTTTGGTTATGTGACTACGTGTAGTTCCAGGGAGCGATTAACTTATGGTTGGCTAAGCAACTTGAGTTACAGATGGCGTTGCGAATGCGAAAATTCTCTAGTAGGTATCGCGCCATGACCTAGCCAGCAAACTACGGCTGTGCACCCCTTGGCTAGTAATTGCCCAGCCGATCTTGGTCACAAATGACAAAGTGAGGTTATGTGACTACGTGTAGTTCCATCGAGTGATTAGCTCATGGTTGGCTAAGCAACATGGGTTACAGATGACGTTGCGAATGAAAAAAATCTTGTTGTCGGTATTTCGCGATGACCTAGCTAACACTTGCCAATTGCGGCCGCAGTAGCCAGAGTAAATGATCGGACAAATACAATGTAAGGTTATGTAATTCTGTGCGATTATCGCTCTCAATGCGAACGCAATTCAGTCATTGATCCGATCGGAACCTCGTTACGGTGTAAGCGTCCGAGATAGCTTAAAATTATCCATTCATTTACTGCACAAATATTATAACCCTAATTAATGAACAACGAAGAATTTCGTAAAAGGGTCCAATGATGTAAATAATGTAAAGGATCTAATGATGTAAATGATGTAAATAATACATAGCCGCAAATTTGTTTCATCTAATCACCACCTAATTTTTTGTTCCCAGTCATTAGCTGAAAAAATTATCTAGCCAATATCTAATTTTTTGGATTTAGTCACTAGAGGACAAAGCGTTACAAGTCTGGGTAGTCAATAGCTAAAACGGCTAGCTAATGGCGATGCGAACCGTAACTTTATTAGCTTGTGGCTAGACGGTAATGAGTTACGTTTTCCACTCGGGAATGGTATCCAATGTCACCATCGTCATCACTATGGTCATCTGTTACTCATTTTTCGTCCAGCCAGCCATGGACAAGTTTCTGCTTAAAAAGGCAGTTTTTAACTATTTTTAGAGTAATTGAAACCGGATTTGTGGAAAAATATTTTGGGAGCTAATAAAGGTATGCTTGAAGAACACGAGAAAGAAAAATTTACGTAATGTGGATAAGTCCGGTTATATTTCAAATTTGTTTTCCTCACATACACATATGTAGGGTGTCTCACAATTACCTGACATTTTAATTTATTAATGAAGCGTATTATTTTTTTGAAAAGTACGCATATTTTTATTTTAATATAAAGTACAAAAATCTACGTTATGTAAGGAATGGCCGCCTCGTCCCTGTTTGCAAACGGTCACTCTTTTGACGAAATTTTCCAAAACATTTTGGCATAATTCCGGACTAATTTCATTAAGGAGCTATACCAGTGTGACACTTTTAAAAAATCGATTTTTTTGCCTTTTTCGATAGTTTATACTTTCAAACATATGAGATGAGATTCTTATACTTTCAAGAACATGAAAGGAGATTTTTCTAATTCGCTGACATTGTAATTCAAAGAGCAATTATCCGATTGACTTGAAATTTGCAATGAGTACCCTTGAATATATTTACTCTTCAATGACGTAGGATATTTTTGATTGCATGAAAATTGACGATTTGGCATTGAAAAAAACGACCATTTTATAGGCAAAAAAACAAACTTTTTTTTCATAACTACGCCATTTTGTTACATTTTGATATTTTTTGAAAATCCTACGTCATTGTGCAGGAAATACCTTTCAGTTTAACGGGGAAGAATAAAAAAATACCTTTCAGGTTAGCGGGGAAGAAACTTTTTTTTGCGCCTCCGAAAGCAGCGCATAAGTCGCTTGCATCTCAATATTTTTCTATGAAAAAATTATGTAATATAGGTCAAATATAGCCAAATATATTCTTGATTTTCCAAAACATTTAATTGAGTACTTTTCTTGCAAAAAATTCCCGAAAATCACCCAAATGTTCAGCGTTCACACTGGTTCCCCTCAAACCTCAATACTTCTTGATACCAGTTGTCAAAGACTAGTACTCTACGTTCGCCACAAAAAAAATGGCGCGCAATTTAATGTCAGGTAATTTTAAGACACCCTTTAGCTATAAGAAGAAAAAGAAATGATAATTCGTTGGGATATATACGTATATAAATATACGCAAACAGCCAACGTGCACACTCAGAGGTATATAGACCATGGCAATTCGTTGGACATCCCAAACTGGCAAAGGTGACACGAGAACGAGTCCTGAACGAGAAATTCACTGGTCCCGTCCTTCGGGAATTCTCTAGACAAACCACGTATGTGCAAATCCCTGGTAAGTCCGAAGAATGTATTTCCCAAGTGTGTAACCCGATAAATCTGTATCCCCGGTGTTATAGCCGTCCGCCTGTCGTTACACATAGAGGATCGATGATAAAAGTTTCCGATAAAAATACTTTTCTCTACTGTAACTTTGCGGTAGAGACAGAGAGAGAGAGAGGGAAAGAGAAATATAAAGAAAGAGAGAGAAGAACAAGTGCATTCATGTGATGCCTATACATTCTATATGGAGTAGTAATTACTACAAATTTGATGGTTATCAGCGTCAATGTATTGCGACGCACGCTAATTAATTATCGCGTACTATTGGGAGGTTACGTTATTGTGTATTCCATATAACATAGGAGAGGTTGCTATGTTCGAAGCGTGGAATTCTCTACACAATGTCAGGAAGATTCTATTGATATTAATAGGTGCTATTATAATAGTTTAATATATAATTTATAAGATTTATTTATTTATTTGAATTAACTAGGTTTTTCATGAAATCCAATTTTTCCCATTGCATTTCATTATTGAAATTGTTTATTTTTAATATATTCGTTTATTCAAATCAATATCGTCTAATAATTAGATATTTTATTTGTTCCTAGTAAACCTGTGATTCGGTTTCATCTGTTCGAAAGACAATTTAGTTGTACCCACTAAATGTATCTATTTAGTTTTTGTTTGTTTACATTAAATGGAATTTTCGTTTCATTTTTCTATTTCTTTGAATTATTGGTCTGTATTTATTGCAACAAACACTTACTTATTTTAATCAAGCTATTGACTAACGTTTAGAGGTGAATTTTATTTGATCCTACAAATGTATTTATTTGTCTTCATACTGTTACCACACGCATTATAGATGTATATATGCTCTACGAAGAAATAAAATCAATTTTCTCCATTTCATATAATGGCCACAAAAATCTATTTGAGGTAAATAGACATTTGCTATATGCAAATCGAAATATCGACGATTTATTTTTCATACGATCGAAGTAAAAATGGATTCGTATAAAATACATATATTGTAAGCAAATAAAGATTTGTTTCATTTAAAAAGATCTTTCCAGCATTTAACAGAAATATATATTTGAATCAAATAGACGTTTATTCACGCTAATAAAGACATTTTTCATTAACAAAATGTCTTCCATGCGTTCAAAGAAAGAATGTGCTCGAATCTAATACTTATTTATTTAATTTAAATATATTTAATATTTAACAAGATTAGCTGGAACAAATAAATAAGTAGGCCATGAGACTAGGAAAAAAGAAACCAAATGGATTAAAGGCGTTATTTGCAGCCGGGAGGCCCAAAAAGATCGATTTTTCAAGCATTATTCTTGAAAAGACCTGTAAATGGATTAACGTAAAAATTTGTCCATATATTATGGTAACTTTTAACTGTATTTTAGCATTTTTTATTTGTAAAAATAATTATTTTGATAGTTGCTATATCTGATCTCCGGGAGCACCTCTAAAAAAAGACGTCTTGAGGTAAGGACGATATCTCTGGACTGAATCATCTAAAATGAAAAAACCAAAAATATTTCGTTTATATAATGGATTATCTTGTAATTGATTGAAGGAATAAGGAAAATAATATTTTTCGGCAAAATGGCAGCTTCTCAAAAAAAAATCGGTTTTTGACAAAAATGTAGGCCTTGATTATAAAATGGAAAATATTTGTCGGTGAGAAAAAAACCTTCGATTAATTACTAAAAAAATATACTTGAAAAGATTGTGTTAAAATTTGAGACTGATCGGTTCAGCCGTTTCCGAGAAATCTTGCTCACCGACTTTAAAAAACACAATACTCAAAAAATCGCATTTACAGTTTCAAAATCACTTTCGAATGCTCTGACACGTAATTACAAATGTGCGAGGAACTTCGAAAATATTCGCCGGATTGACAAGAAATTTTCTGTGTGTGTACTTAAATATATGTCCATAACGAAAAAAAAAATTTTAAATCGATTTTTCAAAAATTTGAAGTGTATATAACCCCTTGAATAGATCCTATTTCAATTAAATATTAAGGCGATACGGGCGCCATTCTATCGATAACTCGATCTTCTACAATACGCGGCAAAAAAGAAAAAAAAACAGTATAGTAACATAACATCAGGTTTAGGAAATAAAATAAGTTGGTACAGAATACAAAAATGTAGCTAAAGTAGCGCGAATGTTAACGCGTGATAAGTAAAATCGAGCTTCGGTAGGGTAATTATCTTACGAGCGCGCAGTAGTATGAATCAAGCTTGTATCAGACGAACCGAAAGAGATGAGAATAACTTCTTTTAAATTTGTGTCGTTATTCCGTCGACGGATAATTGTCACACGATTCAGATTTATTCTTTTTCTATTGCGCTTGAACATTTTTTTCAAACGTTACAATGACGAAACGTTCGTTTTATATAGGGAATTCGAATTTTTGTTCTCCTTGCGAATTCTCAACTTGTCGACAAAAATAAATGTAACGAACTCTAAAAACATTATTAGGGGTACAAGTAAGTTTTAATTATGTATTCTTGCGTTCAAGCCCGTTTCAGAAGCTTATTTTAGAATTTTTTTAATAACAAAATAAAATACATTCATTTTAATTTTTTACCTGTTTTAATTGCCATTGTGAGTTATAAAAAAACATTTTTTTACTTAATTTTACACAGAATTATAATCGTTTTTTTTCAGTTAAAGTAGACAACTTTAAATGAAGGTAGGTGGGTGGCGCTGATGATCACGGCACTTACAAGGAAAGGGTGCGAGGTCGATCTCTCAGATTTCGATGTAATTTGCCAGGCTTGTAGAATAGGTGAAAATAGGTGACACGTATTTTTTTTATAGCTGCGGAACCCGATTTAAAGGGGTGAAACGCGTTCTGGAAAATAGGGGTGTTTTTCGTTTTTCGTGGATAACGGTATCGTTTTCATTTCCAATGTATAGTACACGAAAAAATAAACATAGTTGCAATTTGAAATTTTTCCATATCTCGTACCGTTTGAGCGTTATCGACGAAAAACGAAATACACTCCTATTTTCGAGGGGGCGTTTCAACCCTTAAAAATTGGGTTCTGCAGATATAAAAAGAAATTGGCATACTTGTAGAATGGGTAAAAATAGGCGACACGTATTGTTTATATCTGCAGAACCCGATTTTTAAGGGATGAAACGCACCCTCGAACATAGGGGTGTTTTTCGTTTTTCGTCGATAACGTTATCGTTCTCATCTCCAATGTATAGTACACGAAAAAATAAACATTGATGCAATTTGAAATTTTTTTCAGAAAAAAATCCAAATGTCGAAGGTGCGTTTCCTCCGTTAAAAATCGGGTTCCGCAGATATAAAAAAAATACGTTTCGCCTACTTTTACCCATTCTACAAGCATGCCAAATTTGATCGAAATCGGAGAGGTCGACCTCGCAAGCTTTCCTTGATGTCATCTGAAACAAAAAAATTGAATTGATTAACGTTCCGCATGATTGTGACTCCGTCCCGTACTAGATATACACATTTTTTAAATGTTTAAAATTTTTTAAATAAATAACAAAATGGCGGACTTTTAAAAATAAATATTAATAATGGTGAGACTTTATTGTGAAAAAAGTTTTGCGGCTTTATTGTGCAAAAACAGTAACAATGCTTCGTGATTCGCTCCCAACAAATCTGCAAGTTCTTCTTGCGTTTGACACGAGTTTTCGTTCAACAATGCCTCCAATTCCGCATCTTCAAACGTTTGTGGCCTTCCTCCACGTTCCTTTTCCATGGCAAAATCACCACTTTTGAACCGACTAAACCGGTATTCACAAGTTGAGATTGACAGAGCATGGCCCCCATAAGCCTCACACAGCAATCTATGACCTTCAGCCGCTTTAAAAAAAAATGGAAGCAGAAAAGTCAAGCTTCTCGCAAATTGCGTTGCGTTGGCACAAAATTCGACATACAGTAGAACCTCGATTATCCGAACTAGTCTCGGTCCCAATTAGCTCGGATGATCAAAAGTTCAGATAATCGAAACGTGGGTTTTTTGGGACGAGATCATAAACAGCATTGTTGTTTATGATCTCGTCCCAAAAAACCCACGTTTCGATTATCCGAACTTTTGATAATCCGAACTAATTGGGACCGAGACTAGTTCGGATAATCGAGGTTCTACTGTATTAGGGAAAAAAAACGATTTGATTTACACTTCGACATCTCACTTTAGACGCTTAAAAAGGGTTGTTTTCATGAACTTTTTTGATACGTTTATATTATAGATATTGATATAAAAGTTGTTACACTTAATAAGTAGACTATCAAACTACAGTTTTAAAAAATAATTATTTATTTAAATCACTATTTATAGACGAAAATGGTAGTTAAAAAAATGTCCTAAAAAAATTGTAGGTCTGGGCTGTTGATGAAAACCCGGAGATGGATCATCCGAAACAAAAAAATTAAACGGTTTTAGATCCAGTATCTTAATGGCTATTGCGCATATCATACGATTTTTTATATCTGCAAAAATAACAAAATGGCGGTCATTTTTCGACAAAAACAAAAAACAACGTGTTTTTCACCTTTTTGGGGGAAAAATAACAAATATCAAAATTTTGAAAAATTCTCGATTTGCGCTATAGCTATAGTGGTAAAGAATATGTGGTTAACATTTCATAAGGATCGGTTCAGTAGTTTCGAAGATTATATCAACAAACCGTTGAAAACCGCTGTTTCGAAAAAAAAAACGCGTTTAAGGCCTTAGGCTACAGTAACGGGTATAAAATCATGTGCAAATTTAACAATTTTTATTCGTATGAAAAAGTGATCCACTCATAAATTAATTACACATCTATTTAGTATGAATATCAAGCTGTTAGAAAATATTTTTTTTGTGTAAAAAATTGCCGACTACTTTTGTTTCGACTACTTCTTTTGTTATCTTTTATTTATTATTTAGTATTTGAACTTAGAAAATGAAGTTTCAGTAAAAAATTTCATTATAACTGCTCATAAACTGCTCATAAAATGAAAAGTTTTCGATTAATCAGAAATTCTGTACGTACTTCTCTGCGAAATGCAAGTAGGAACATAACTTTTAAATTTGAAGTAAATTGAATTAAAATTTTTGAAGTTATTTGCCACGTCAATCGGAAAAAAGCTGTTTCGAGAAGTTTCGAGTAGTCGGTCATTTTGTACATCGAAAAAAAAAATGTATTATTAAATATTTATTAAATATTTAATATTAAATATTTTTTCTAATAGCTTGATATTCATACTAAATAGATGTGTAATTAATTTTATGAGTGAATCACTTTTTCATACGAAAAAATGGTTAAATACGCACATGATTTTATACCGGTTATTAAAAAATAACCTAAGGCCTTAACGATTTTAACGAGCAAATGAACGTACTCAGGTAGTAAAGGTCACACAAAAATACAGGTAGACTCCTCCGATCTTCATAAAATTATAGTATGATACTTTTGGATATGTATACTTTCAAAAAATGTAATTAAACAAAATCGATTTTTTGAAAATCTTAAAGTGAGACGACGCCTTAATACTAGTAACGCCCTCTCTTGTAAATTCTTTAAAACTTACTTCTACCCCTAATAGCTATAGCATATTTCCGATTCTCGTTTTTTCTGGACCAGTTTGCGAGAGTTCGCCGCTGTATTCCTCGTTCGCATGATCCATCATACTATCGGTATTACGCCCCTTAATTGAATATTAAGACTGAAGCCGCGATTCTCACGGGGAGCTACGGGGCATGGCCCCTGGGGCATTGGTGAATTTTACATGCGCATCTTACCGATAATAGATTATAGTCTTCAATCATCGTTGGGCCGATGAACATTCGTTGTAGTAATACTCCTTCCACGATTCCATTGAAGACAAACTTGAGTGAAATGCAAATTCCATTTTTTTTTTTGGCTCTTCGATTCTTAAATATACAAATTCTTACTTGTCTATGAGCCGAGTGAAAAAAATTATCTTTTCCACCCCTCGACACCTGAACTTCTTGCTTGTTTAAGGGGTATTCATGACCTTTGAATTTCAAAAAATCGACTTATGGTTTATTTTATTTTCTTAATGCGTAAAGTCTTAACTTTGATTTGGTTTGAAAATTATGTAAAAATTCCAAAAAATGACCAAGTTGTGACAATTTTGGTGAAGCAGGTCAGAACGACCCGTTGGGTTACGGCGCTAGCGCTGCGCGGTGCATTGTATGCTTTCTAAGAGCATTGATCATACTTTGTCCAACCAGGCTGTATCATTGTTATACGGTGCAGAAATGGCAGATTTAAGGTACGAAAAATAATGGTGAATTTATCTCAAGCAAGTAGTCCATACGCCAAGGCACTTTCTTACAATTAAATTTTTCAAATAAGGGTAAAAATTTACAAGTGGTGCTCCAGCCCTAATCGGCTTCAAACTTTTTTTCACGCGTTCGGGTCTATTCTGCAGTATGAAAATATATATTTTTTTTTTCATGATGGGAAAGGGGTATTTAATTAAGAAAAAAAAATATTTCCGGAAAATATTTGATTTTTGAAATATGTTTTCTGTGTGATTACTCTATTTTGCTTGGGTATGTTTGGGTTTGTTTGCATTTGTTTGAGTCAAACCCATGTCATTTTATCTACATGATGTCACCAAACCCGTTTCCAGCATACCTTCAAAAAGGTTAAAAAAAAGCGTTTGGGGGTTGAAATAAGGGTTGAAATTGTCTTCCCCCGACTTAAATATTATAAACAAAGTGCCATGAAATACATCGACTCGGTACAAAATTTCTAAACCCCCTTTTCTAGCTGGACGCAAGAGTGCATTTCATAGATAGAAATTTTGAATAAAAGATGTTTAATTTTTTAACTAGCTCCATTAGTAATGGAGATATAAGCGACGTAAATTAATCGCATCACCTCTCACTCATCGTTTGGTCCCTTTTACTACTCATTATTCCGTCTCACTCATAAAAGTGTTCCTTGTTCATATCTCCATTGCTAATGGAGGTAACAAAAAAAAATGAAAGAGACATTTTTTATTGTCAATTCAATTTTTCACTTTCCTAAAATTTGCCTAAAAAATCGTCAGATAATTGTTAATAACGAATGAACTATGCAATATAAAAAAATCCTACGTACTTCCATAGACAATGTATTTTTCAAGATATATTCAACATTTCAAGTAAATCGGTTGAAAATTGTCTGAGTTATGTTTCCGGCCAACTTAAAAAATTCAGTTTTGAGATAAACGCTGCACAGCCGCCATTTTGAAATTAATCACTTCAAAAAAATTATTGTATACAGTCACTGATATGTATGATAAACACCCTTTTTGTAACGTCGATTTATTTGGTTGTTTTTCTGAAAAAAAAAATATCCCCAAAAAGTCTATTTTTTCGACCTCTAGAGTGGCCTAACCTCTTAAAGTCGTTATTTTTTTGTCGTAAATCGTCATTTTTTTTCAAAACTGTGCAATTTATGCAAATTTTAAAATTTCGATAATGTACCCGGTGAGTTTGTAGCTTTACCATTGTACTAAAAGTATATTGTTTCATTTTTTACTTTAGATGAATCTAGTTACCGGAATCATGTACGCGACCAAGCCATGGGGAGGTCCTGAGATTAAATGACAATGATTACGTTGTCTACATATATTTTGTAATAAAAAAAAACACGGTGATATGCTAAGTCTATGTACTATCTGTGTGCGAAAGATCGACCTTATCATCCTAATATCTGAGACGAAAAAAATCTTGAAAATCGATCTGTTTTTTTAACTTCAAGGTTATGCATCCCCCTTAATAAGTACACTGTTTTCTGTTAGTGTAAAAGAATAAACAATAATAATCGTTCGTTCTCTTTGTTATAGCTCTGTTGTTATGAATGAAAGTTGTAATGCGTGAGAACAGAATGTTTATTTCCGCACTGTATTAGGCGTGAGGTTACACAAGATTTTTTTGCGCTCACCAAACTTTGGCTCTAGTCGAAATTGAATTTTCGACCGCGAAGCACGTGAAAGCATTCACGGTACACAAGGGATACATTATTGAAAGCAAAGCCGAACCACGTGACGTGTGAATGTGAAAAAAGATAGGTGCAATTTTCGAACAGAGATGTCTCAGAGATTTATAATAATCGAGGCAAAAAAACGTCAAGCTCTGCATCAGTGAACTTTACGGATCCTGATTTTTCTTTTTTTCCCTAACAAATGTACCATTTATGAGAAAAATCTGTTTGAAAATTTGTGGAGTTATGTTAACCTTCTACATGCCCTCCAGATATCGACCCAAAAATCTAAATACAAAATGTCATATTCAAAACTGTCTGCAAACAAGCATCCTAGTTCAGTAAAAGAGACGAAAACCCAGCACTTTTTAGCGTAGAATATGAATTTTTGACTTAAAATAGATGGTTGCACACTAAAAGTAACCCCAATAAAATGTTGCCCCTCACCTCGCCCCAACCCTAAGAAATAGGGGTTGAAAACTTAAAAATCGCCGTATCTCCATAATTAATAGCCCGATCAAAAAAGGGTTCAAACAAAAGTTGTTTAGAATACTACAATTCCTATAAAGTTATCTGACGCCTAACCCCCTATCTTTGAAAATAGCGGCACAAAAACGATTAAAAAATTCGGGGTTGATGCGTGTACGAGCGGAGTTATGATTCCAAAAAACTTTTGTTTGAAACATTTTTTGATCGGGCTATTAATTTTCGAGATACGGCGATTTTTAAGTTTTCAACACCTATTTCTTAGGGTTGGGGCGAATTGAGGGTCAACATTTTATTGGGGTTACTTTCAGCATGCAACCATCTACCTTCAGTAAAAAATGCATATTCTACGCTAAAAAGTGCTGGGTTTTTGTTTCTTTTACTGGACTATCCCATTCGATGCCTTCCCAAGGGGGATATACCTTTATGCGAGGAAAATATTACTGATTTTCATGATTTTTTTCGAAGGAAAGATTTCTTCACGACTTTTTAATTCAGGGCATGTTTTATTACTACTTTCGGCCGTGTCAAACTTTTTAAAATTATTTTTTAAAAATGACGGATGTATTCGTCTTTTAAACGGATTGCGGCGGATGTTGTCGGATGGCGTGACACGTAGCGTCGGCGGTATCGATTCGAAATAAAACCAACGAAGATTTTTCTTTCATCAACACTCATACGCAAGGTATGAACCAAGAAAAAGTGAGAAATGTTCAAAATCGATGAAATTGTACGCTTTGAAACAAAAAGCTTCAATTTGCCGAAAAAAATGGTTACACTTAGCAATAAAAAAATACTTTTTATTTGTATTTTCATAAACATTTAGGTTCATTTTTTAGACAATGAGGTTATAAACATCCATACCAAATTGCATCAGAATCGGTCGATTCGTTTTTTGGCTACACGTCACGCCAGTTCAAAAAATTCGAAGCCCGTGCCATATCTCCGCCATTTTGAAAGATGCATTTTTCAAAATACCATGTGATAGCCAAAAGTAGCAATAAAACATACCTTAAGTCTAAAAATGGCGAATAAATCTTTCCTCGAAAAAAAAATCATGAAAATCAGCTATTTTTTTCCCTCGCCTAAAGGTATCTCCACCCTCAGCGTACAATGAGCTAAAGACCTCCCCTCTAGGGATGTACTGACCCGGGGAAGCGTTACCACGTATATGTACGGTCGGTGAATCTATTATCCGAGGGATGTCGTAAAAATCAAAAAAAGATGTACAGACCGGAAAAAGGCAAGTGTGCGGGCTCTATAGAATATGAGGGAGAACAAAAATTGAGGGAAGAGAACATCAGATGAACATTCACGCGAGCATTCGAGTTTCGGGTTGATGACGATTGCCCGAATAAAGGTCGGAGCTTATTTTCGTTCTTTATTGCGTCTGTTGCAAGTGTCGCTATATTTGGACCTCTAGGAGGGTGAATCCTCGTGGGACGTTGTGTACGTCCATAATAGGGATGACGAAGTTCATGGATTTCCTGCCAGATCAATTATCGGTTCCTGATTTTACGGAAATACACTTTATTTCGATTTGTTTCCATCTATATTAGGACTTTTGTCGTTTTTAGGACTCCGTAGCTATTACGACAGCTGTGCTAAATTATAGTACAGCTAAATATATCTATACATATAAATCATATTATCTTATATGACATTGTCTTATATTATTTTATTACATTAATTTTATAATTAAAAAAATATATATAATATCAAATATATAATATATACAGCATAAATATAAATCTTATATTATTTTATTACATGAATTGGCGTAGCCAGCATTTTTTTCTTCGAATGCCTAGGGGGCTGGGGGGGAGGGCAGTTTGACAAAAAAATTGGTATTGTTCACAATCATCTTTTTTTTAAAATAAAATGTACATAATAGTCGTTAATCACGTAATACGCATGCAATATGAAGCTTTAATCGGACGTTCATGTTAACATCAATATCAAACTGTTGCAATACTTTAAAAAATAATCAACTAATCTTTCATCATTCTGTAATCCAGTTACCAGTCTCTATACTTCACTTTCAGTGATAAACTGAATAATAAATAGCTTAGGGGCCTTCCATCAATTGCGTCATTTTAAAATAGGGGGGTGGGGGTCTGGTCGTTGGATGATGGTTATGATAATTGGATTATGACGATAGGAAGGGTACGATGACTTCGGGGGGGTCAAAAAGTAATAAAAAAAAACCGATAACGTAATATATGGAGGGCACCTTTAGCAATAATAAGTAGTAATAAAGTAGTTTTTTTTTTCTGCAAAGCAGCCCAACACCTTTTCAGTTCGATGTTTTTTTTACAAATGTCATTTTCTATATTCAGCAGTGACATATGAGTGAATCGTTCCTGAAGCATTGTGGTTCTAAGCAACGTTTTTAACCGCCGTTAAAACGCCCGTTGTCGCGGGAGGAGGATAACTCAAACGAACCCAAACAAACCCAAACAAACCTTAACATACCCAACAACCACACCCAAACAAACAACCCCAACCAACAAACCCAAACAAACTTGGGTGCGTGGAATCGTGGGGTGCCGAAACAAACCCTAATGAATCCAAACAAACAAACGGCGTTTTTTTTTGTTTATTTATTATATATCTTGTTATTGTGTTTTTTATAGTTGGGTTTTTTTTTTAGTTAATGTTTTTTATATTTTGAAACCCAAACAAACAAACAAATCCAAACGGATTTGTTTGTTTTGTTTGTTTGTTTGTTAATTGTTTGATAATTTTTATTATAAAATTATAAATTTTATAATAAAATAAAATAAATACATTTTATTTATTTATTTAATTTTATTTTTTTGGTTTTTTATTTTATTTCATTTTTTGGACGGAGAACCGCATAAAACGGAGAGCGCGATAACGTATATATAGGTATAACCAGAACTGACATCTACCAGATATAGATATAGTCGGCGTGCGGTAAAATACATAACTTAACAAATCAATATCTCGAAATCTTATTGCAAGTCGGGAAAAATCCTCTTAGGGGTCGTCTTAGAATAATAAAAAGAAGGTCTGTGCAAAATTTCAGCTCGATCGGAGGGGGTTGGTTTTCGGAACTTCACCCAAATATGCACAGTGAAATGATGAATAAGGTAAACGATGAAATGATGAATAGTGAAAATGATGAATAGTTCAAATTTATCTATTTATCTATCCCTATTTATGACCCATAGAGTTGAAAATCTGAAATAATGCATAAAACTGCATTCCATGAATACTGTAAAGTAACACATTCGCGATCATTGTAAAATAACTGATTTCGAAACAACGAATGAGAAAAACTATTTCGCATCTGGGAAGGCAATATCTGTCATATTTTTGACGCTATTAAAAAAACAGTCCGTGGGGGATATTGATAATCAGCCAGTGTTTGTAAAATATCCTCGTTCAATAATCGACAGATTGATTCGCAATCGTTTTAAAAGTAACGCCCTTTAAGGGGCTATACCAGTGTGAATGCTGAAAATTTGGGTGATTTTCGGGAATTTTTTTGGAAGAAAAGTACTGAATTAAATGTTTCGGAAAATTAAGAATATATTTGGCTATATTTGACCTATATTACATAATTTTTTCATAGAAAAATATTGAGATCGAAGCGACTTATGCACTGCCTTCGAAGACGCCAAAAAAAAAGTTCCTCCACTGCTGACATGATTCCGGCCGATTGAGTAGCTGAAACCGAAAAAGGAAGAAGTGTCATTAAACTGGAAGATATTTCCTGTACAACGACGTACGATTTTCGAAAAACATCAAAATCTGAGAAAATGGCGTAGTTATGAAAAAAGTCTGTTTTCTTGCCTATAAAATCTTTTTTTTTTTTTCAATGCCAAATCGTCAATTTTCATCCAATAAAAAATATCCTACGTCATTGTAGAGTAAATATATTCAAGAGTACTCAGTTGAAACTTCAAGTCAATCGGATAATTGCTCTTTGAGTTACAATGTCAGCAAATTTGAAAAATCTTATTTCGAGATAAACGCGTTTAAAGATTTAACCATCGATTTTTTCAAGTTAAAATTATATTGATGTAGATGATATAAATGATAATGATATTCTTGAAAGTATAATCTGTCGAAAAAGGCAGAAAAAAATCGATTTTTTAAAAGTGTCACACTGCTATAGCCCCTTAAAATATTACAATCACGAGAATTTTTGTTTAGAGCTACTAATGTAAGTTATGTCGATGCGCAGACCATGAAAGTAGTACGGACGACCATGTAGCGCTATATCGGTATTTTTCATAGGTAAACCGCTAAAATACCATCGGTGTGCCTCACCGAATAACCGCACGGTTTCGCACTCTCCTGGTATGTCACGTTATGTACTTGACATGTTAATGGCCGAGCTTTGGCCGAAGTCTTCCTCTACCGCATGCCAAAACTATTGAAGCTTCCGCGCAAGACGACAAACCGCGATCCAGAGCGAAACCCCACGCCAGGATTAGATCCCCAATACAGGGTTGAAGCCAACCAAGTAGAGCGGTTCTCGTACAGCTATTGTATAGCTTATCGGATCTAATGGTATCCATCCATAACGCAGATTTCAATCGAAATATGTTCACAATATTGGGTTCGATGGAGTCATATTTTTATAAAATATAGCAGCCATTCTGCCGTCTGAATGATGGTCGTATTATGGCCGTATTCTAGTGTGAACACCCATTTCAGAGGTGATTTTTTTGGAATTAAATTTGGAGAAACGGCTGAATCTATGGTGTTAGTATTTTACAGTTATACTTATACATGTTTGAAGTAAAATGTTGAATTTTTTCAAAGCATTTTATGCGAAATCGTACATGATATTTGATGTTGCGCTGGTCATGTTGCGAATTTTTTTTCATCGGACGTTGTGATTGCGCTCGTCCGTGTCATCTGAAAGAAACGATTTTTTTGTTCTATTCTTTACAAGTGTGGTGATCGTTCAGCCGTCTGATAAAAAGTTAAAGAAAAATTTACGAAATTCGAAAAAGAGGACTGATTTTTACAACAAAATTTTCTCTTCTCGTTGCCTGGAAAAATAGTAATTATAAAGCAATCAAAAAGATGGTGGGCCGAATGATAACCGCATTCGTGAAGAACAGAATTAAAAAAAATCGTTTTCGCATACGGCAAGGACGGCCGCAATCACAACGCGAGATGAGAACAATTTTTCGCGACATGACCTGCGCAACATCAAATATCATGTACAATTTAGAATAAAATGCTTTGAAAAATTTTAAGATGTTACTTTGAACATGTAAGATTATAATTGTAAAATACAAACACTGTAGGTTTAACCGTTGTTCTAAATTGAATTCCCAAAAATTCACCGTGAAGGCATTACCTTCTAGTGTGAACGACCATTCCCGAGGTGATTATTTTGGAATTAAATTTGGAGAAACGGCTGAATCTATAGTGTTAGTATTTTACAGTTATATTTATACATGTTTGAAGTAACATGTTAAATGTTTTCAAGGCATTTTATTCGAAACCGTACATGCTATTTGACGTTGCGCAGGTCATGTCGCAAAATTTTGTATCGTCGAGCTTTGTGATTGCAGCCGTCCTTGTCATCCGAAAAAAACGATTCTAAAAAATTATATTCTTTATGAATGTAGTTATCGTTCGGCCGTCTGACAAAAAATGTTAGGAAACATTTACAAGCTGGCTGCGTTTGAGAAAGAGTATTTTTACAATAAAATTTTCACGTCTCACTGCCCGGAAAAATACTAATTATGAAGCAATCGAACAGATGGAGGGCAGAACGATAACCGCTTTCGTATAGAACAGAATTTGAAAAAATCGTTTTTTCATATGGCAAGGACGGTCGCAATCACAACGCACGACGATAACATTTTTTCGCGACATGACCTGCGCAACATCAAATACCATGTACAATTCCGAATAAAGTGCTTTGAAAAAATTTGAGATGTTACTTCAAAAATGTAGAAATATAACTGCAAAATATCAACACTGTAGATCTAACCGTTTTCCTAAGTTTAATTCGAAAAAAATCACCTTGAAAATGCGTGTTTACACTAGAATACGGCCTCATGTCTAAATGGTTCACAACAAAACATCATAATCGTCGGATCCACATGGTTCCCTCGTTGTTTATTTCGCTAGTGAGACTTCGTCTACGAGAAAAAGTTTAAAAATGATTTTCTGATAGGCAATACATCGCGATCGAAACAAAATTGTTATAAAGCACCGTTGTCTTTCTATTTCCTAATCTTACTGGATTAATTGCGCACAATTAACGGCCACGGTCGGTTCAAACACGAATTTTCCTGCAGGCAAGATTGGATAGAAAAAAGAAAAAAATAGGCGAGGTAAAGTAAAAAAAAGGGTGATACGTGGAACGGGCGATGTGAGGGCCGCGGAGCAAGCTTAATCGGCGAGTAGCAGCGAAAATGAATTTATAGATCCGTCCCTGGATGGTCCAATGGACCGTTGAGGAGAGCAACGAGACGCAACGAGACGAGATAGGAGGCTCTCTCGCGAGGTCAGCTTGTTGCACATACTCGGCCCGCGAATTGATTGACCGACTCGATTGTCCCATTCATTTTTTCGCGGCACGTATACCAATAGCCTCGTGTACGTATATCCACGTATATCAGCAATCACAACAACTTCGGCTGTTTCGGCATCATCGCAGGTTGAATTTTTTCGATCCCGAATATTTTTTGTCGCGCACGAACCGCGAGTAGAAATGCCTTCGACCTTTTTTTTTGCACGTATGTACCTTGCGGAAATACATGACCTCAAATGAACAATGGAAATATGTACAAAGAGGTTATTTTTGACGAGACGAATCAAAACCGGGCGGAATCCGGACAAAATCTAAATTACATACGAAATCATAATGCCACAGCAATCCGAATCTGCGCTGGGTTGGAAGGGCATTCGAAGGTTAAGGGGCCGAGTTGCGGAAAAGATGCGTTGTTTGTAAATTCGTGAATTAAGGGGTCTTCTCACTTTAGACGCTAAAACATGGCTATTTTTATGATTTTTTAAATAGGTTTATATTATAGATGTTGATATAAAAGTTGTTACACTTAATAAATACACTTTCGAAATACATCGAATTTTTTTAAAATGTATTTATGTAACCCAAACTTTTTTTACGCAAATTTTTGGAAAGTGAAAAATTTAACTAAAAAATCGTCAGATAATTGTTAATAAGAAATGAACTATGTAATATAATAAAAATCCAACGTACTTCCATAGACAATGTATTATTCAAGATATATTCAACATTTCAAGTGAATCGGTTGAAAATTGTCTGAGTTATGTTCCCGGCCAACTTAAAAAATGCAGTTTTGAGATAAGCGCTGCGCAGCCGCCATTGTGAAATTAATCGCTTCTAAAAATTATTGTATACAGTCACTGATATGTATGATAAACACCATTTTTTGTCATCTTGATTTATTTTGTAGTTTTTCTGAAAAAAAAATCCCCAAAAAGCCTATTTTTCGGCCTCTAAAGTGGCCTAACCTCTTAACATACTGAATCTAAAACCGTTTGATTTTTTTTTTGTTTCGGATGATCCATCTCCGAGATTTCATCAATAGCGCAGACTTACAATTTTTTAAGACTTTTTTTTAACTACCATTTTCGTTTATAAATAGAGACTTAAATAAGTTAAATTTAAAAAAAAATGTATTTCGAACGTGTATTTATTAAGTGTAACAACTTTTATATCAATATGTATAATATAAATCTATAAAAAAATCATGAAAATATCCTTTTTTCAGCGTCTAAAGTGAGAAGGCCCCTTAACGTATTCAACGATAGGCGAATTCTATATAACAATAACAATAAAAATTCCACATTCAAAACTTCATTGAACTTCTGTTCGATCTGTCAAGACAAGTAGCTCAAACACGAAAGGACTTTATTAAACCAAACTCCATCCAACCAATATCATTATTTATAGTGCGTAAATTATCAATAAACTAATTCATCCGTAAAGATCGGAGTATGAAATTTCTCTTGCAAAATATTCGATTAAATTTTTCCTAACCCGGCAATTCCTTCAGGAATTTAATGACAATCAGTTGATCAACAATAAATAGTTGGACTGTTTGTTCTCACATTCCTCAATGTAGTACCGGGCCGGAAAATCATTAACCTACTTGACTTCTCAAGTTTCACCCATAGGTACGTTGCAAAGTTCAAATTGCAGCTGTAGGGAGACGCTTGAGTTGGCATTGGATTTAAGAGCACTGCGAATTGAATTTTACGCCGCCGGAGAATTCTAATAGAGTTTTGATGAACATGGTAGGACGAAGAACTCGAGTATTATGGATATTTTATACGACGCAAATGTCGCCTGCTATTTGTAATAGTTCGGGAAAATATTTTCAAATTATCGCGCTTTCAAGATAAAAATGCCTTGCGTGCTATAAAAAAAAAAATATATATATGTATATTTATCGTAGATTCCATTGTACGGGGTCTTCCCCCTTATTACATTCCCCACCATATTCCACTTCACCCCCCATCTTGCTGCCGCTGCTCACTTCCCCCTCTGTATCGCATTCATCGTGAGATTTCTGCCATGGGTATAGGGAAACTGAGGAAAACCTACACCAATTTCGGTTCCAGGATCGCTTTTCAGCTTCGGAGCCAGTCGCGCGTTTTATTGAGAAATCAATTATGGGCTACAGTCATACATACACGACACACATACGTACCGGACCGTGTGTGTGTAGAACTGGAGCTACGTCACACCTGTATTAATTTTTTCCCGAGACTAAGAGACGGATTCGATGCGTGACCTCCCGATGTTCTGGTTCAAAGACAAGCAGACTAATCAGTAAACCAGCGCATCGGTTCTATATCTATATATACACACACACATACATATATATATATATATATATATATATATATATATATATATACATTAGGGTGTGCGGAAAAAATCGATACTTTTTTTCTGTTGCATCCACCAAAAAAGGTGAATTAAGGTAAAAAATGAAGAATGCTCGAAGGAGAGCTCAAAAAAAAATTATTTCGAATGGCGCATTGCATTTGAATATTTTCCATAAGAATAACCCAGGAAAATATTGGGATTTCTGAATGTGGTAGTGCAACTCGTCAGGAAAAAATCACACAAAGATGTCATTACCATATTCTCATGGAGAATTGAATTTCCAACAAAAAAGTTTTTACGAAAAATTAGCTCAGAACAACCGTTCAAGTGGAATCGCTGTCTGAAATTGAATTGATAGAAAAAAAAAAAATTCAGAAGGCTGTAAAAATCGAATTTTTCGCTTTACGAAAAAACTTTTTGGGTTTTTTTTGTAGAGAATGTTCTGCTCTAACATACAATTTGCATGGAATCGTTCTCAAAATATTTCTCTGATACAAAAAAGAATCAAGTTCAACAAGAAATATAAAAGAAACGACGTCCTTCATTGATTGTGTTTCGAAAAGCTTTATTGAATTAATTTGGTTTACTAAGATAAAATGACTTGATTTTAGATTATAATGCTTGATAATCATCGTTCCTTTTTTTATAACTGTGTATTTGTTGCAATTAGGGTATTTCTGTCGATAATTTTGCACTACGCCCAATAAATATTGTAGCTGCTCTTCGTTTTTTGTTAATGAACCGTTATATGCTTCTATCAAAGTGACACCACGTTCGGCTACGTTATTAACGACTTTTGGAATAAAAAAAATCTAAGCAACTCAAATAAGTGGCATTTGCCGGCCATAATTCAATATTTACTGTCAAAAAATCATGAGGTAAATTTAATTGCTGGAAAAGAAATAAGGATTCTTGAGTAACGAAATCGCTTATGTCTTCTTTCAGCACCATTTCCCAATCATTTTTTTAAACAATTACTCGCTCGGAAGGATTTTTGGATTTTTCTCAAGATTGCAGAGCTTGTACCAGTTTTTGCCTTCACACTTATCGGCACAGCATTGTCAAAAAACGACAAAGCAACAATTTTCTCGTTAAAGTACCACAAGTGACTAGCTAATTTTTTTCGTGGCAGCCTCCCCTACTACAGGATTCACTTCGCAATAACGAATGAAATTTTGTAGCTGTGACAGATCTTGATTTGGGGGAAAAATGTCGCGGTTTCCCGTTCGTGGCGCTAGCGTGGAGCTTCTAATTTTGCACTACGAGCTACCTCATGCTTCCGCCAGGTGGCAGCGTGTACTAGGGCGCGCACGCCGCTTAAATAAAAAAATTAATTTCAGACAGCGATACCACTTGAACGGTTGTTCTAAGCTAATTGTTCGTAGGAACTTTTTTGTAGGGAATTCAATTCTCTATCAGAATATCTTAATGACATTTTTGTGAGATTTTTTTCTGAAGAGTTTTACTACGACGTTCAGAAGTGCCAATATTTTCCTGTGTTATTCTTATGGAAAGTATTCAAATGCAATGCGTCGTTCGAAATAATTTTTTTTTTGAGCTCTCCTTCGAGGATTCTTCGTTTTTTACCTTAATTCACCTGTTTTTGGTGGATGCAACCGAAAAAAAATATATCGATTTTTTTCCGCACACTCTAATATATATATATATATATATATATATATATATATATAGGGTGTCCTGTTATGAATGAATAATCTTGCAACTATCGATCAGATCATGTCCTACTATATGCTGGAATTTCAGTTCAGTAAAAGTCCCACGGTTTTCGAGATTTTGGGCTTTATGTTATTTTTTGAGAAAATAATCATCTGCTTTTGGTTTCTCGCATGCAATTTCTGAAAATGATCGGAATCGACCATGAAAAAGCAACTTTTTAAAGTAATCGGCACGATATGCGTAGTAACTTTTTTTTACCCCGCAAGCTATCAAAGTCAGATGTTCGAATTAGTTTGTATACAAATTTTGCATGAGACCTTTTAAATAAAGTTTCCTTAATATCTAAAGTTAAAAAGCAGCCTTTTTAGATGAAACAACCCGTGCGTAAATTGAGTTGGGGCTGTGATCGGGCCCCAATAATATTCCCCTAACTCTATTCGGGCCCTAATCTGGAAGCCACATGAGGGCCGTTAGCGGCCGGTCGCACTTTGTCAACAAGGGCCATTAAAGGCGCAACGACTGGGGCCTCATAAGTTGCCTCAATGGCGCCTCATCAAAACCATTTTAGCGCCCTGAACATTCCTCAATGGCGCCTCATCAAAACCATTTCAGCGCCATAAAATATCCGTATCAGTGGATATACGTGTATGTTAAATGCGTCAGGATATATCTGTATTTGTTTTTATGTAATTGTTCATGTGCATAGGTGTGAGCGTGTATGTATGTGTGCGCACGTAGAAATGTGATTGCGTATTTGCATGTGAGCCTTTATGACAAACTGCAATGACAAAATTAATAAAAACAATAATGTGAGGCGAACTCTCTTCACTGCAAACATTTATTTTTGAGGAACTATCCACTATGATAACATTTTTTAGAATTGTGATAGCTTGTAACACTTAAGTTTGAAATTATAAGATTATCACATTGATTATAGTCATAGTCACAGTCTGAAATGAGTCTGTAAGGGTACAGAAGGCGAAGGAGCGACCTTATATGTCTGCTGTATGAAGTAAAGTATTGATGACTCCAATAAAAGTAATATTATCTTAGTTTTAATTAGGAAATTATTAAGTAATTGAATAAGTAATTCTCAATCATTCATATATCACGGGGAAAAAATACACCACGGAATTCCCTTGTTTTTCTGCAAGGTCCACGTAGATAAGTCATCTCGATGAGACTTAATCCTGCGCCCCCCATGCCAGTCTTTTGCATTAATTAAACAAATATATTCTACTACACATCTATTCTAAGGAATGGATGTGTAGTAGAAATAAAAAAAAATTATGGGTCTACTGAATCACTAGAATCTATTTCCATTGAGGGAAAGATCTGGAAAACAAAGACCAATTTATTTACTTATCCTACACAGTCAGATAAAGTTTATGAATGGGAAATATCAGGGAATTCTTCAGAAGAAAGCATTTTTTCCTATGATGAACATTGAGCGGAAATTAGTTGCTATAAAAATGTCGAGAAAACCGGTTGGGACTGTTCACACTTATGCGCTAGCATTACTCCATGTATGAGTGAAACCATGAGTAATTGTTTGTATCTATGTAAAAGGTTTCTTTAATTTGATAAATAAATACTGTCTGATGTTTGTTTGAATATTTGTGTTCATCGTTGATTTTTTATTTGCTAATGCCCTTAAGCTTTTTCCCAATTTGCGTTCGATAATATTATTCGATCGATGTATATAATCGATTTGAATAATTGAAATACCATCAACCATGTAGCATAAGCTATTTATACTGGCTTATCGTTATAATAGTCAGATCTGGGCCTATTGTGGAAATCCCTACTTGTTGATCCCTATACTAGCCAAGTCTGGGACTATTTTGGAAATCCCTACAGGTTTATCCCCATAATGGCCAAGTCGGAGCCTATTGTGGAAATCCCTACAAGTTTATCCCGATAATGGCCAAGTCGGGGCCTATTGTGGAAATCCCTACAAGTTTATCCCGATAATGGCCAAGTCTGGGCCCATTGTGGAAATCCCTACTAGGGAAAACACTAGGGAAACCCTGAACGGCCCTTATTTTTATTAGGGATGCCCTATCAGTTTTCCGCACGGGAAATAACCAAGAGTATTTTTTTAGAACCGGGTAAGAAAAAGTTATTATTCGTAGCAATGGCATGCCAAAAACCAAAAGCAGATGATTTTTATCTCGCAAACCGTGGGATTTTTACTAAACTGAAATTCCAGCATATAGTAGGATATGCTCGGAGCTATCGTCAGTTGCACGATGATTCATTCACAACAGGATACATACATACATATGTATTAGGCGTTGAAATTAATTCGTAGCGTCTTACGAGAGATGGCGTAGGTAGTACAGTATTTCTTCGTTACCGACAGTAATGTATTCATCGTGAAACAGCTATCATTGAATGTCATTTGTTGTACGTAACCTCTTTTTGAATCGTAAATAACAACACTTTATAATTTATTGAATATGTCAACATTTGTGCCGAATAAAGTGTTTTGCGGGGAGTTTTACTTCCCGGTTTTTTGCATCGAATTGTCACTGGTGATGAAAAATGGATCCATTACGACAATCCGAAGCGCAGAAAGTCATGGGTTGAGCCTGGCTAACCATCAACATCAGTGACAAAGCCAAATATCCATGGGTCTAAATACCTGCTCTGGATTTGGTGGAATCAGAGGGGTGTGATTTATTATGAACTGCTGAGACCGAATGAAACCATAACTGGGGATCGCTACCGACTGCAATTGATGCGCTTGAGCTGTGCATTGGAAGAAAAACTGCCGGAATACTCCGAAAGACACGACAAAGTCATTTTGCTGCACGACAACGCTCGTCCGCAGGTCGCAAAACCGGTACAAACATATCTGGAAACACTTAAATGGAAAGTCCTACCCCACCCGCCGTATTCTCCAGATATCGCTCCTTCTGATTACCGTTTGTATCGTTCGATGGCTCATAACTTGTCTGAAGCAAAACTTCACTTCTTACGAAGATTGTCAAAAATGGGTCGATTCGTGGATTGCATCTAAAGACGAGCCGTTCTTCCGACGCGGTATTCGTACCCTGCTCGAAGGATGGTCAAAAGTAATAGAAAGCGAGGGGCGATACTTTCATTAATGTATTTTTTTATTTTCATTTAAAATAAAATATTTTTTAAATAAAAAAACGCTACGAATTAATTCCAGGTCCCCGAGAGAGAGAGAGAGAGAGAGAGAGAGAGAGAGAGAGAGAGAGAGAGAACAGGATACAATGGTCGCTGGTGTGTTGTACAGTGAAGTACTATGTGATTCGCGTCGCGTGTTTCTACTCTACGTGTGTTGTTTAGGATCAACTGCGTCGATTCATCACGCATGATATGTGTGTTGCAATAAATGTGTTGTTTGGCAACACGTGCAAGCCGTGTTGATGCAAAGACACAGTACAAAGCGTGTTGTTTCTTTACGGAGAAACAAGCAGCGTAGTACACACCTGCCACACGTGTTATGTGTTGTTTCAACCCATCACACTTATTTTTTCACAGCGTGTCTGGGGTGTCATTTAAATTCGTTCCCGTTATCCCAAGTAATAAAAACAGTTTGATCGACTGTCGAGACAGTCGACCGTGTAATGCCCAAATGTCTAAACAAGCTTGACACACGAGTGTCTCGTGCATGAATAGTTCGCGGTGTACCAAGATAGACACCCCGTGGACCGTTATGACCCTCGTGTGCCGGGCCACCTCATCTCGCACGCTGCTGCTGTGGAAAGCTGGCCTCGACAAGCTATTAGGCGATCGTAATTACAATTAAAATCGAGCTTGGTAATTAAAACGTGCCTAGCCATGCCGTCCTCGGGCTCAACACTCTTGAGAGCTCAGCTGACCAAATAGAAACTCATGTTGACTGGTAGATATATATATATATATATATAAGAATGGCCCAAATTTGAGCTCGTTTTTCCTTTTTCTCACCATCTAATTATCTTCTTTAAAGTAGAAAAAAAATATCACGAAATCAACGAGCGGTCAAAAAATATTTAGAGGTCGCTCAAGCTTTCCAAAAAATTAAAATCTTCATTAAAAAATCGATTTTTTTCTTTTTGTTTACTTCTCACCCATGACATTTACGCGTTATTATTTTTAAATCACCCTCGCGGAAGCTCCAGAGAGTCAATGAATATTTAGTGGCCGCTCAAGAGTCTTTATTCGAAATAGTAAAGTGAAGATTGTGGGATTGAAAGGGAAGTGACTGGGATGGTACATACCTGCAAGGGTGTACGAAGAAACATTGAAAATATATATTGAAATTTAATGGGTCTTCTCACTTTAAACGTTAAAAAATGGCTACTTTCGTGAAGTTTTATGATAGGTTTATATTATACAAATTGATATATAAGTAATAAATACACTTAATAAATACACTATCGAAATATGTAGACATTTTTATTTATTTCTTTATTTAAGTCATCATTTATAGACGAAAATAGTAGTTAAAAAATGTCCTTAAAGAAACCTTCGAAAGTGTATTTATTAAGTGTAACAACTTTCATATCAATATCTATAAAGTAAACCCATCAAAAGAATTCATAAAAATAGCCTTTTTAGCGTCTAAAGTGTAGAAGCCCCCTTAATTACGCTTTGCCCGAGACTTCGCTCGCGTAAATGTGGGCAGTTTGGTTGAGGTGTCAGGAAGAGATTTCAAATTCGCATCGTATCGCAGAGTTGTATAACAAAGGTATTATGACAACGCGTTTCGAATATTTTTTAGACAATACGTTTTCTGCAGGTATACTACAATGAGACCGGCTGAAAAAAAATGGAGTCAGATAACGTTGAAGCTGATGATACTGTTTTACATTGAGTATATATAGGGTGTCCCTCTTATCTCTGCCACCCAAAATGACTCGGTAATTATCGACGTCACAAAAAAATGTTCCAGACCAAAGTTGTATGGTGTGAAGAGGGCCATTAAATGCGACCATTTTTTTTTATTTCGGTGGAGGCGCTGATACACAGTGAATTCCACTTTTTTAAATAGAATGGTAAGTTTTTTTTCAACCATCTTATGGAGCACCTCTAGCGGCATAAAACACATTAGGGGGTCAAAGTCGTTCAAGGTCATTTAAGGTCACCTTTCAAAATGAAATACAAATGTAAATATCTCGGATCACTACTAAATATTTGGTAGTGATCCGAGGTATTTAGATTTCTATCATCGATACTGACCTTGAATGGCGTTGAATGACTTTGACCCGACCATTTTTTTTATTCGGCTTGAGGTGCTCCACAAGATGGTTGAAAAAATGTACCATTCCATTTTAAAAAGTGGAGGTGACCTTCACTGTGCGTCAGCATCTCTACCGAAATAAAAAAAAATTGGTCGCATTTGATGGCCCCCTTCACACCGTACCACTTTAGTCTGGAGCAATTTTTTGTGACGTCGATAATTACCGAGTCATTTCGGGTGGCAGCGATAAGAGGAACATCCTGTATACTGAAGAGCTTCCTTGTCAATGCTGCCAAATATCGCTCGCTACTTGCCCATGCAGAAAGAAAATCGAAATTAGTAGCTTAATCGCAGCTTAAGGAGGTTGGAGCGATTCATTTGAGTCGAAAGACGGCTTATTCATATTTTTTTTCAATGAACCTCAAAAAAATGCATGCGAGGTACAGATTTATTCTGTATATGCTAATTTTTTAAAATGCATAATTAAAGGGCAAAATTATGCATTTTAATATTTTTATTACGTAAAGTAGAAAAACTTTTGTGTTACTACCAACTTGAAAGAGCATAACATTATCAATGATTATTATGAAAAAACTACGACAAAGAATGTTTTATACAATTCACAATCAAATTTTGGGTAATTTATAATTATGCCTATTCATATTTACGTCACGAGATTATTGGCCCATGGTTTACGATGGGCAAGATGAGGATTTTTTTTTCTCAATGTTCACAAAGGTTCAGTTTGCGTTAATCCGTTGTTAGAAATGGTTTATCTTGGTGCTAAATAACAATAAAAATTACATAACTTTTAGTGTGAAAGTCTTGCCCATCTAATCGCACGTCAAATTACATACGTTAAACTATTTTTTATCTCTGGTGTTTGGTGGGGAAAAAAGTTCAAAAAATTCGTAAAGACTCAGTATAGTGTGAACAATAACATGTATTTTTTTTAAATTAAATTTAACCTTGGATTGTGGCTATAGCTGCAACCTCCTTAAAAACATGTACAGACAGACACTACAATTTCATAATATTTATAGAATGAAATAAAACGTATTTAAAATCGCAACCGTTCTCGACAAATTCAATAACTAAAGCACGCCCAAATGGCACTGAGGACATAGGGGCATTTCTGCTAATTAGCGGGCAAAAAATGGAATTTCTTAAATTTATGCCATGCGAAAAAACTGCTAACTGAGAATGTTGAATAGACACTGAACAATGGTGACGACCCCTCCCGTTAATCCACTGGGACGATTTGTAATATATATATATACACACACACACACACATAACAAATAACGAGTTATAATATTCACAACAAAGAAAATAATGTTGGCCTCCTAATTAACTTAAATACCCCTATGTGCAGCGTTATCACGCGTGAACTGGCATTTTCATATCTCGAAGTTTGGTGAATCAAAAAAGCGAACGTCACACTTACACAGGTATACACATACGTTGGAAAATTTTGTTACGAATATAATTTTTCTACGTTACGGTACATTTTAAATATATTTCCACTGAAATCTCGAAAAAAAGCAATCCACCAAAACGAAGCCACTTTCACTCCGAGAGAGGAAAACAAAAAATAAATGGTTAACAAGTGGATTAGTAGAGAATGCTCGTTACGTTCGTTACTTTGCGTGATTACAGCATCTCACCAGCGTATAATTGGAGTATTAAAATTCACTCCGCTAATTCTCAATACGAAATGAAAAAACAGAATTTTAATAGAATTGAATTAAAATCTATTCTTTGCTAGAGATACATTCGCCCGAAGAATTTTCTCATTTTGCAGCGGCTTATGACGTGGATCGTACAACTTTCAGCGGGTGGCAGAGGGTGGGCGGTGGGACGGGGGTGGCTTTGGAAACTCGCTCCGGCAAAAATGTACCACTCGCGCTTTGTCCTACCGGCACAGTTCTCATACCCTCTACCCCCCCCCCCCACACCCCTCTCCCAACATATTTCGAATTCGTAATAAAGCACTGTAGACGTGCTGTAGGATAGGAAAATTATCCACCCCCGATAAAATTTATTCTAAACGAATGCAAAAAAACAATGAAAGCTGCCCGAAGTTACAACGGGTCGTAAATACGAGCAAGAAATATTCGCTTCATACTCGTCTTTATTTTAACGGGAGATAAAAAAATCCGCGCAAGTCTTCTTCTCATATTATGTGCTTAAGTCTTTGTCTTTGGAGTACCATATTTCAGGTGTTTACACTTAATTTTTTTTAAAGGAAACGAGTAAAGCTTTTTGAGTGCGGTTTTTTCTTGCTTTTATTGATGATATACAGAAAGTTAAAGAATTTTTTTTTTTTTAAAACCAAAATGACGGCCGTTGCAGCTCCGCGAAAACAGGTCCTCAAATCGCGGAAGGTAAACGGCTGACATCACTGCCCCCTCTTTGTTGATCTGAAACACAAATTCAAAGCACATTATCAATCTGTGACCCTTTGGTCATGGAATGATGGATGGGTTTTTCGTTTAGTACAAATTTCGGAAAATGGCGGCAATTTAAAAAAATCGAATTTTCGCGTTTTTTCGCGTAAAAAGATAAATAATAAATGCAAAAATGCATTTATTATTTATCGAAGCTATCTATCGAAAAAACGATCCGTCATTCCGTGAAGACATATTTTCTGAGTATGCTCTCCAAATTTCAGGTTGATATGTTAATTACAGTGGTCAGGGGAATGTCAGCCATTTTTAAAAACGTGTTTTCGAGAAAAACCCGTTTAAAGTTTTGTAATATGTTTACACAAATGTGTTTATAATTACCGCTAATTGGCAATGCCTGGTCCATAGAGGCATCCCTCCTCTTCTTCTAGCTGCTCATGTTGAGCCGCTAACATCTCCCGCTGGGCACAAAGGACATAGTCTCCCTTAAGGAGTCTTCTCACTTTCGACACTGAGCAAAGGCGATGTACATGCATTTTTTTGATAGGTTTATATTATAGATATTGATATAAAAGTTGTTACACTTAATAAATCCACTTTCGATGTATATTTTTTTAAATATATTTATTTGAGTCCCTATTTATAGATGAAAATGGTAGTTAATTTTTTTTTAATTATATGTCTTCGCTGTTGATGGAATCTCGGAGATGGATCATCCGAAACAAAAAATCAAACGGTTTCAGATTCAGTATGTTAATGACTATAGTATATATCATACGGCTTTTGATATATGCAAAAATAACAAAATAGCGAAAAAATTTCGAACAAAACAAAAAAAACGTGGTTTTTCACCGTTTTTGGCAAAAAATAGTAAATATCAAAATTAAAAAAAAATCCTTGATATGCGCTATAGCTGTAGTTGTAAAGAATATGTGGTTAAAATTTCATAAGGATCGGTTCAATAGTTTCGAAGATTTTAACAACAAGCCGTCGAAAAGCGTTATTTCGAGAAAAACGCGTTTAAAGTTTGTTTGGGTTACATAAATATATATAATTTAAAAAAAACGTATTTCGAAAGTGTATTTATCAAGTGTAACAATTTTTATATCAATATATAAAATATAAACCAATAAAAAAATCATGAAAATAGCCTTTTTTCGCGTCTAAAGTGAGAAGACCCCTTAATTTGCCAATAATTTGAACTCATTGCAAGAAAGAAATATGAGGAGCTGTCGAACAAATCGGGACCTACTCACACTACGAAAAAAAAAAAAATTATTTTAATTTTTCGTGTTTTTCAAGCACACCTTTATTAGCTCCCGAAATATCTTAAATTAAATCCGGCCCTAAAAACCTCAAAATTGGTTAAAAACTGTATTTTCAAGCGAAAAGGCAGTTTGTAGGCACAAAAAAATTAAATGAGAAAATAATTTATTTTTACGTAGTGTGGACAAGTCCAGTTTTCCGTCTGAAACGGACCATTCCGACAAAATTAGACTTGTCCACTCAACGTCAATTTTTTTTATTTTTATTTTTCGTGCTCTTCAAGCACACCTTGTTTAGCTCCCGAAATATTTTGAATCAAAACGGGCTCTGAAAACGTCAAAATATTTTGAAAACTGCCGTTTTGAGCGAAATAGAGGTTTTTAGAAACATAAATAAATCAAATAAAAATTTAATTTGACGTAGTGTGGACGAGTCCGGTTTTGTTCGTGATCTCCTCATATATAATATGAGTACATGGCACAAGAAGAACGGCGTCGCATAGAGAATTAAAAAATGGTGTAGAATCGCGCAGCCTCATTGTGTACGCGTGATTTTTAGCCTTCTTTTTCCAGCATTGCTGAGTGGAAGATCGAGAGACTGAGAGCGAGTAGTTGTCAACCGAATCGAACTACGCAATCAGAATTCCATGATCAACGATGGAGAAAAATAAACTCTCAATTCATCTTCGTGCAAGGTACACATTCCCCGATGTGCTTCGAGAGCACGTGTGCAGCACCCAATCACAATATTGAATATTTACTTTATATCCGGATATCATTCGCGAACGAAATTGATTTACTCCTCCGGTTTTAATTTTCCCTCATAGCAAGTTTCAATTCGTTGCGTGTCGGAATTTTCATACCCAAATGTTCCATTGAAAATTCAATTAACCATCTCACGGATTTGAAGATATTGTTATTTCCAAAGAACTTATGGAATCTCATATTTAATTATTCTAACGTGACTAACATTTCCCATTTTCAAGGTGATTTTTTGGGAATTAAATTTTGACAAACGGATAAATCTACAGTGTTAGTACTTCACAGTTATTTTTATACATGTTTGAGGTATCATCTTGAATTTTTTCAGAGCATTTCATTCGTAATTATACATGATATTTTATGTTGTGCAGGTCATGCCGCGATTTTTTTTTTTATCATCGGACGTTGTGACTGCGGCCGTCCTTCTTATCTGAAACGAACGATTTTTTGAAAATTATATTCTGTACGAATATGGGTATCGTACGCTGATAAAAATTTTAGGAAAAATTTACGAAATGGCGGCTTTTGAAGAAGTGTACTCTGATTTCGACAATAAAATGTTCACATCTCGCGACTCAGAAAAATAGTAATTATGAAGCAATCACAAAGATAGACGACCGAACTTTGAAAAAATTTTCGATGTTGCTTAAAACATGTATAAATATAACTGAGAAATGCTAACACTGTAGATTTAACCGTATCTCTACATTTAAATCCCAACAAATCACCTCGAAAATGGATGTTCACACTAGATCACGGCTTGAGGCAATATTGTTGTCTGGAGCGCTGTTTTGGAAGTGACTTTTAGAATGGAAAACTTGCAACCGTTAGAGGATTCTTTTTGAATTTGTTTACACGTGTTCATTGATCATTCAAGAATATGTAGGACAGAAACAAATTATTATCACGTACACGGAGACAATTAAAAAGTAATTCATGTCGTGAATTTCACGGTAAAAATTACCGTGATATATTTCAATGTGGTGACAAGTGAGAAAAACATAATAATTCGTATGCGACAGATTTTTCTTAAGGGGGAAAATCACAGTAGCACAGAAAAAAATAGGCATATTTTCGGGAATTAATTTTGGCTGAATAAAAGTATCAATCGAAAATCTGTAAAGTAGGTTTTATAGCAATACTAAAAAAGTACGAAATGTAATTTTTTCAATAAAAAATATTTAAAAATGGCGGCTGCGCAGCATATGCCCCAAGCCGCCTTTTTTTGAGCTCGCCGAAGACATAACTCGAGCAAATTTTTACCGATCGACTTGAAATTTTGACAGTAGCTTCGAAACATCTTTCTCCACGGAGCTACGTAGGATTTTTTCGATATATTGATTTTTCGCAAAATGGTGCATGTTTGAAAATAAAGTTAAATTTTTAACAAAAAAACGCCATAAAATCGTCGATAAAAAAAAAGTAAGCCAGATAAAATAAAAAATCCTACGTAGCTTCGTGGAGAAAGATGTTTCGAAGCTACTGTCAAAATTTCAAGTCGATCGGTAAAAATTTGCTCGAGTTATGTCTTCGGCGAGCTCAAAAAAAGGCGGCTTGGGGCATATGCTGCGCAGCCGCCATTTTTAAATATGTTTTATTGAAAAAATTACATTTTGTACTTTTTTAGTATTGCTATAAAACCTACTTTACAGATTTTCGATTGATACTTTTATTCAGCCAAAATTAATTCCCGAAAATATGCCTATTTTTTTGTGTGCTACTGTGATTTCCCCCCTTAACTCACGTTACAGAAAATTTCACATACGTAGCTGAAATTTTACTATACAAGAAGGGCAGCAATTGGAGACAGTAAAATTTAGCATATATATTCGAAAATTTACCTGCTGTCGGTTAAAAATTACCAATCGCACCGTACGGTATTTTTACGGTACTGCACAGTAAAATTTAAATGCGTCAACCTCAGAAGAAAAATTTCCTGGTGGGCTGGTAAGAATTTATATATTCTTCCGCTCATTGCGACCCGTTTCTTTTCCTCTAACTGTTTTACATTTTTTACCTCCCCCCCCCCCCCTCTTGCGACCACAGCCGACTGGGGCCACCTCTGTGTCTTATTTCGCCGCGAAATGCCGAAGAAAAACATTTCACGACGAAGTGTACGCGCGACTGGGTTTCGAACCCGGACTTCTCGTCCACTGGTTTAGTGCCGAGCACGCTAACCACCAGACCATCGCACTGGTTCCTTCGTTAGATGTATTTTTCCTTCAAAACTGGTGCGATAATAATCATAATAATACTCGTAATAATCATAACCATAATAATAATAATAAATATTATTTATTATTGAAAAATTGGTACAAATTAATGCTGTTTGTTCTTTGTTGGGAATTTTTTTTTCTTTCATATAAATTGGTATACTCAACAAACGTATAAGGAGAGAAATTTAACTATTAGAATTTATTTTTCATTTAATACTGCCTTTTTTCTACAATACATTTCGTACCATCGTAGGCTCGAGTGACGTGACTGATTTGCGCACATATTTATTTCGTCATAATTTAAAATCGTAAAATCGTATTCACTCTTAAAAATTTCATGAGCAGTTTATGTACGCAGTTTGGACGAATTTTTTTGGGAACTCCCATCGCACCATATAAGGAATAGATAGACCACTGAAACGAGACCGCGCACCCCTACTTAGCCCCACCACCATACCGCTCTGAAGTAAAAAGTATGAAGGGAAATTTTTGCCATGCCTCAAAATTACCGTACCGTGCCGCACGATAATTTTTACCGAGAGCATAATACATTTTCCTATAACACTCATTAAATTTTATAGTTAATCTTAAAATAACTGTTATAAAGACGATACTTTTTTATAGACATTTTTGAACGGCATAAAATAATAGAACGCTCAGTTAACTTTCGCTGATATTATACACTTTTCAAATTTAAGTTTTGCGTATTTTGTTACACATCAAAATTTACTAGATAATCTGGTGAAATTTTCTATTTGAAAAAGAAATTTTATTTTATTTTCGTGAAAATCTGTATTTTACTCAGTAATAATAAGCGAAGTTTCAGGGTTGTCATCTGGTTACCGTTACTGCACGGTAATTTTTAACATTTAATTCTCTCCGTGTACTTTTATACGTTTGTTTACAATGGTGCGCGGAAAACACTCCCAATTGGCAATTAGTGTTGTGAACGTTGCATGAATCTGAAAAAAAAAACCAACCATCCCCAGTAGAAAACGTAACTCATCACCGCCTACCCACAAGCTAGTAAAGTGATGTTTCGAATCGCCATTAGCTAGCCGTCTTAGCTATTGACTACCCAGCCTTGTAACGGCTCTAGTGACTGAATACAAAAAATTAGATGGTGACTAGATAGAAGGAAATATCTCACGGCTCTATTATATTTCTGACCTAGCCATGACCTAGTTTTTTCATCTAGCGACTGGGAACAAAAAATTAGGTGGCGATTAGATAAAAAAAAATTGCGACTATATATACCAGGTGTGTAAGTATGAAACCGGAATTTGCCCATAGGTGGCGCTAGATGTCGATGCAGTTACCGACACATCACGTCAGCGGTGTCTTGTTATTGTATTGATATCCGACAAAGATTTCCAACTCACAATAACACGAGTTTCATTCAGTAGCATTAGTTTATTAGAGATGAACATGTCGAGTTTTGTGCCAACAAATTACGATTTGCCGACAGCACTACTTTTCTGTTTTCATCTGAAGAAAACCGCAGCCGAATCGCATCGAATGCTTGTGGAGGCGTTTGGTGAGCATGCTCTCGGTAAAACACAGTGTTTCGAGTGGTTCAAACGGTTCAAAAGTGGCGATTTTGACGTGAGGAACGAAGAACGTGGAAGACCACCGAAAAAGTTTGAAGACGCTGACCTGCAAGCCTTGTTGGACGAAGACGACGCTCAAACACAACAACAACTGGCGGATGTACCTACGGTAATGATATGATACTTTGTATCATATCATTACAATAAACGTGTTTTTCTGTACAAAAATTCCGGTTTCATACTTACACACCTGGTATATATATTTTTCGAGATTTTTTTCGCACATCATTTACATCATTGGACCCTTTCACGATATTCTTCCTTGTTCATTAATTAGGGTTATGATATTTGCGCTGTAAATATATAAATCGTTCAATTTTAAATTATCTCAGACAAACGCCTACACCGTAACGTGATTTCGATCCCGGGACCTCTGGGTGATGAGTTGTGACGTTGTCCACTGAGCCAATTCTACTTGTTGAATTTCTAAATTTTCATATTGTCTACATATGTTACACTACACAATGTCAAATTATTGAAAACTGGGTGGATTAACAAATGTAAATAACATTATCGGATCAATGACTCAATTGCGTTCGCATCGAGAGCGATAATTGCATGGAATTACATAACCTTATATTGTATTTGTTCGATCATTTATTCCGGCTAGTGTGGCCGCAGTTGGCAAGGTCATCGCGAAATGCCGACTTGAGGATTTTTTTCATTAGCAACGTCATCTGTAACTCAAGTTGCTTATCCAACCATGGGCCAATCGCTTGATGGAACTACACGTAGTCACATAACCTCACTTTGTCATTTGTGACCAAGATCAGCTGGGCAGTAACTGGACAAGGGCTGGATGACAAAACATTCACAATATTACTAGCTCATAACGAGCCAACTATTGGTCAGTTCTTATGAGCTCAATTGGGCGAGCCAGTTGCTAGCTCGTAACTCAGACAGGCTAGCACAATTTCTACGCGGGATATTCTTAATCGGTATGAGTGCTGTGATGTTTCGTACCAGATCCAGCAAAAAATGTACGAAATGGCCGCATGCTAAATTTTGATTATCAATTATTCCTATCTTTATGACCATCCTACGAGTTAAATACCTTAAAAAAACAATTATTTCGACTGAATTCTGCTAACACCGTTGAAAAACAGTGTACTGAAGGCGTATGCCAAATCTGAGTTACGCGTCTCCGACAAGGAACATCACCGCCGTCGATTTTGTTGAATCTCATATATGTGATAAGGCATTGGAAACTATTAGACACGTATTTTTTTATCTGCGGAGAAACGGTTTCAAGGGAGGGAACTACCCCTCAAAGAAAGTCCTGTCACAGGGTGGTTTTGCAGAATCACCCACAAGCAGTCCACCGATCTAAATGAAACAGAAACCAAAATTCTTCTAATGTGAAGCGATGAAAAATCCACTATAGAATAATTTAAAAAAAATGAAATTAAGGGGTGACCCGTCTTTCTTTGAGGGGTCGTTTCTCTCCTTAAGAACGTTTTTACGCAGATAACAAAAATATGGGTTTGATAGTTTTCAATGCTTTATCACATATATGAATTTCTACAAAATCGGAGTCGGGCACTTGAGTGATGTTCCTAGTGAGTCTCAACCGCGCTCCCCGAGCATACTCCTTATAATTTCTATAACTCGGCCAATTTGATAAGCATTCCCGAGTAAAAATGAATATATATATATAATCATATATAATTGTATATTAATTGATCATATACAATTGTATACAAAAATTGGCCAGATAGAATTTTATATATTTGTATATAAACGTATACAATTGTATACAAATATATACAATTGTATACGTTTATATACAAGTATATACAATTCTATCGGACCAATTTTTGTATACAATTGTATATGATCAATTAATATACAATTATATATGATTAAATATATATATTTTTACTCGGGTACATTTATATCGGATTATATATACGAATGTATAGAATCATATACAATTATATATACACCTATATAGATATATATGATTGTATATCATTTTTATATAATTGTATCTAAGTATATACAATCATTTTTACTCGGGTCATATACAGTCATATACAATGTTATATACCGTAAATAAAATTATCACGTATATATATATAATTATATACAACACTATATTGAATTATATATAACTGTATATGATATTATATCTAATTATATAAACTCCGTATCAAAATAGTATCTCCATATATCATTATATACAGAACGATATATAATTTTATCAAATCAAATTTGATGGAAGTACATTTATATCGGATTATATATACGAATGTATAGAGTTATATACAATTATATATAAACCTATATATAAATATATATGATTGTATATCATTTTTATATAATTGTATCTAAGTATATACAATCATTTTTACTCGGGTTATCACACAATTTTTACAGACCTATTCAAAAAGGTCAGTAGAATACTGAAATAAAATTTTTTAAAAGACGATTTTTTCGACAATTCTGCATCAACCTTTGAAAATTAGTTTATGATGGTAAGATTCGTTTTACACGAATTTTCAATCAAGGGCATTTCGATTTTAATAAACCAACGGATAATATCGTCTTCTTTGTGTAAAATGGGAGAACACGTGTATCACACTTGATACGGCGATACAGCTGTTCAAACAGGTGGTACGCGCGTGTGATGTTAATAGTAGAAAAACGCTCACCTTTGATTGTCAAAAAGGAACGAAAATGTTCAGCCAGCGACAAAAAAGTACTCACGTACATTGAATATTCGTGTAAACCTTACAGTAATAAGGTTTAGACCGCATAAGATTATCGCGAATACTCACTTTCACGGAAATACCAGAAGATGATGATAGACGAATGGGACATTATGTCTAGACATTTTTTCAACTTTCTTCGTAGTAATAAAAGTTCGTTTGTGTCGTTAAAAACGACATCTAACTCGCGAGAACTTGTTTACGATCATTTTTACAAGAGAACTTCACATTTACGATCACCACTCGCAAAGCTAAGACACCATCCAGTACCAAAGAATTCAATTAGAAAAAATGTTTATCATAAACTTCAGCATACGTAGAAAATATGACAATTTCCTCATCAGTGTCATAATGCACTGAGTGATTTGACAGTTTTTTTTATAACATTTTAAACATTTGTTCACATTATTCCGTGTGAAAAACTGCCATTCAGAAATTAGCGTAGACATCTTCCTCTGTTATGAAGTATTTTTTTCAATGTCGAATTTTTAAGGGGGCTATTTTTAATTTAATTTTTTAAGGGGGGAGGAATACAAATTTTCAGGGGGCATTCAGTATATAGCAAAGAATTTACTGTATACACTTGAATCAAACAGTTACATTCCGTCATTGTCCCGAAACCCCTTAAGGGGCTACATCTACCTAAAGACCCGAAAAAATAGCCAAATTCCGATTTTTTTCTCTGGAAAACGGTTGGTGGAAAAGAAATGGATTTTTTAAAACATAAAAGTACATACAATAGGAGCATTTAAAAAAATTAACAATAAGTACAGAACAACAACAAAAAAATGGCCACCGGCATTTGATGAAATCTTTTTCACAAAGTTTGGCGGCGGACATTCCAGATTAAACGGTCTATCTGAAATCTAAAAACCAAACGAGTTATTTAAGCTAACAATAAATACGAGCCATGGACGATCTTCGATGTTTTAAATAATTTTTTAACAACGTGGCGGAAAATTGAGACTCAAACATACAAAATCTATTTTAAAAAGTCATTTTTACGTAACTATTGAAACCCTTCCTTGACACACTTACATTTGGCCAAGATTGTGACACACTGCGTCAGTTTGACCCGGATAGTACTTCATCCACCTGCCATTAACAACCCTTCGAACTGTTTTGATTGAAAAAAATCAGGAGTACACTTTAAACATTTCTCAATATATCTGCACAATAAAAATTTCGAAACATATGAAATTAAATGGCTTAAAAAAATTATTGAAAATTTTCCATTTTTTGAAAGTCAGCATTTTACTGAAAATTCATCCCGGTCAAAATGACCCAGTGTGTCAACATAGGGTAAAAAAATTAAGATCGATTTGGAAAAAAATGAGATCCTCAACGACCTTCAAATGTTTCTGATCGTTTCTCCTGTAAATTTCGAAACAATTCATCGAGTGGTTCTCCACCGTCTTATCGAAAACAGTGTTTCGATAAAAACGCGTTTGAAGTTTGAAGTATGGTGCTGCTCTCACCCGGGCGACTGTTAGAAGCTGTAGCTCATTCAATTTTAGTAATATTTCAATGAAATTTTCAACGAATATAGGTGATACTACAGAATAAAAATAGTTTTGGAAAAAGCAATTTTTTTACCCACCCAGGTAGATGTAGGAAAAGGAAAAAAGAAGTGCGGAAACTTTTAAGATCTCCTTCAACATCCACCCGCTTCGATGGTTTTTCTGAAAAATCAAATGGAACGTTGATCGTTTTCTTCCTTTACCATGCTCTTTCCGTTCTGCCCCTCAATCTGGCCTTGGCGCTCATCGATATTATGCACGAGTGTGCAATTTAGTCGATTATTCAACGTGACGCAATATTTGTCGGGATCACGACCGTTCTATCTTTTCCCTTGTCAAGAGTTCGTATAGAATCTTTCTGACATTTCCTCAATCCTTGGTTCACTTAGGACTTTAAAAAAGAATGTGTATGAGTGTGTGTGTGTGTGTGTGTGTGTGTGTGTGTGTGTGTGTGTGTGTGTGTGCGCGTGTGCGTGTGTGTAAGTGTGTGTGTATGTGTGTTCACTTAGGACTTTAAAAAGGAATGTGTGAATGTGTGTGTGTGCGTGTGCGTGCGTGCGTGCGTGCGTGCGTGCGTGTGTGTGCGTGTGTGTGTGTGCGTGCGTGCGTGCGTGTGTGTGCGTGTGTGTGTGTGTGTGCGCGCGCGTGTGTGTGTGTGTGCGTGTGCGTGTGCGTGCGTGCGTGCGTGCGTGCGTGCGTGCGTGCGTGCGTGCGTGTGTGCGTGTGCGTGTGCGTGTGCGTGCGTGCGTGCGTGCGTGCGTGCGTGTGTGTGTGTGTGTGTGTGTGTGTGTGTGTGTGTGTGTGTGTGTGTGTGTGTGTGTGTGTGTGTGTGTGTGTGTGTGTGTGTGTGTGTGTGTGTGTGTGTGTGTGTGTGTGTGTGTGTGTGTGTGTGTGTGTGTGTGTGTGTGTGTGTGTGTGTGTGTGTGTGTGTGTGTGTGTGTGTGTGTGTGTGTGAACAGGCGTCGTACAATGCATCCGTGGTAGTCTCGAAAAGAGAAGAAAAGTAAGGAAATTGATCAAGTCCGAGCATCGAAATGGAATGTTACTGACAAATGCTCTCTACCACGATTGACCATCAATAATTCAACGTGCAGTAGGATCGGAGGAAAGAAAACGGTCTTGACTTGCTCGTACGATATACGAGAACTGCAAGGGTGTGTAAGAAGCTCCGATGAACGCGCGAGAAAATGGGTAGAACCCAATTACCGCTCAATTTCAGTCGGTGCAAAGAGAGAACTTAATTTTCGCTGCTCAACTTAGATCTCTCCTTGAAGTCTAGTCGCGTCTCCGAGACTTCTTCTACACGTCCGCATGTGCCAATTCTACAATATTGACATTGGTGAACGAAAAGTAAAACTATCCTCATACATACGGTTGAATAGAACTTTCGTGTCGATAAAAATTTAATTGGGGCGGGAAATGGGATGAAATTCAAATGGCATTTATGAAGAATCGTAACAACATCCGTTCATTTCCTTTTTCGCATCGTTTTTATTGGAGTTTTCGCTATTGAATGCAGAGGGTGAGGTTTCAAATATATAAATATTTAAGGGAGACATGGGCGGATGAAGAAGACCACGGATCTCATGCACTGCTCCCGCATTGCCACGATTCGGAGTGACCGGTTATACCCGAGTAGAAAAATTATCAGGCTGGCCTGATATTTGATCTGCGCCTGATCACCTGTAGTACGAAGACCTTATTTAAGTTTGCCTTAGTTTGCCTGATCAAGCTGGCGTCAGGCGGTGGTCGAGCAACCGGACTTACGGCTTACTTCAATTCGCCTGACCCGGCTAGCTTCAGGCGATGTCAAGCAACTGGACTTAGGGCTTACTTCAATTCGCCTGATCCAGCTAACTTCAAGCAATCATCATGTAACTGGACTTCTACAGTTTGGCGCTGAAAACGTGCCTAACCTCATCTTGTCAAATGATACACAGACACGGGAGAAGCACGAGACATATTATTAATCACTTTATACATTTTTACATATAACGCGTACGTTGTGCATAAGATGGACAAACACTATCGGAAGAAAATTGCGCAACGACTGCGTCTGCGTGAATAACGGGCTCTAAATAAGGGAAAAAAACGAAGAAGTAATACAGCAGCAGGTTAGTATAACAATTTTTTTTTTTTCAAAGACTTACAATTCTCAAATCTATAAATATTAATTGTATTAAATCTGACTATAAATTAACCACACACCAAATTATATATGCATTGGTTGAAAGATTTATTATGATACATTTGACAGATCCGGAACACATCCTCTCAGCGAGAAACAACTCGAAATTCCTGAGGATTGGCATGTGTTGGTGCTACCACTATGTAAGTAGATTTATATTTGTTTTGTGTATCGCTTTTATTTTCCTTTACTTGGTCCGTCTCCTTTGTCAGAGGAGAAAAAGAAACAGCGTAGGCCAACCAAATAATGCTAAGCTGACAGCGTAGTTCAATCTGGTAAATGTTTTGCCATCAGTGCTGATTAGCCCGGACAGCGTAGGCTAACTGAATAATGATAAGTTAACTGCGTAGTTCAGTTAAGTGAAAGTAATTCCATCGGTGCAAGTTAGCCCATAAGAAACGCACTTCAGATGGACATTACATTCACTACTACTTCAGATGGACATTACATTCACTGACTACGCTGTCAACTCACCATTATTTGGTTGGCCTTCGCTGTACGGGCCCGAACAGCGTAGGCTAACCGAATAATGATAAGTTGACTGCGTAGTTCAGTTAAGTGAAAGTAAGTCCATCGGTGCAAGTTAGCCTATAAGAAATGCACTTCGGATGGACATTACATTCACTGAACTTCACTACGCTGTCAACGTACCATTATTTGGTTAGCCTTCGCTGTACGGGCCCGGACAGCATAGGCTAACCGAATAATGATAAGTTGACTGCGTAGTGAAGTTCAGTGATAGTAATTCCATCGGTGCAAGTTAGCCCATAAAAAATGCACTTCGGATGGACATTACATTCACTGCACTGCACTACGCTGTCAACTTACCATCATTTGGTTGGTCTTCGCTGTACAGGCTGTCCTGCTTCGATTCTAATTTTCATTAAAAGATGACCGTTCGCAGCTTTTGCAACATTTTTTTTCTTCTTTAAGGTAGATAATTGGATGGTGAGAAAAAGGAAAAAAATAGAGCTCAAATTTGTGCCACCCTAATAAAATAATGTGCATGCCTTATATAGATATATATGTAGACATTGAATTCTAAGTGGGATACACATTTTCGTATTTTTCAGTGGCTGTCATTTCGAAATATAGGGAACACGGAATAGAAGTTCTTTCGAAGCAAATTGGACATGCCGTTGGAGCGGTATCAAGGCCTGATTAATTCAGCAAAAGACTGGGACAAGTTTCGAGCGTCGCGGAAAAAAAACGAACAGAACGCCCAATGTAACGTTTCCTAGAAACGTCTGGTCATAAAAACGTTGAGCTCTGTTTACTTTATTCACGAAGTTTCTTAAGTTTTTGTTTAAAAAATATTTTAGTTTATTTCGGGATGATAAGTGGAATATAATACAGTGATATATCTTAGTTTATTTCGAGTTTTTGTTCTATTACAAATACAAGAAAAATGATAGTGAATGTGATAGATTTTATATTAAGATTTAAAAATAAACGATCAGCGTTATTTATAAAGTCGTGCCTTTCTTCTCTTTTGTGTATGCTTTGTATTTTTTATTTCAGGAATAAATCGGTCATCCTGAGCCGTGAAAAATCATATGATTTTTCACTTTGATCAAGCCGTGAAAAGTTAAGCTCTTATCAGGCCTTAATTTTTTACGCTGATCAGGCCTTGATCTTTTACACTGACCAGGCCTTGATAGTTTACCCTGATCAGGCCTTGATTTTTTTGCCCTGATCAGACGGAAGTCAGGGATTGTGTTTCAAAAATGATCAGGACTTGATAAAAAAGGCTGATCAAGGCTGGAAAAAGAAATCAGGATGCCTGATCGGGTGTTTATTGTAGCTGGAGCGAGATTTCTACTGGGGTAGTTTTCTGCAATTTTCAAACGCCATTCTCTTCAGGTCATGTTCCTCTACAGACTTGACCTAATTTTTTTTAACATAAACATTGAAAAGTTGACGGTTAAAATTAGACAAACATCGAAAAATGGATGAATTTTGTTGTATAATAACAATAATAATCAATTGATGGTTTTATATAGATGTCGGATTATTTTGTAGAGAAAGTTGATATCTTCATTTAAAAAAAAGATCAAGACGATATCTTCAATCGTTCTTGAGGTATCGCGGCAAAACTAGTACAAAATGCTGTTTCAAGAAAAACGTGTTCAAGTTCTACGGAAGAATAATTTTTAAAAAGTGAAAAATTTGCTTAAAGAATCGTCAGATAATTGTTAATAACAAATGAACTATGCAATATAAAAAAAATCCTACTTATTTCCATAGACAATGTATTTTTCAAGATATATTCAACATTTCAAGTGAATCGGTTGAAAATTCTCTGAGTTTTGTTTTGTAATCTCTATTTATATGGTAGTTTTTCTGAAAAAAAATCCCCAAAAAGCCTATTTTTTCGGCCTCTAGAGTGGCCTAACCCCTTAATGCAAGTAGAAACACGATCCCTGCGCTTGGGTTCGCTCAACCATTTAATGACAAAAGTTGATAACAATTGAGGAGCGGGCGAATAAAACCAGACTATTCCACACTACGTTAATTTATTGTGTCGCGTTTTTCAAGCATGTCTTCATTAGCTCCCGAAATGTTTTGTTCTCAAAATTCATCTTTATGTTCTTAAAAATCTCAAAATTTATTAATGACTGGCTTTTCAAGCGATAAGACAGTTTTTAGGCAAGAAAAAGAAAAAAGATTGACGTAGTGTTGACAAGATCGGTTTTGTTCATCTGATCCTCGGAAAAAAAAATTATTCACGATCGGTCGCAAATAAAGAATAATTGTTTAATTAAAGTCCTTTATTGATTCATACATATATAATCGATCTTGAAGTATATGACGTTTGGACACATAGGGCAATTATGCTAATTAAATGAAGTCCGCCTTACTTTATCGTGTCAAAACTGCTTGCTGCAATTTAAATGATTCCAGTAGATTATGAGAGTAGTTGATCAAAATACAATCTCGGTTTGTTTTTTTTTCCGCATTCGTCTTAGATTCTTTCTTCATGTCGCGTGGAATGATTTTGAAATATTCAATATCGCACTTGCCAGGGATATCATGATTTATAACTTGAGATTCGACGTTCCGCGTATTGCATTCACTATTTTAACGAAATACCCAAGTAGAAACTGTTCTAGCCTGTCTGAGTTATGACCTGATAACTGGCTCGTCCAATTGCGCTTGTACGAACTGACCAATAGTTGCCTCGCTATGAGCTAGTAATATTGTGAATGTTTTGTTATCCAGCCTTTGTCTAGTCACTGCCCAGCCGATCTTCCTCACACATGACAAAGTGAGGTTATGTGGCTACGGGTAGTACCATCGAGCGAATGACTCATGGCTGGCTAGCCAACTTGAGTTTCAGATGGCTTTGCAAAAGAAAAAAATTCTCGAGTAGGAATCTCGCCATGACCTAGCCAATACTAGCTAACTGTGGCTATGCACCCCTTGGCCAGTCACTGCCCAGCCGATCTTGATCACAAATGACAAAGTGTGGTTATGTGACTACGTGTAGTCCCGTCGAGCGATTGGCTCATGGCTGGCTAAGCAACTTGAGTTACAGATGGCGTTGCGAATGAAAAAAATCCTCAAGTTTATAAACTTGATAAATACAATTGGCAAATACAACTTGATAAATACAACTTGATAAATACATTGATAATATACAATTAATATACAATTGATAAATACAATTTAAGGTTATGTAATTCTTGGCGATTATCGCTTTCAATGGGAGCGCAATTAAGTTATTGATCCGATAATGTTACTTACATTTGTAAATCCACCCATTTTTCAATAATATAACATTGTGTATTGTAACATATGTAGACGATACGAAAATCCGGAAATTGAACAAGTAGAACTGGCTCAGTGGACAACGTCGCAACTCGCCACCCAGAGGTCTCGGGTTCGAAACCACGTGACGGCGTAAGCGTTTTTCTGATATAATTTAAAATTTAACGATTAATATATTTTCAGCGCAAATATCATAACCGTAATTCATGAATAACGAAGAATATCGTGAAAGGGTGCAAGAATGTAAATAATGTGCGAAAAAAATCACGAAAAAATATATACATGGCCGCAATTTTTGTTTGCCTAGTCGTCACATAATTTTTTGTTCCCAGTTACTAGCTGAAAAAAAACCTGACCATGGCTAGGTCAGACATATTATACAGCCGTGAAATATTTCTTTGTATCTAGTCACCATCTAGTTGTTTGTATTCAGTCACTAGGGGACCAAAGTGTTCTGGTAGTGCTGGGTAGTCAATAGCTAAAACGGCTAGCTAATGGCGATTCGAAATATAACTTCACTAGCTTATGGCTAGGCCGTGATGGGTTACGTTTTCCACTCGTGCAGGTACAAAAGCTATTGCGAAAAAAATTGACCCGAGTTCAAATTACTACAACCTCAAATTACTACAACTACCCTGATGATTTTACTTTTTGTTAAATTATTTTCAAGGTAACTTTTATAATTTTTTAATTGGAAAAGATCAATGGGCTAACCTCTAAGTGCTTGACGTCAGTTTTTGACGTTTTTTTTTTAATCAATTTTCATTGATTACCGAATAATATAAAGTTTACTGCGCAGTTACAATCAGCAATAAAAAAGTAAGCAATGAAATACTATGAAATATTTAGTATGAAATGTAAAATACTAAAAAATACTTTCAAATAACACAAACCTCGATACAATGCAATACCCGCAAAAATGTAATGTGATAGAAAAAAATCTATTCAAATCAGTCAAAACAAATATGTTCGTGAACAATCATTTCAGTCGGATGCTACACTTCTACTTTCACATTTTGGGACACCCGGCATTCTCTGCGAGAGAAAGAGTCTCTATCCTATATAAAGGGAGTCTCAAAATGACCTGACATTTTAAATTGCACGCCATTTTTTATGACGAACATAGAGTAGAATTTGACGCCATTGGACGTCTTCTTTTGGATTTTCTGAAAGGGAAACTGTATGCCAATGATCCATAGACCATTTCGTAGCTCAAGAACGCACCGTTAATGAAATTAGACCGCAATTTTGCTAAAATGTTATTGAAAATTTCGTCAAAAGTTTCACACATAACCTTCATGTTTGTACCTTACATTAAAATAAAGATATTCGTACTTGTCAAATCAATAACACGTTTTGATAATTAATAAAAATGCCAAGTCATTTCGAGCAGAGTTGCGTAATTTGTAATGAAAAAGTAATGCATAATTCATTACTTTTTTAATGGATAATGAGAAAAATATTTCATTTTTCATTACATTACATTCAGTAATGTAAAAAAAATCCATTACCCATTACATTATATTTTGGGAAGTAAACAATTTCCGTTACTCATTACATTGGATTTTGTAATGTAAAGAAAATCCATTACTCATTACATTACATTTTGTAATGTAAAATATTTCCATTACTCTTTACATTGGACCTTGCAATGTAAAAAATTCCATTACCCATTACATTGTAATGGGTAATGAGAATATATCACATCACAAATTGTAATGTAATGAGGAATGGATATTTTTTACATTACAAATTCCAATATAATGAGTGATGAAATTTTTGACATTACAAAATCCAATGTAATTAGTAATGGCAATTATTGGCATTACAAAATGTAACGTAATGAGTAACGAAAATTTGTCACATTACTGAATGTAATGTAATGGGTATTGACATTTTTTTTTTCATTACAAAATGTAAGTAATGAGTAATGAAAACGCTAATGAATTACAAGAAGTAATGCATTATTTGCAACCCTGATTTTGAGACACCCTATATATAACCTCGGCTTTTGTACTCCATTTTTTTTTCATCACCCCGACATCCGGGCATGGACGTCAAGTTATATTCCGATACGCAAGGAAATCCCTCATCGTCAGCATAAGCCGCAAAACCTTGTCGGGTTGATCCTCTTGAAGAAAATTCTCACTGGATTCTGGTTGTATGCAAAGCAAAGGAGCTACGTGTGTTTCGCTTACCCCTGCTTGATATAGCGGAAGCACCTTTGTCGCACAGAATCTTGTCACACATGGGCAGTAAATTAGCTGCCGTGTAATATACCGGGGAGCATGCATCCGGAACAACCTCTTCCCAAAATATACAACGACCTAATTTCCTGTTGTGTCCTTAGTGAAACATAAATCTGTTCATGGTTTATTAGAGATTTTTATATGCGATATTAAGGGGAGGTAAAAATTGCCTATCTTCATGATTTTTTTAAGGAAAGATTTTTTCAACATTTTTTTAGATTGAGGTTAGATGATGAACCTTTTTGGCCGTTAGTCAGACGGCGTAATCAGTAGCGTTGGCGGGATTAATCTTAAAAATAACCAACGAAAATTTTTCTGTCATTAACACTCATACGTAGAATATAAACCTAGAAAAAGTGAGAAATGTTGAAAATCGATAAAATGGTACGCTGTAAAACGAAAAAAAAAATCGAAAAATGGGTATATGGTGCAATTGAAAAATTATTAAAAAGAAAAATTTGAAAAACATGTAAGTTCATATTTTAGACAATACAGTTAGGAAGATTGACACCAAATTATATCGGAATCGGTCGATTTTGTTTTCAGCTATACGTCAAGCCAGTTTTGAAAATGCAGTTTAGGAGAACGTGTCGTATCTCCGCCATTAAAAAAAAATAGTACGTAAACATACCATGTAACAGCTAAAAGTAGTAATAAGATATACCCCAAGTCCCAAAAATGGTGAAAAAATATTTTCTTAAAAAAAATAATGAAAATCAGCAAATCTTTTCCTTGCCTAACGTTATCTTCTCCTTTTACATTTGTACACTTTAAATGAATTATCTATCAGTAATCATCTAATAATAATTCAACATTCATAATTATTATATATTAGCAACAAAAAAAGAATCTCTATTATTTGTAACTGCAATTTTCAGTTGAGTGTGTCTGACATATATTTATCTGCTCACGGTTGCTATAATAAGTATTTTGTTCTGAGACATTAATATTCAGATAATACGCATAATAAATACCTACATACATGCAGGGTGGCCCAATAAGTGATGCCCAAAAGGAAAATCTAGGTGCCTATCCGGTTCATCCCTATGTATGTTCTACAGTCTATTTTAGTTTTGGAGAAAAAAGCATCTTTTTATATTTTCCTATCGTGTATGTATGTTCCTCGAAATTTTTTCACTCGTCCTATCGTCATGAAGTGCATGATTAAGCAATCAATAAATGACCAACTGAATTCTAACGCCAATGCTTTAGATTGTTATCAAAATAAAGAAAATAGCTTTGAGGGATGAGTCACTAAAGTTCAGATGATGATAAAAATCCTTATACTGGTCTCAATAATTCCCTAATAGCTTTCAAAGATTTTTAGTGGAGGGTAGGGGTTTTAGCGTAAAAAAAACACTTTTTTGCGAATTTTTTTTATCTACATGGACAGAGTAAATATTTGGAAAAAAAATTTCGCAAAAAAGTGTTTTTTTTTCACGCTGAAACCCCTACCCTCCCCTTAAGAGGAAAGTTCCTACAGAAAAGAAAACAAATAAATAAAAACCTGTGCTTTAAAGACGATCGAAAAAAAATGTTATGCTTTTTTCTCGATAGCTGTAAAAGATCGTCCAACATTTTTTTCACTCGTGCTATCGTTATGAAGTGCTCTGTTTAGCAATCAATAAATGACCAACTGAATTCTCACGCCAATGCTTTAGATTATTATCAAAATAAAAAAAAACATCGGCGAACAATTTTTTCACTTGTGCTATCGTTATGAAATGCATTGTTTAGCAATCAGTAAATTACCAACTGAATTCTAACGCCAATGCGTTCGATTTTTATCAAAATAAAAAAAAATAGCTTCGAGGGATGAGTCACTAGAGTTCAGATGATAAAAAATCCTTATACTGGTCTCAGAAATTCTCTAATAGTTTTTAAAGACTTTTAAGAGAAAAGTACCAACAGAAAAGAAAACGAATGAATAAAAACCTGTGACATAAGAACAATCGAAAAGAAAAATGTTAATGTTTTTTCTCGATAGTTAAAAAAGATCGCACTACATACGTTGAGTTCAATGCGATAAGTATTGATACGATGCATGTGAATTTTCCTCTTTGACGTCACTTACCGGGCCACTTATGTATATCACCCCACGATACTTTGCTTTTATATAATAATCTACAACCCATTCAGAACTTTCTATCTGGCTTCACCCACGGTAACAAAGCACCGCTAAGAGTTTCACCCCTTAATTAACATTGACCACGATATCATCCTGATAAATAACATTCCGTCTATATAAATAATTCAATAGAACGATAAAATCAAATCGTAAAATCTGTTCTTTTCCATTAATCACTGTAGTTGAACTTAGGGCTGGTATTCGTGAAAACCCGAAAGATCGTACGGAAAGGCTATTAAAAATAAAATAAAAATTCAATTCTACTTGATTTTAAGAGACGAACAGAATATTTTACGAAATAATTTCGCTTCTTATCACGACAATTTATAATGAAATCGAACGCTTCACTTAGAGTCTTTGGGGACCGTCTAATTAGGTGGCACGTGGTCTAATATGCTTCGAGGAGAGATACTAATATGTGCGTGTACGATGTCTTGTGCAACTTACGCGGGTTCGTATCTTGATGACGAACAAGGCCCTACATATGTTGGGCTTATCAGGAAATCATCGCTTGATTATTTGCCTCTTAGCATAACACTCGTGCGCCTCCTGAATGGAGTTATATTGTTCAGATCGATAGAGGACACTCAGCGCAACGGGGAGAGCACGAGAGGATGTTCCATGAGGGTCGAGGAGGCATAGAGGAAAGAGCGAGGGAGGTGGGATGAGTGTGACGAGAGGTCTACCTGAGTTGGAACTCTCGAAGCCCTTTACTCAAGGGAGCTACGAGCGGGAACTATCTAGAGTTAGAATATGTCTAACTCTAGAATGTAGGGTTACATATATATATGTGTGTGTGTGTGTGTGTGTGTGTGTGTGTGTGTGTGCGTGCGTGCGTGCGTGCGTGCGTGCGTGCGTGCGTGCGTGCGTGCGTGCGTGCGTGCGTGCGTGCGTGCGTGCGTGCGTGCGTGCGTGCGTGCGTGCGTGCGTGCGTGCGTGCGTGCGTGCGTGCGTGCGTGCGTGCGTGCGTGCGTGCGTGCGTGCGTGCGTGCGTGCGTGCGTGCGTGCGTGCGTGCGTGCGTGCGTGCGTGCGTGCGTGCGTGCGTGTGTGTGTGTGTGTGTGTGTGTGTGTGTGTACAGTGTCCTGTTATGAATGGATAATCCTGCAACTGTCGATAGGTCAGATCATGTCCTACTATATGCTGGAATTTCAGTTTAGTAAAAGTCCCACAGTTTTTGCGATTTTGGCCCGATTTTTAACAACAATTTCGTCAGAATTAATTGTTAAAAATCGGTTGAAATCAATCGATTGACGCGACAAGAAAACTATAAAACTTGAACAGGGAAAAAAATGTCGAAGAAAATCTGAAATAATTCTATTGCGTTGAAAATGGTAAAATAATTTTTATTCCTGTCTCGAAAATTTACCACAAACCCCTTCGTTCTCGAGTTACGGTAATTAAAGGGTCTTCTCACTTTAGATGCTAAAAAAAAACTATTTTCATGCTTTCTTTTGTAGGTTTATATTATAAATATTGATATAAAAGTTGTTACACTTAATAAATACACTTTCGAAGTACATTTTAAATAATATTTATTTAAGTCAGTATCATAGACGAAAATGGTAGTTAAAAAAAGGTCCTAAAAAAATTGTAGTTCTGCGCTGTTGATGAAATCTCGGAGATGAATTATCCGAAACAAACAATCAAACGAAACAAACAATCGAATCTAGATTCAGTATGTTAATGGCTATAGCGCATATCATACGAGTTTTTATATTTGTAAAAGCAACAAAATGGCGGAAATTGTTCGAAAAAACAAAAAAAATGTTTTTTCCACCGTTTTTGGCAGAAAAAAGTAAATATCAAAATTTGAAAAATCCTTGAAATGCGCTATAGATATAGTTGTAAAGAATATGTGGTTAAAGTTTCATAAGGATCCGTTCAATAGTTTCGAAGATTTTATCAACAAGCCGTAGAAAAACGTTGTTTCGAGACAATGCGTTTCACATTTGTTTGCATTACATAAAGACATCTTAGAAATTATTTTTATGTACCTCGAACGTGTATTTATTAAAGGTAACAACTTTTATATCAATATCCATAGTATAAACCTATCCAAAAATTCATGAAAATAGACTTTTTAGCGTCTAAAGTGAGAAGACCCCTTAAATCATCTGATTTTGTACCGAAAATAGGTGAAAACAAACGTTCGAAAACAAAAAATCTGCAAAAATTCTCGCGAACTCAATGAAAATCGGTTCAACTTTTCACTATCTTGAGGTTTTCCTTGAATCCTTGTCATTTTCGCGTTACACGTTATTTTTCAAATTGTCTCTTTTTTTTAATCAAAATATGTTTAGAAAAAAAAATCGTACGAGGCTTTAGAAAAAACAAAATTGAAGCTTGTGCTTCCCCACTTATAATTCCGGTCAAAGAAATGTATTAAAAAAAATTGTCGGTAAACGGGGTCCACCAGCAGAGGAACAAAAAGGGCAAAATATGGTCGTTTTCGAAAAAGGGTAGTCGTGAAAAAAATAGTAAACATTTTCCAAAAGAAAGCGGAATGAAGGGGAATTCCACCTATTCAAAATGCCGTTAATTACATTCATTTATACCAACTATCGGCGGAATGGCATAAAAAATCGTTCCGGAACTTTTTGGAATTTTTGGCTGCAAACTTTTCGCCGGTAGTGTGTGTACACACACACACACACACACACACACACATCCGGTTTTGGGGAATCCATAACAAATCCTGATCGGGATTTGATCGGACATAGGGTATCCCGGTCAAAATTTCTGCACGGGATCAAACGAGCAAAATTTAATTTTTCTTGTGTACTCGAATCAACAATATTGCTACAATATATTGAATTGAAACGCTTTTTTGTTCGTTGCAGAAAATGCATTCAAAACTATATAATTTGTTCGCGATAGATTTTTAGATACTTTCAATAATATATTGTTCTCGGCCAACAATATATCTTTTGAATGAAAAAAACTTTCAATCTTATCATGTTATTAAAGTCAATAGCGTTTTGTTTGGACTAATAAATCCGATTATTTACACCAACAATTTAACAATTGAATCAACGAAATTTCATTCAACAACACCAATGATATTAGATCAATGATTTTTTTTTCTTAGTGTACATTGCCTTCACCGTCGTTTTTTATTTTTCATTTCCAATGCGATTTTTCAATTCCTTTTTACAAACATTCGGCAGAATTACGAATGTCGGCTTACTGCTATTCAGAGGTTCCGTAATTTGCGCCTGTATTTACAATTAATAAACGTACGCGATGTTTATCGATTACCGATACTTACGTACGAATCACGAATAATGCGTAATTCTGGAACATATCCGCGAGCATTCCGCGACATGTCTCACGTATTTTGCCATACGCAGCCATAGCTGGAAATTGAAATATTTAAGTGCACATGAGTGTGTATGTGTGTGTGTGAATCCGGCTGGTGTAATTTCGTTGCGCCATACTCATAGTAATGAATTATGGAAACAGCAACGATACATAATATACCTGAATGTTTGATATTTCTCAGCTGCATGTGGTGTTACAGGTACGTGTGTAATATAAAATTGAAGACGCGAAACGGCAGCGAAAACCCCAGGGATTCTTCCAGGGAATACAGCGCGTCTCCTCAAGGGGGAATATACTCGAGTGCATACGATGCTGTTGAATAAATAAATTCGCAAAATTCACTGTACGATTTGAACCCAGACTCGCGAAAGAAGAACGACGTCCAGAAGAAAAATCTAAAAAAGCACCTGTGAAAATACTAAAACAGGCAAAACATGCTAAACTAGTATTCCAGTGCACAATCCCATTTTCAAGGTCATTTTTTTGGGAATTGAATTTAGAGAAACCGTCCAATCTACAGTGTTAGGATTTCACAGTTATATTTATGCGTGTTTAACCCTTCGACTGCACACTTACGCCCCGAACCTCTGACTGCATACGGGCTTTTCAGGTCTGACCTTTTTTTAATCTCGATTTATTTTGTAGTTTTTCTGAAAAAAATCCAAACAGTCTATTTTTTCGGCCTCTAGAGTGGATCAAGGCCTTAAAGCGATTAAGTTGAAACTTGGTAGAAATATTGATAATATTGATACCTTCGACTTGACGGGAATTGTTTTTGAAGAATTGGAAAAAAAACGACTTCTTTAAACCACATTTTACAGAGATGTTGCGTGAAATGTTGATTTTTTTTTGTAAATGCGTGCCATTTTCTTAAATTTGCCTTTTCTTCATTTTAATTGCCGTCACATAGAAACTATACATGTTCTAATTGAAAAAAATGTTTGAACTTTTTTGCAAATCAAAATCTACGGGATGCTAAACTACACGACGATTCGCAACTCGGCGACCTTGCTGTAACACCTTGCAACAACTCCGCCATTTTGATGATGAGTTAATTTTAAAAAATTGTTTTGTATACTTAAATATATTATTAGAGTATACCTAAAGTTTGATAATTGTAAAATAATTATTTCTTAGTTTAAATAATCCCTCAATATTGCTTATTTTTTCTGTCTAAATGTATATCTCGCCGTAAAGGTATATGAAGTGCAACTGACAGCACTGATCGCACCAGCTCGATGTGCAACTTTGGCACTCTTCTGTGTCAAGCAGCGTTGGGGTGTCGAATTGATCTGGGCACGAAAAGAAACTAGCAAAATATATCTATATATACGAACGCAAATGCCAAAAAGTTTTTGCCAAAAGACGAACAAAATTGACGAGAGATTTATAAGAACAGCTTGACGGAGCTTGTAAAAAACAATTAACACGGATGTAGTTGCTCCCCCCGTTCGATTAATATTAAACGATAAAGCCTCTAGATGAGAGAATGGATGAGAATCGGGGTCGAGAGCCGAAGAGAAAGAAAAAAGACGACGATAAATCTACCCCAATGGCCGTGTATGAGGCAGGAGGGTAAAGACCCGAATTTAACGATATACCTGATATGAGGATTTTCCCCTAAAAATATGGAATTTACTGAACTATGTGCTAAAGTTGCGCAATAATTCATACGTAATAACAAGCAGTAATGTGCACCATGGAACATCACTATATTTTTTATGAAAATGCATAAAGATATTTCTGATATAATCCCCGGTATAATTTCTGATTCTCAGAATCTTCCAAAATGTATTATATAATAATAACATCAGTATTGACACGAAGTGGTTGTTCTTCACTCGAAGATTTCTTAAGGGGAGAGATACCTTCAAGCGAGAAAAAAAATGCTGATTTTCATGACTTTTTTTTTAAAAGGAAAGATTTTTTCACCATTTTTGAAACTTAAGGTATGCTTTATTACTACTGTTGGCTGTCACGTGGTTTTCTTTTTATTTATATTTGAAAATGGCGGTCTTCTAAATGGGTTGCGGCAAATGTTGTCAAAAGGCGTGACACCTAGCGTGGGCGGGATCGGGAAAAAAAACCAACAAAGATTTTCCTTTCGATCGTCGATATTCGAAAATCGATAAAATAGTACGCTTCGAAGCAGGAAGATTGAATTTTCCGAAAAAAATGCTACATTTTGCGAAAAAATCCGTTTTTTTTAAATTTCCAAAAACATTTCGGGTCATGTTTTAGACAATAAGGTTAGAAAGATTTATATCAACTTTAATCAGAATCGGTCGATTAGTTTTTTAGCTATACGTCACGCCAGATTTGAAAATGCAGTTTAAAAGGCCGTGGCATGCCTCCGCCATTATTAAAGATGAATAAAAAAATACCATGGATCAGCCAAAAGTAGTAATAAAACATACCCTAAGTCTCAAATATTGTCAAAAAATCTTTCCTTTTAAAAGAAAATCATGAAAATCAGCCAATTTTTTTTTTTTCTCGCCTACAGGTATCTCTCCCCTTAGAAGATCCATAAAAATCGACTACGCGGCAGAGAATGTCAAAATTGAATATTGTACGTATTGCGGTTATACGAGATTCTCGTCAATGCGCACGTATTTGACTCGAACCGTATATATAAGGCTGCAAGAGACATCGCACAGAGAGCAGCTGTGCAAAAATCGTGCCTGACACTAAGCATATACCTTTTGTATGCATGCACACACAAATGTATATATTCGGTGGAGTTTGCATATTGCTAACTTCGATACCACAACGGATTTACTTATCTAAAAATTTGCTATTGCTTCATGCATCACACATTTTTCAAACTTACATATTTTTACACATACATATATATACAGTAGCGTGCAACAGTTTCGGGCAACCATATTTTTCGTGGATATTGCATAGAAATACAATGGTACGGGAAATACAAACGAGTGATGGCACTTATAATTGGCGTCGAGATGCTTGATATTTTAAAAAATGTGGTATAAACAGTAATATCACTCTTCAACAATTAATTATCCAATAGTTTTTATTTAATGACTGTGCAAAAGTATTGGGCCATATACTATTGCGTATGAAAACAAAAAACAAAACATTATAAAAATAACAAAACATGGTTTAGTTTTCTCTCTAGAGTCAATACTTCGTTGCCATGCCCTTAGCAGCGATTACAGCAGCACATCGTCGGGGTATAGACGCAATTAATTGCGAGATGCGATCTTGTGGCATCTTTTCCCACTCATATTGCAAATGATCCCATAATTCCGTCTTGTTGGAGTGATTTTTCGTTCCAACGCGAACCTTGAGCTCTTGCAACAAATGTTCAATCGGATTTAAATCCGGTGACTGCGAGGGCCAGTCGAGAAGGCGCACTTTTCGGCTTTCAAGGAACTTCTTCACAAGACGCGAAGCTTGTTTGGGATCATGGTCATGTTAAAATATTCACCCATTCGGCATATTTTTCTTTGCAAATGGGAGCATATGGTCTTGCAATATATTTCGATACATTATAACGTCCATATTGCCTTGGATTTCTATTAGCGGACCAATACCGTTATCAGAAAATGCTCCCCAAACTTTAACATTTCCGCCACCGTGTTTTACAGTTGGAATTTGATATCGTACATCGTATTTGGTACCTGCTGGACGTCTTACGTACTTGCGACCATCACTTCCGAAATTGAAAAATTTGGATTCGTCGGAAAAAAGAACTTTCCGCCAATTCGATACTATCCAATGTTGATATTTTTTTGGCAAAATTCAATCTATCCTTCTTATTATTTATGCTAATGAGTGGTTTCTTTACACCGACGCGCCCAATCAACCCCACAGTCTTCAGACGTCGGGATACCGTACTCCGGCTGATATCAGCAAGATTTTCACTGCGTAATTTATTTCGCGAAATTATTGCTGCAGTTTTTCGCGGATCTATGACGCACTTTATTTTAATGATTTTGTCCACGCGTTTTGAAATTTTTCGCGATCTACCGCTTCGACTTTTGTCACCGAACGAATTTGTTGATTTATATTTCGTAATAATACGGTTTACTGTACTTTTCCCAATAGAGTATTTGCAATACCACGAGAACTCTTTCCTTTTTCAAATAGTTTTAACACAACTTCGCGGAACTCAATTTTTGTGTGTTTCGCCATTGTGGCAGAAATAAAACTGATTTTTTCACGGTTCTTTATGATTCGAACTAACGCGAAAGAAAACCCGGAAGAAAACGTAAACAAACCGTGTGGCTGGAGAAGGTGAGACAGCGGCCCAATATTTTTGCACACTGACCGAACGCGTTCGACGCTGTACACAAACCATACACTATACAAACAAAATAATATACCACGCTGTTATGCACATCATAGCCCCCTTAAATATTTGAAATTATGGAGAGGTCCAGGCATTAAATATTTTATCGAATAACTGAGAAAAAAAGGTTGGCCTGAAACTTTTGCACGCCACAGTATATATTTGTATACTAGTTAAAAAAATCGACGCCGCTGATGAAGACGCAGTGTACTCTTTATACAGCAAGTTGGCCTTTTACAGACCGTTTTCAACATTTAAGGGGGGAGATACCTTTAAACGAGTAAATAATGGCTTACTTTTATGCATTTCATTTTAAGGAAAGATTTCTTCACCATTTTTTTTTTACTTAGGGTATGTATCATTACTACTTTTGACTGTTGCATGGTATTTTTTTTTCATTAATCTCTCAAAATGGCAGAGGTATGGCACGGTCTTCTAAACGGGTTGCGGCGAATGTTGTCAGACGGCGTGACACGTAGCGTTGGCGGGATTAATCCGAAAAAAACCAACGAAAATTTGTCTTCCATTAACACTCATAGGCAGAATATGAACCAAGGAAAAGTGAGAAATGGAGAAAATCGATGAAATGGTCCGCTTTGAAACAAAAAGATTGAATTTCTCGAAAAAAAAATATCTACGTTTTACAATAAAAAAAGACTTTTCTATTTTAGAAAACGTTTAGGGTTATGTTTTAGACAATAAAATAAGAAATATTTATACAAAATTGCATCAGAGTCAGCCGGTTTCTTAGCCATGTCACGCCAGTTTTGAAAATGCAGTTTAGAAGACGGTGTCATATCTCCGTCGTTGTTAAAGAAAATTAAAATAAAAAAATATCATGTAACAGCCAAAAGTAGTAATAAAACATGCACTTTT
>OZ023312.1:75990324-76016811 GCA_964007375.1 Ophion obscuratus
GCAATTATTTTCTACAGTGCGGAGACATTTTCCCACTGAAGCTCTTAAAACAAACACACACACACACACCCGCGCGCACTTATATACTCTTCCACACACTTACGCACGCACGCACGCACGCGCACACACACCCGCACCCACCTACATACACATACACACACCGCACACACACACACACACCCGGACGTACCCGCAGACACACCTACTTACACACGCACACACACACCTACATAAATTACACACACCCACCTACATACACGTACACACACACACACACACCTACATATACTTACACACACCCACCTACATACACGTACACACACACACACACACCTACATACACTTACACACACACCCGGACGTGCCCGCAGACAAACCTACTTACACAAACATACATCCATCTATATATAAGATGCATTTAGATTACTTCGAATGGGTTTCATGTTCGATACGTACAAGGGATGTAAAAAAATAAGTAAGAGAAGAGCGATACTCATTCTGGAAGGGAAATCCTCCTGGAAAAGATAAGGTGAATGTGAAGAGTTCTGCTGATGTAGTAATATGTCGATATGAATTCCAAGCTTTATTATCAAAAGCAGCTTTCTTTCGCCATCTCTCTTTCTTCCTTTCTCAGACGAAATAGATGTATACCGGATATTACGTTCGAAGCACAGCTCCGAAATTGGGTAAACGAGATATATACGGGCTCAGGGCCGAAGATATATCGTACAACTGTGGTGAATTCGCGCAGTAACTTTGCGGGAAAACCTGATAAACGAATCGGTCTCGGTGGGTGGTGAAAGCCTTCACGAGACGAATAGGGTTGCACCACTTTACGTTCGCTTTTTCTACATATTATGCACATATAGATAAACGTTGATTTATTGCGAGTTTGTCAATACGAAGGAACTGGCGTTACGTGTAAACCGGAACAGGTGTGGATTATGCCTATATCGTCATCTTTGGAGTCAGATAGTACATATTGATTGCATCCTAGGCGGGAATACTCCCGTCTAGTTTCCAGTAGATGTAAAGGGGGTGAGGAAAGCAAGCGGAGGAACGCCAAGCCAAGAGCATTAAGAATCCGTCGCGAAATCTGAAGTGGAAACGAAATCGAATTTAGACACTGCCACAACTTTGTGACTGTCGTAAAGAGCCGCGCTTTTAGAGCTTGCGACGACATCGTATCTTAACGTCAATGTATGGATTCGAATTGAAGAAAGTTTCAAAGATAGGCAATGAGCTACTCTTTTTTTAGTAATAAAATCAACCATTTATTCCATCAAGACTGTTTAACAGTAAATGTTAAGACGGAATGACAACTTATCGCGGTCGGTATGGTAGAACAATTATAGATTCCCAAAAATCTCTGAAACGGCTCTTCAGATCCCGTCGAAACTTTACCAAACGACGTCAAATAGATAGACGAATAGCTGTCTGCTCTTCAAATTTTCTGAATTTGAGGAAAAAAAACTAAATTGTCTTATGATAAGCCAATCTACATTTCAGCCGTTTCAGAGATTTTTGGGAATCTATAATTATTCTACCATACCGACCGCGATAAGGTGTCATTCCCTCTTAAGGCGTCTTCTCAATTTAGACGTTAAAAAAGGCTTTTTCATGAATTTTTTTAATACGTTTATATTATAAATATTGATATTAAAGTTGTTACACTCAAGAAATCCTCTTTCGAAATACATTTTTTTAAATTATTTATTCATTTAAGTCACTATTTATAGACGAAAATGGCAGTTAAAAAGATGTCCTTAAAAAATGGTAGGCCTGCGCTGTTGATGAAATCTCGGAGATGGATCATGCGAAACAAAAAATCGAACGGTTTTAGATTCAGTATGTTAATGGCTATAGCGCATATCATACGATTTTTGATATACAGAAAAATAACAAAATGGCGAACATTTTTCGAAAAAGCAAAATAACATTTTTTCTCCGTTTTTTGTAAAAAAGTAAATATAGAAATTTAAAAAAAATCCTTGATGTGCGCTATAGCTATAGTTGTAAAGAATATGTGGTTAAAATTTCATAAGGATCGGCTCAGTAGTTTCGAAGATTTTATCAACAAGCCGTCGAAAAACGTTGTTTCGAAAAAAACGCGTTTAAAATTTGTTTGGGTTACATAAATACATTTTTTTTTAATTTATGTATTTTCAAAGTGTATTTATTAAGTGTAACAACTTTTATATCAATATCTAAAGTGAGAAGACCCCTCAAAGAATACTGATTTGTTTCCACACGTATATGGGGACAAATGAAAGATCACGTTTGTAGTTGACCTTTCGCAAGATCGACCGTATCGCTTTTTGTTTTTGGGATGGTGGGATTGTAATATAGGCAACTGTCACGTTATATAAAATGGTGGATTGAGCTAGAAGTTCAACGTCAATGATCGCAGATAACATGGCTACCCCAGATATCAACAGATTTTCATAATAACCTGTACAAAATTGACTTTGATTCAAACGTCTTTTTTTTCTCGAATACAATTTGGTGGGCAAGTTTCTATAATTCCAAAGGTGAACTTTTACAAGACAAGTGGATATACACGGTGTCCCTCTTATCTCTGCCACCCGAAATAACTCGGTAATTATCGACGTCACAAAAAAATGTTCCAAACAAAAGTTGTACGGTGTCAAACCATCAAATGCGTCCAATTTTTTTTATTTCGGTGGAGGCGCTGACGCACGGCGAAGGTCATCTCCACTTGCTCGTATTGAGTGGTACATTTCTTTTCAACCATCTTATGGAGCACCTCAAGCCGCATAAATAACATTAGGGGGTCAAAGTCGTTCAAGGTCATTCAAGGTCAGTATCGATGACACAGATCTAAATATCTCGGATCACTACCAAATATTTGGTAGTGATCCGAGATATTTAGAGTTGTATTACATTTTAATAGGTGTTCGAAATGACCTTGAACGACTTTGGCTCCCTAATGCTTTTTATGCGGCTTGAGGTGCTCCACAAGATGGTTGAGAAAAAAGTACCATTCCATTTAAAAAAATGGAGGTGACCTTCACTGTGCGGTAGCGCCTTCACCGAAATAAAAATAATTGTCGCATATGATGGCCTCCGTCACACCATACAACTTTTGTTCGTAACATTTTTTTGTGACGTCGATAATAACCGAGATATTTCAGGCGGCTGAGATAAGAGGGAAACCCTGTATATGGAGAAAAATTAGTATCCTTTAAAATTCATCAAATAAAACGCTCTATTCTCGTCAATATATCATATAAATTTAAAACAATATCATTATATTTGAAATTATATCAAGAGACGCGGCATATCCATAAACACTAATAATCATAATAATAATGCATATATAAATACTGATCACAATGACGAATAATTTAATTTCCAATGGAATCCATTATGATTCGCAGCTTTCCAAAATTTGGCGGACCATCGGAACGCTGCGAAGTGGCGCTGAAGATCTTCTCGGATGTACATTAAAATCAGTGGCTCGCTGTAGTCGCACAGGCCTATTCGCAGAGAGGCCTTAAGGGGAAAAAACAGGATAAACGATCGCAAAACGTTTCCGAATGTGGATAGATGCCCGGGTTGGCAGCATCGAGAAGAAAATTGGTGTGCCGGAGGAGAAAAGGAAACGACGAGGATGACATAGTAGTCAGCAGAGAAGGGGGTGCTTGGGATGCTCCGGACTTCCGGTTAGGATCGTATGGAGGGGAAGTACGCAATCACGGAAAGCACCTGGCTTCTAAAGCTTACAACGACTATCGAAAATCCGGGCCCCGGCAATTTTTCACGGGGCTTCCCCGGAAAACATTCGCCATACACGACTGCCCAGGTTAGCACTGTATCATTCCGCTTTCCGAACACTTGACGACTTTAACTCACTCGACAGCGAGTACTGGTCAATAATTCGTTTCATAATGCATTTTTAATTAAAAACATCTTGCGCATTATAATCACAAATGATTAAAAAATGTGTAAGATAGAAATTTGCACATTGCTCCCTCCTGAATTTTCTTTCGTTCCAAAATTAACGGTACGAGCGAGTTTAACTTTTTAATTAACATTACCTTTTTTTACAGAAGACACCTTTATGGGTGAGTCTAAATTTGAATCGCCTATAGGTCATGAGAACGTATATCTTTTGATTTTTGTTTCGTAAGATCAGCTTTGGGAGCGAATTGAGGGGCATGCATAACCTTTAAGTTAAAACAAACAGATCGATTTACAATATTTTTTTTCGTCTCAGGGATTGGGATGATAAGGTCGATCTTTCACCGTTGTGAAAGGACCGGACATGTCACCTTTTTTTTTATTGTGAAATATATATAAACAACATAATGATTGTCATTCAATCTCAGGATTGTAGCCTCCGCACGGCTCCGTCGCGTACATATTTCCGGTAACTAGATTCATCTAACGTAAAAAATATACTTTTAGTACAATGGTGAAGATACAAACCTACCAGATAATTTTTCGTAATTTTAAAATTTGCCTAAATTGAACTGTTTTGAAAAAAACGTCGTTTTTCGATAAGAATAACGACTTTAAAACTTGTTATTAACAAACGGAGGAACATATGAAAAAATAATCCGGTCTTTCGATTGAATATATTATAAAATATGTTCTGTCCAAATTTGAAGTAAACCAGACGATTAGATTCTGAGATATGACATGCACAGGGCCGAATTTAAAGGTGTGGAAGCCTCGGGGTAACGACGAAATACGAGGCCCCTAATTATTTTTCAAACCGGATGAAATTTCATTTTATAGTGTTTAAATAATTGATTGCGAAAAAACAAAATCCTATGAAATAGGATTTCGTAGATTTCGTAAATTTCATACGTAGATTTCGTAAAATACAATAAATGAAAAAATATAATTCTATCGTTAATCGAATGGAGCTCTGCAAGCTTTGTTCGACGAAGAATCGTTAATAATGATTTCGTTGACAATGAGCTAAATTTGACAGTTGATTTTGTCTCAACCTTGTTTGAAGCCTATTTTTGATGATTTACATTTTTGCAACTGAGCACTCTCCAGTGCAGTTCGACACCATCAACACAAAGTACATTCTCAATGTAATTTCAATGTTAGGAAATGTAGCTCTGAAATTGTGATTTTCAAGTATTCGATAATAGAACTTGAAACTTAGGACAAAAAGTCCTAAGATTGGACTTTTTGGTAGTTGTTTATATAGGTCGATTAATTATTAAAATTGGACCAACTCATTTACAAGGCTGGATTCTAAATTTTCTTCGAAAACTTCCACTAATTCGTTTGCTGCCGCGTACTAATTTGCCGCACCCGTCTCCTCTAAATGATCAGCGAGTCCAAATTGCACAGCGTCGTATGCATGCAGACTCTCAGTTAGGAATAGCTGATCGATCAGCGGGATAAAAATTGGAACTGTAAATTTCTCTTTCGGTGATAGAATAGCGTCTACTACACATGAGTTGGACTTACCATTAAAAAAGTTTATTTCTCTTTTTATTTATATAATTTTGATGAAATACTATTTCTAGATGAGTAGAATATATTCTCCGATGTAAGCGTCTGGCGCAAAGTACTTAAAGTTTCACGGGCTTTTTCAGCAGTTGTAAAAAACAATATGAGTAAACAAATATTTCTCTTTTTTGGATACACCGCCAAATTACAACAAATAAATGATTGACCAAATACACGTAATATTTAAAAAATTACAATACACGAAATAAATTTTTTTATACACAATTCTTCGTGTTCAGTGTTTTTCATAATTTTTTTTACAGAAATACGCTTTCATTATATTATTTTATAAAAATAATAATTTAATCTGTATATAATAATTTAATAAAAATAATGTGATTAAAAAAGCTCCATAAATGTGTGACAACTTTTTTTTTCTTCGTCAGATCTCTGGAGTGATTTCTTTTTCCTGAGTTTTGCATATCATTCGTCAGCAAATTGGAGCTAAAAGTTTTAATCGTGGCGGCGCGGGGCTTCCGCCGCTGTTATCCCCCCTCCTCTTAAATCCGGCCCTGGATATGTATAGAGGATATGTACTATTTTATATAAAGGGTGTCTCAAAATGACTTGACATTAAAAAAAATTAGAATATTCGTTCTTTTCAAATAAATAATACGTTTTATTGACAAATTAAAGTGTCAGGTTATTTTCAGACACCCTACATTAAAGTGTTAAGTAATGGAAAAGTAAATTAATGTTCGACGAAACGTTGTGTGTCTTGACAGGCAATACTGATCGGTCTGGTATTGGGAAGCATCGTGTTAGGAACAGTGATCGGGAATATTTTGGTCTGTATCGCGGTATGCCTCGTGAGAAAGTTACGTCGGCCGTGCAATTATCTGATCGTCAGTCTAGCGGTGAGTGATCTGTGCGTCTCGCTCCTCGTCATGCCTATGGCACTTCTCTACGAGATTTTGGGGACTTGGTCGTTCGGGCCAATAATGTGCGATCTGTGGGTGAGCTTCGACGTACTGAGTTGCACCGCGAGCATTCTTAATCTCTGCATGATATCGGTCGATAGGTGAGTTCACTTGTCTATTCGATATACCTAATGACAATAATATCCATTACACTGCGATCCATGAGTGGCGATAGTGACTTGATGCTTGCAGGCTTCTGTGATCCTGTCCCAATCACTTCCAATTGCAACATCACTACTTCCGGTTCCTTAACCCTTCGAAGCATACATTTTTCTCGTGTTCGGGCTCTACTGCTAAAAAAGCACTGCTAAAAAAGTACCGCTAAATAGACTCTACTGCTAAAGTAGTACTGCAAAACCGTCAACCGGCCACCAAAACGGTGAATTGGCCACCAAGATCGTGCGATTTGACGCCATTTGACTTCTTTCTTTGGGGTTTCCTAAGAGGTAAATTGGATGCCAATGATCCACAGACCATTCCGGAGCTCAAGGAAGCGATTGGACGCACCATTAACGAAATTAGTCCGCAATTATGCCGTAATGTTATTGAAAATTTCGTCAAAAGAGTGAACGTTTGCAAACAGAGACGAGGCGGCCATTGTTTGTACCTCATACTAAAATGAAAATATTCGTACTTTTCAAATAAGTAATACGTTTCAAGGCCTTCGGCCACAGTAATGGGTATAAAATCCTGTGCGAATTTAACATTTTTTTCGTACGAAAAAGTGATTCACTCATAAAATTAATTACACATCTATTTAGTATGAATATCAAGCTGTTAGAAAATACATATATTTTTTTTCCGATGTACAAAATGGCCTACTACTAATATTTTCTTTTCTTATATTTTTTTAGGCGCTCCGCGGCGTGACATTTAGCATCCACAATTTTTTACCTAGAACAAAAAACAAAAATTCTTGTCAATCTACATTAGAATACCTAGAGAAGTACATACGGAATTTGAAAAATATTGTTTTATTCAAAGGTCGTAGGTATTCGAACTTAAGAAATTAATTTTTAGTGAAAAATTTCGTTATAACTGCTCATAAAATAAAAAGTTTTCGTTTAATCAGAAATTCCGCACGTACTTCTCTGCGAAATGCAATTAGGAACATAACTTTTAAATTTGAAGTAAATCGAGTGAAAATTGTTGAAATTATCTGTCACGCCAATTGGGAAAAAGCTGTTTCGAGAAGTTTCGAGTAGTCGGCCATTTTGTACGTCGAAAAAAAAAGATATACATATTTTCCAACAGCTTGATATTCATACTAAATAGATGTGTAATTAAGTTTATGAGTGAATCACTTTTTCATACGAAAAAAAATTGTTATATTTGCACATGATTTTATAGCCGTTACTTTATACCCACATGATTTTATACCCGTTAATGTGGCCTAAGGCTTTAATTGAAATGTCAGGTCATTTTGAGACATCCTATACAGGGTACGGCTTATACAGGCCCGCGTACGTCGGTGAGCGATACGCGGATGTAGCGCCTGGCGGGAGCACCGCACCTACATCGGGCGAACCTGATTGGCCCGCCTTTAAAATTGAATAATAATTCTGGGGTTGATCTGAGACCCACACATGCTTATATCAATCGACTCAGAATTTCACCCCCCACCCTCCATTTCAGGGAACGCATTCAGTTCTGGGACACCCTGTGTATTAAGATAACATACAGTGGGGAGGCGTAAGCAAGTATTGCGGGCTATTCGGCGGAGAGGTTTTTCTCTAGGGGACATTGTTTCCCTGGAACATTTTTTTGGTACATTTTTATAGGGAAAAGCCACCGACGGACTTTCGGCGAAATACCGTACTTTAGTTTTACTTTACTATTTTGAATTTCATTTGCCGTGGGATTTTTTCTCGCTGTGTTCATTTCCGATTTCATGAGAGGGTTTCGTGCACATTTTGTCCAAACGCGCTACAATAAAGCGAAAGAGAGTTCCGCTTGGTTTTTGTGTCCCGGTGCTCGATGTGCGCTTGAAAGCTGTGCTAAACGATAAAAGGTTAAACGTTTTGTCGATGCGACGTTGAACCGATCGGACGAAAAATAAAAATAAAACAGCGTATCGGAGACAGCCTAACGTTATGACGCACACGCGAAATTCTTCGTGCGTGTTTCACACAATCGTTCAGGTATATACTTCACAGGTTATTTTTCGTTTTTTGCGGAAATTCGATTTGCCTCGTGCGAATTCTTTTACCCCGCTATATTTACGCTTCCGGACCGAAGGCACCCTTTTGACCCAACCGCAGCCATGACGTTTACTCAATTCGTTCGGTTTGCCGCGCGGACCCTAACTTTTTTCCCGCTGATCGTAGAACTATATCTATCATCGCTTCAACAATCGCGGTCGTGTGAAAAGTTTCGTGTGAAAAATCGAAATGGGAATTATACGTTGGTCCTAACTACCATACAAATCTGTTTCTGGAAAAAAAGGAAGTTTGATGTAAAATGCCTCGCCTCCTTGGTACGTTAGTCACAATCCAAGATTGAAAAAAAATAAAATATATATGATGTTGCCTAGACTACACAGAGTCAACGAATCTTTTTAATTTTCGCCCCAAAACACCGGAGATAAAAAATGGTTTAGTGTATGTCATTTTATGTGCGGTTAGATGGGCAAGACGTTCACGCTACGGGTGATGTAATTTTTTTTTGCTATTCAACACCAAGATAAACCATTTCTAACATCGGATTAACGCAAACTAAAGCTTTTTAAACATTTAGGAAAAGTAAGTTATCTTGCCCATCGTAAATCATATATATATATATATATATTATATATATATATTCAATGTTGGACCATCAAGGTTTAATAAAAGATTACGAATCTTGGGTGGCGAATGAAGAGCATTGCTGCCAACCTCAATGACCGCGAAGTTGCCGTATTTCGGCAACACTTAATATTAATTTATTTAATGGTAATAAGGAATAATCTCGTTACGTGAATCGCAATAGGCAAAATAATAAATAACTGAAAATATTATTCTGATGTGAGTTATATAAAACATTCACTAAAGCAGTTTTTTTATAATAATCATCTATAATGTCTACTTTTTCAAGTAGGTAGTAACACTAAAGTTTTCCTTATTCACGCAATAAAAATATAAAAATGCATAATTTTGCCCTTCCATTGAATTGTATATTTTATGAAAAATTAACATTACAGAATAAATCTATACCTCGCATGCATTTTTTTTAACGTAAATAAAATTGATCTACTCAGTTTCATTAATTGTATTTAATTTGGCAAAATAGCACTTACAAGGAACATGACTTCGGTGTCTTCCTCCGATTTTGTTGACAACTTTTATTTATGTGGGAAAGTGTCTAAAACTAAGAGACACGTTTTATTTTATCGGCAGATTGCAAAAATGTTTATTTTTTTGTGTACTATACATTGGAGATAAGAACGGTAACATTATCGACGACAAACGAAAAACACCCTTATTTCCGAGGGTGCGTTTCACCCCTTAAAACCGTTTTTCGGCCGATAAAAAAATACGTTTTAGTTTTTGATACTCTTCCACATAAAAAAGTTTCAACAAAAGTTGAGGAGGACACCAAAGTGATGTTCCTTGTTAGAGAAATTATTATCACATGTTACACTCAGTTTTAGGATTTTTCTTTATAAATCTAAGGTTGCTCTACAGTACATTAACTACAGTTGATATATTAATCGATTTATGTAAGTTAAAGAGAATATATCTAAATTTTGAGTGCCCCAAGCTTTTATTTATAGTCACATATAGGTGACTTGGTGAAACAATTATTTTCAATTTTTTTGTACATTAAATGATTTTACTAGAGCTCAGAATTTTTTGCAGAAAGGAATTAATCCTTCCAAATGAACCGGTGTGATTATTGATTAATTGTCAGTAGAAATCGTGGAGAAATGTGACAGTTGGCATCTATCATAGATGTTGTCTCAACATCTATTGGACCTTACCTTTTAACCTATTTTACCTATTGCACCTTTTTAACGATTGTGCGATTCGAGAGCACTTAAAGCCAATTCATATGTTCTCATGCACTTTCCATGTATTGTCAACCCTTAGATGCATGTTTGCAAAATTTCAGAGCTCTAAGTGTCGGGAATTGGGTAAAATATCGATTTTCCATTTTGCATCTCACACTAAGTGAAGTTAAATAAAAGCTCGTAAAAAATTACTTGCTCATAGAACATGCACGAATTTATGTGTTTCTTCGTACGTGTCCTTGCGGGCTTTTACGACACCATCCCTTTCACTATTCATCCCATACGTGCCACCTCACTATTTTCAGTTCTTCAGAGATTCCAATGCGCCACTGTATCGAATTTGCACGAAGGCACACAAGCCGTTACGTATTTTCATTGGCTGGGAAGCAAAAAGTCGCCCTGGAAAGCGGTCACCAATCCGAGTATTGGTCCAGGTCAATGCTACTTGACACATGAAATCGCTCAAGCCACATATCGAGTGCACGTTCGCGACTGTCCTTTAAAGGAGAGGCACCACATATCGGATACTTTTGTTGGAAATTGAAAAAAATAGTTTATAGACAATTGCTAAAACCTTCAAAGGCCATAGCCGGGTAAGCAGGGAAAAATTGCCCCCGCATTTTTTCCAGTGAAATTTGGAGCATATTCTGAAGTATAAAAAAAAACAAATTTTCTGAAAATTTCATGCCCGTCAACGCAATGATTTTAGAAAAATGATTTTTTTTTTTTATACCAAAAAAAAATTCCGGAAACGGTACAGTGGATCGATTTGGTTTTTTTTGGTACTTGTTCCGATCAAACGTGTTACGAAATAAAATTATAGAATATCTTGCGAAAGATTAAGGTTTGAAAAAAAAATAATGTTCCTTGTTTTATTATTTTTTTACTATAATCCACTTGGGGTACAATAGCGAAATTTTCTTCATATAATCTTTGGGCACCTTATTAGATTATATAATTTTTTTCAAAATGATCGGGTTGGTACGCCACAGTGAAAAAAAAGAAACACACTTTATTGATATATTTTAGTTATATAGATATATAACTAAAATATATCAATAAAGTCTGATATGTGACTAAATGATCGGCTTGATACGCCACAGTGAAAAAAAGAAACAGACTTTATTGATATATTTTAGTTATATATATATAACTAAAATATATCAATAAAGTCTGTTTCTTTTTTTTTCACTGTGGTGTACCAAACCGATCATTTAGTCACATATCAGACTTTATTGATATATTTTAGTTATATATCTATATAACTAAAATATATCAATAAAGTGTGTTTCTTTTTTTTCACTGTGGCGTACCAACCCGATCATTTTGAAAAAAATTATATAATCTAATAAGGTGCCCAAAGATTATATGAAAAAAATTTCGTTAATGTACCCCAAGTGGATTATAGTAAAAAAAAATAAAAGAGGGAACATTATTTTTTTTAACCTTAATCTTTCGCAAGATGTTCTATAATTTTATTCCGTAACACGTTTGATCGTAACAAGTACCAAAAAAAAATCGAATCGATCCACTGAAGCGTTTCCGGAATTTTTATTTTTTTTATTAAAAAAAAATTCATTTTTCCAAAACCATTGCGTTGACGGGGATGAAATTTTCAGAAAAGGCCATAGCCGGGTAAGTAGGGAAGAATTGCCCCCGCATTTTCTCCAGCGAAATTAGGAGTATATTCTGAGGTGTAAAAAAAACATATTTTCTGAAAATTTCATCCCCGTCAACGCAATGGTTTTGGAAAAATGAATTTTTTTTTGATAAAAAATAAATAAAAATTCCGGAAACGCTTCAGTGGATCGATTCGATTTTTTTTGGTACTTGTTACGATCAAACGTGTTACGAAATAAAATTATAGAACATCTTGCGAAAGATTAAGGTTTAAAAAAAAATAATGGTCCTTGTTTTATGTTTTTTACTATAATTCACTTGGGGTACAATAAAAATTGAAAAAATTGGGGTGAAAAAAAGAAACAGACTTTATTGATATATTTTAGTTATATATCTATATAACTAAAATATATCAATAAAGTGTGTTTCTTTTTTTTTCACTCTGGCGTACCAAACCGATCATTTTGAAAAAATTATATAATCTAATAAGGTGCCCAAAGATTATACGAAACAAATTTCGCTATTGTACCCCAAGTGGATTATAGTAAAAAATAATAAAACAAATAAATTATTTTTTTTTCAAACCTTAATCTTTCTCAAGGTGTTCTATAATTTTATTTCGTAACACGTTTGATCGGGACAAGCACCAAAAAAAAATCAAATCGATCCACTGTACCGTTTCCGAAAAAAAATTTTTTTTTGCTATTTAAAAAAAATTCATTTTGCTAAAACCATTGCGTTGAGGGGCATGACATTTTCAGAAAATTTGTTTTTTTTTATACCTTAGAATATACTCTCAATTTCGCTGGAAAAAATGCGGGGGCAATTTTTTCCTACTTACCCGGCTATGGCCTTTTAAGACTTTATGATCTACGTGTCATATACAACAAGATGCTAATCATTATTTTACACATTACATTCGAATACTTTGAGTTATATTATGTTTTACGATAAATGCCAGAAATGATCTCTTTCGAAAAGGTTGCTTATAATCGGATATCCGATATAAGAGTTCAAACTCCATATTTCTTATACAGGATATTAGGGGACTATTTTATATAAAATAAAACGAAAGTTTATTGATTTAGCTTTGTAATTATCATCAATCAATCGGTCTTTATGAGTTAATCCAGGGATGAAATCATGACTTAATCCAAAGATTAACTCACAAAGTTTAAGGGTTAACTTTGTAACCCTTTATAAGTTAACTTTATTATTAACTTTATGAGTTAACTTTAACCCTTTATGAGTTAACTACATAAGTTAACTTTCTTTTTTTTATACGTGGTAAAAAAGGGGAAAAATATTTTAAATACCATGGGCGTCTCCACTGCGCCACAGGTTAGAAGTTGCCTCTTAAAACCCGGAGCAGCATCGTCACCCATGTGCCGGACTCTCATCTCGCATCATAGGGTCAGAGGGGGTCATCCCTCTCGGCCAGGGTTTTCACGAGATGCATGCCAGCGAAACCCCCCCCCCCTCCCCTGGCAAAAAATCGAAATTGTTTGGTCAGGACGGGGGAATCCTGTCCGATGACGGCCGTGGACCGTGTTAACATTACTTCCAGTGGAACATTCTGTGCATGTCCTCTTGTCTGATCGTATTGTCTCGTCGTGGTCTTCGTTACTGAGTGCCGGCTCTTCTCATTCGCTCAGTCACCCAAGCATCCGTCTGCATTCTTTCTCCTAAGGACAGTCTCTACGAAGGTGGACGCGAGGGCCCACCGTTCGCTGTCCTTGATCATTAGGGCAACGATGTTGTCTGGCCTAATTTCTCCAACGGTTGCCTCTAGTAGGCGTCTCATCTCAGTCCTGGGTCACATGTAATGAATGTGTGTTCCGCGTCGTCTCGGTCGTGTCCACAGTATTTGCAGTCTGCAGTCCGTTCTTAGAGTTGAAAGCGTTCTGTACGTCCAGTGTCGCCATTAGCACCATCGAGCGAGCCCCATGGCCGTACTGTTGAGTCCGTTGTAAGGTCGTCACGACGTCTTGGATTGCTCCAATTGTCGACGGTCCCTTCCTGAAGCCGTATTGCCTGTCCGATAATCCTCCAGCGGCTGCGATTGCGTCTGTAAGTCTGGGTCTTATCAGTTGTTCGTACAGTTTTCCTGTCGTGTCGAGTATGCTCAGGGCGCGCAAGGCCAACGGCCAGTGAGGGTCCCCCTTGCCTTTGGCAATGAGTACTAGCCTCACCATCTTCCACCGCTCGCTGAACGTGCCTATCGATAAGCATATGTTGTACATGTCCAGGAGGACCCGCGGCCTCAGGTTGCCCATTAGCCGCAGAATCTCCCCCGGAATTCCGTCCGGTCCTGGGGCCTGTCCGAACTTCATCAAGGCAGTCCTCCTCGGAAAAGAGTGGTATGTCCCCAGGTTCGTCGTCATCTTCCGTTTCCGTTCTCGTCTCGTGCGTTGGAAAAAGTCCGTCGATGATCGTCCGTGTCATTGGAGGGGTCATCGCGCCGGTCGGCGTCCGCGCGAGCTCGGAGTTTACCGATTACTAGCATGTAGCCGGTGCCCCAGGGGTCCCGATCCACCTCGTCACACAGTTCCCTCCAAAGCTTCCGTTCGTACCCTTGATCGTCGTCGTCAGTTTTTGCCGTGCCGTCCTGTAAGCTGTTCTATGCGTCTCTGTTTCGGCCCCCTCCCCCCTCCCCCTCGCCCGAGTGAAATTCTTCCTACAGGCGAAGCAGGCGTTCCACAGTTCCACGATTTCGTCCGTCCACCAGTATTGTTGTTGTCGGTTTCGTCCGTAGCGTTTCTGTGGCATCGTGTCTTTGCAGAGCCGCTGGACGAGTTTCGTCGTCTCGTCGATCAGTCGTGTGGCGCTTTGCCTATCTATCTATGTCTATCTATGAGATCTATCATGACAATGTTGGATAATATTGGAGCTAAAGGTGAACCCATAGGTAATCCTGAGATTTGTTGGTAAATTTTGTTTTGGAATGTGAAGAATGTTGAGAACATGATGTATTCTATGGCTTAAATTAGTTCTTGTAAAGGAAATGTTATTGAAAATAAGTATGAACGTTTTTGTAGGCTTTGAATGACTAATTGTAATGGGATGTTGGTGTAGAGAGAAACAACGTCAAATGAGACTAATTTATGGTTGAGTGGGATTGAGATGTTAGAGAGTGAGTGTTTTAGGTGGAAGCTATCTTTGACATGCGAATTGGTCGTGCTGATTAACTTAGATAGTTTTGATTGTATGAATTCCGCAAGTTTATGTGTTGGACTGTTTATAGATGATACTATTGGACGAAGTGGATAGTTATTTTTGTGAATTTTGGGCAAACAGTAGAGACGGGATAGGTTGCAATTTTTGGCTTTCAAATGTTTGTACTTAGTTTCATCGATGATTTTTAGGGTCTTCCATCGGGAGAGAATATTGTTAATGCCTTTTTGTAGTGTGTTGATGGGATTTTTATTAGTTGCTTTGTAAATTATGGAGTCTGCAAGTAAATCAAGAGTTTTTGTAATGTAGTCTGATTTTTTAAGAATGACGGTTGAGTTTCCTTTGTCAGCTCGTGTGACTAAAAGTTGAGGGTTGTTTTTTAAGAATAAGGATGTGTGTTTTATGATTTGATTTGTGTTGGAAAATTTTTTCAACCTTCGAAAACCTTTCAAAATTTCGAAACAACCTTCCTAATATCAGCAAAAATTTGAAATATTAACAACATCGAGGTTAGTCATTTCTTACATTTCATCTCTCTATATTTTCCATAATTGAATAACATAATTATAACCAAAACGAAACTAACAAAATTATTATACAAAATGATTTAAAACTTATATGACTTAAGACTTATGTAACCGAATTATGACCAAAAACGTTCATATTTATTCATTTTTCAAACATTATTGTTAAAAGGAATGTGTATCATATTATATACAGAAAAATAAAATTTCTGAAGAGGACCCGAACCAGAGGGCCGAAACGTAAAAACATCCTTTATTTCCATTGCTGACTTTGGAATAACCTTGACTGGCCGGATCGAAGCCGAATCCTCAAAGAACATCTTTTCATCCACACGGCCGCATACATCTCTGATTCATTTAACTATCGATTTTTGCAAGATACAATGATGCTGATATAAATGATATAAATGATAATGATATTCTTGAAAGTATAAACTCTCGAAAAAGGCGAGAAAAAAAATCGATTTTTTTAAAGTGTCACACAGCTGCCCCTTAATATTGAATACTTAATCGAGCCTAATATTGGATATCCGTTTGTGCTAAAACGTTCCTACCTAATTTTATTTTTAAACGTTTTTCAAACATACCTATCTAATTTGATTTTTAAACGTTTTATCAAACAATCTGACTTTATAAGTAAATCTAAGGATTAACTCATAAAGACCGAATGATAATAATATTCAGATCAGAAAGACCGATTGTGTAATAATATTTACGAAGTTCAAACAATAAACGTTAAAAATTCGAATTAAATTAGGTAGAAAACATTTTAAAACATTTAGAAATCACATTAGGTAGAAACGTTTTGGCACAAACAGATGTCCAATATTAGGCTCGATTAAGTATCCAATATTACGATATGACATGGCCGAATGTGAACAGAAATATTTATGTACATAATGTGATTTTTGCGAACGTTACATATTCATGAAATCAACTAAATGCTCTAGTCAATTAAAAATAACAAAAACATAAATCATTTAGACCTACCTACGTTTAGACCTACCTACGAGCCCAATACGTTTTAACACAAAAATACTTTTTCACGCCAGTAAAAAGTAACATCAGTTCACCGTTCTGCCATTTTTGTTGCTAGGCAAGCAAAAGTTTTGGATTGGCGACATCTTACGGCTAGTTATTAGTGTATAAAATCAAAAACAGATGTCGCTATAGGGAATTTCGAGATAGTCGACTATCCGATATCAAGCAACCATCCGATATATGGTGCATCTCCCCTATTACCAATTTTCACATTCATGAAAATTCGCGATTGGCACAAATTCTCTTTGATTTTCGTATACTTACAATTAGTCTTGTCAGAAATGACATGGACTTCAAACGTGTCTTTCGCTGGCTCGTTTGATTTATGCATTTCCTTGGAGCTTATCTCTAGCGGGAATTCTAAATTTCATGCTGGGTCACCCGAATTGGTTTTTAACATGTACGAGAGAGATAATCTGTTTCTACATTTTCCGTGCAGACGTTACAGATATGCGAGAATAAGTTACGACTCATTCCAGGCTTTCATGAGCACGGCTCGTTTCCGGCTCAACAAGATAGTCGGTGTTTGTGTGGGTTTGCGTTGAGCGGAAAAAGGGTGTTACGTGAGCCAGTATTACATAAGCATAGCATCGAGAAACAAGATCGCGAAGTAAAAGCTCTCGTCATTAGCATCCCATTATAATGGCTCCGTACAAAATATAACAATACATTAATAATATACGACGTACAAAACCTTGCATCACGATTACTGAGTCGCTTTGTATGCGTGCGTGCGCGTGGGTGTGTGTGTGTGTGCGTGTGTGTGTGCGTGTGTGTGTGCGTGCGTGCGTGTGTGTGTGTGTGTGTGTGGGTGTCCATAGCGCAAAGCGAGTTGCAAAGTTTCCATCGACTAATTGCTTGGTACAGGAAGAACGTTGTTCATTTCAGCACTCGTTTTCAAGGGGGGAGACCTTTAGGCAAGGAGAAACATCTGATTTTCATTATTTTTTTTAAAGCAAAGATTTCTTCTCCTTTTTGCGACTTAGGGTATGATGTATTACTAATTTTGGCCTGTTACATCGTATGACCCCCTAATGCTTTTTATGCGGCTAGAGGTGCTCCACAAGATGGTTAAAAAATGTACCATTCCATTTTAAAAAGTGGAGGTGACCTTCACTGTGCGTCATCGTCTCCACCGAAATAAAAAAAATTCATCGCATTTGATGGCTCCCTTCACACCGTACAACTTTTGTCTGGAATATTTTTTTGTGTTGTCAATAATTACCGAGTTATTTCGCGTGGCAGAAATAAGAGGGCCATCCTGTATATACAGGGTGAGGCAAATAAAATGTTACAGAGCAATAGCACTCAAACTATTGATCATATCCAAAAATGTTTCAGACAAGAGTTTCAGTGTTCGAGAAGGCCGTCATACTGGACCACCCTATTTTTTTTATCGGTGGAGGCGCTGGAGCTACGTCAAGGTCAACTCCACTTTTTTAAATGGAATAGTACATTTTCAATTACAGGGGTCAAAGTTGTTCAAGGTCATTCAAAGTCACCTATTGAAATGAAATACAAATCTAATTATCTCTGGAATAAAAAATCAAATATTTGGTAGCGATCCGAGATATTTAGATTTATATCATCGATACTGACCTTCAATGACCTTGAACGACTTTGACCTCCTGCTGTTTTATGCGGCTTGAGGTGCTCCACAAGATGGTTGGAAAAAAATGTACCATTCCATTTAAAAAAGTGGAGTTGACCTTGACGTAGCTTCAGCGCCTCCACCGATAAAAAAAATTGGGTGGTCGAGTGTGACGGCCTTCTCGAACACTGAAACTTTTGTCTGAAACATCTTTAGATATGATCAATGGTTTGAGTGCTATTGCTCTGTAACACTTTATTTGCCTCACCCTGTATATATATATATATATATATGTATTGTTATCAAAAAAGTATTTATAATTTAAATACGACTTGAATGCAGTGACCGAGTCGTTCTGAGGAGGAATATATGAGCAAAGAAATTAAATAAAAATGCGCAGAGCCAACAAACCAATATTAATTGAGAACTGAGAATAATGATCGAAAGTGCTATTCACTTCGATTATCATTGGGGGAGGAATTTCAACGAGATATCGTGGCACGCGACTCTTGCGCACATGCACAGGGCATGTGCGTATTGGCGTGTACGTTAAATTCAACTGTCATCACTCTCTCTTCCTTTCTCTCTCTCTCTCTCTTTCTCTCTGCCCAGACTTCCTCTTTCTCTAGCTATATATCTGGAAACCGCACAACGCGACGGCGTAAATGCCACCATGGTTGACCGTCGAGACTCCGTTGCATCCGATATAGTTCACGCTTGTTCCAAGCCTAGTGTGTACTCCGCAATAGCCAACAATTCATACAATATCCCTATAGGCTGCGTCTCGTGCCAAACTACATTTGACATACGCGGAATGTGACTAGAGCCGGCGATATGGCCCAGACCTGCCCGAGAACAGTAATATTTGTACCGAGAGACGACAATTCACGACATGAATAACGACACTTGGTGCTCGTAGAATGTGTTGCATATGTAAACACACTGAACGGGAATGACTCGCGTCGACCACATTCATCTTTGCGAGACATCAATGAATTATTCATCGGAAAAATGATATATTAGGTTGTTTTGTGGAATAAAATAAAAATAAAAAAATTTCGCGATTTTTTTTCGATGGTTAAAATACGCTAATCAGTCTGATTTTGTTATATTAAATCAAAGCACTCATGGAGAACAGAAAATAAGTGTTTAAACGTATATTTTCATTCTTTTTTTACATTTTTTACAACGGTTGAAAATCCCTTCGAAAAAAAGGAGTCCTACGGTCTTCACGGTTGTGGCCGTAAACATTAACTGAAAAAAAATTATACAAGATTCTCAATCCTTATGAAATCTGCTATCTTGCTATGGAGGTTTTCGTTTTTTTAAATCAAAATGTTCAAAATGGCGTTCTTTTGAAAAAGAAAAGTATCGAATTGTGCCTATTTTTGGACAGTTTTTCGTTAAAGAAATATGAAGGTAAAAAAAGCTTCCATAGCAAGATGACGAATGGCGTCAAAAATGATGTGTCAAAATTTGAGAGGGTTACCTTGAAAACTCTTCCTTTGAGAATGTACACCGTTTTGAAAAACGACATTGCGAGAAAAACGCGTTCAAAGTTTCAAGTGCGGAATTTTCATACAAATTGTCTACTTGCGATTAATCGGTGATGCCAGGTTCATGTTTATAACCGTCTATACTATCGAATAATGCAAAAAAATTGATTTTTTCAAAATTATACATTTTGATGATTCCTCAAGACTCATTCATTCCATCGAGCACACGAATATTTGGAATAATCAAATATTTTAGTGCTTTATCTCAACGCCGTATTCTAGTGTTAACACCCATTGTCAAGGTGATTGTTTAGAAATTAAATTTAGAGAAACGGTTCAATCTACAGTGTTAGTATCTCACAGTTATATTTATACGTGTTTGAAGTAACATCTGGAAATGTTTTCAAAGCATTTTATTCGAAATTGTAGGTACACGATATTTGATGTTGCGCAGATAAAGTCGCGTTTTTTTTTAATCTTCGGGCATTGTGATTGCGCCTGTCCTTATCATCTGAAACAAACGATTTTTAAAAAAAATTATTTTCTTTACAAATGTCGTTATCGTTCGGCCCTCCATCTTCTTGATTGCTTTATAATTCATATTTTTCCAAGCTGCAAGGAGTGAAAATTTTATTATAAATATCGGAGCTCTTGTTCAAACGTCGTCATTTCGTAAAATTGACTTGAAATTTTTTATTACCAGGCCGACCGATAACCGCATTCAAAAAGAAAAGAATTTTTTTTAACTGTTTGTTTCAGATGACATATACAGCCGCAAATGTAACGCCTGATGATAAAAAAATGTTCGCGACATGACGGGCGCAACATTAATCGTTTCTTCAAATTTAATTTCCATAAAATCACGGTGAAAATGGATGTTCACACTAAAATACGGCCTTCGAACTGTGAATTTTGGTAGGAAAGGTTTTCTCCTAAGTCCGATAGGTTGGAAAATATTTCCACTGCTAATACTCGTTGCCTCATTCTATACATATACAGCAAGAAAAAAAGATTTGCTCACCTCCCTTTTTTAAAACAACTCTGCGGCGAAAAGAAAAATAACGTACAGGTATTTTATTCATTAGCTTATTGCAAATAAGCCATGCAAATAAGCTATTAAAAAAGTACAAAAGAAAAAAGTACATCAGAATAAACATAGAAAAACCGGGGCTAATTCAGGCCTTAGGCCCCTCTAGGGGCCGAAAAATAGGCTTTTTGGGGATTTTTTTTTCAGAAAAACCGTAACATAAATCGAGATTAGAAAAAGGGCGCTTATCACACATATCAGTGACGGTATACAATAATTTTTTTGAAGCAATTTATTTCAAAATGGCGGCTGTGCAACGTTTATCTCAAAACTGCATTCACTTAAAATGTCGAATTTATCTTGAAAAATACATTGTCTATGGAAGTACGTACGATTTTTTTTCTATTGCATAGTTCACTTGTTATTAATAAATATCTGACGATTTTTTAGGCAAATGTTTCACTTTCCAAAAATTTTCCTAAAAAATCGTCAGATAATTGTTAACAACATATGAACTATGCAATATAAAAAAAAATCCTACGTACTTCCATAGACAATGTATTTTTTAAGATAAATTCAACATTTCAAGTGAATCGGTTGAAAATTGTGTGAGTTATGTTTCTGACCAACTTAAAAAATGCAGTTTTGAGATAAACGCTGCACAGCTGCCATTTTGAAATGAATTGCTTCAAAAAAATTATTGTATACAGTCACTGATATGTATGATAAACACCCTTTTTTGTAATCTCGATTTATTTTGTAATTCTTTTTTAATCCCCAAAAAGCCTATTTTGTCGGCCTCTAGAGTGGCCTCACCCCTTAATACTTGTGATCCATTGCAAATATATAAGGACCTGGCAAACAAAACCATACTACGTAAATTTTTTAAAATTTCTTATTTTATTTTGTTATGCCTAAAAACTGCTTTTTTTGAAAATGCACTTTTTAACAAATTTTGAGGTGTTTACGGCCGGATTTGACTCAAAATATGTCGGGAGCTAACAGAGGTGTGCTTGAAAAGCACGTAAGAAAAAAAATTGAATAATTTAACGTAATGTGGACAAGTCCGATTTCGTTCGCCAGCTCCTCATGTACATATAAATATAATATTCGTTTAGTAACAATTAATACTAAGATCTGATAATATTTTTACAGTGTTTCTTGAAAGTTGCTTTCCCATAAAATGTATCCATGTGAAATTCTTCATTGTCCATCTGTTAAAGATTCAACGCAATAACGAAGCCACTGGAGTACGGGGTTAAGAGAACACCGAGACGGATGATAGCATGTGTAAGCCTCGTTTGGCTGGGTGCCGCTTGCATAAGTCTGACGCCGCTTCTGATACTCGGCAACGAGCACACAGATCCGGAAACTGGTGCTCCACTCTGCACGGTCTGTCAACATTTCGGGTACCAGATCTATGCGACCCTCTGCAGTTTCTACATTCCACTGATCGTTATGATGTGGGTGAGTAAACGAGGAAAAAAAGTTCCAGATACCTACCCGAGTGTAAGGGGAAGTATTTGAGGATAAAGGAGAGGATCGTTTCCTTCTCTTTAAAGGAGGTCACGATAGGATAGTCGGTGAATTGTTGAAGGACAGGGTAGACCGAGTAAGGTTGCAACAATTCTGCTACTATGGCCCGTAGCGTCGCTATTATACAGGGTGTCCCAGAAGTAACGAACGCCCTTCTAGCATCTGGTAGGAAAAAAAAATTCTGAGACGTAAAGTACTCAATCATTTTTTGATCAGACGCATAGATAATTAATTATGAATTAAAATAAATAGCCAATCAGGTGCGCGCTACAGCGAAACGGCAGCGTAGAGGGGAGGGATAGGGGAATGCGTTGTAATTGCGTGCGCCTGAAAATGTGTGCGAAGGGAAAATTCCGAAAGCATGTGCGCAAGTGTGTGTGTGTGTGTGTGTTTTTTTATCGGCGGAAATGCTTTACGCACCGTAGGTTGCATGCAATCCGTTGCAACGAGTCGCATGCAGCCCGTATGTTGGACTCACTTGCTGTACCAACTAAAACCCTGAAACTCTTTCTCACTGACCTATTCTACTCCCGCGGGACCGCCGCCAAGCATTACTTCGCGAGAGTGGTCACAACCGTAGACCTTCCTCCGATGGTGCCGGCTGACTTTGTTGCTCTTTTTCCAAGCATCAGCGGCTATCGTCGCTGTCTCGCTTCTTCTCGTCTTTTCTTCTTGGAGCAGTTTCGTCAGCCTCGCCGTAGCGAAACTACTAATCGCTGCCCAGTTCTCTTCTGTTTTCATCATGAGTCCCACCAAGGTCTCTGGAGTTGGTGCTTCCACTAGTACCTCCTCCAGTTCCTCTCTTTCTTCTTGTTATCGTGGGCACTGGAAGAATGCGCGTTCAGCATCCTCTGGTACTCCACATCCATTTGGACAGTCCGCAGACTCATCGTGACCAAACCTATGCAGGTATGCTCTGAAGCAGCCGTGGCCTGATAGCATCTGCGTCAGGTAGTAGTTGACCCCCCCGTGTTTGCGGTTCAATCAACCATCTATCTGGGGAATTAGGCGGTACCTCCATCTCCCCTTCACGGATCCATCCCACTTCCGCTGCCAGCGTTGTAGGCTGCGTTTCCCAATTTCATCTCTGTGCTCATCTTGGAGTCCTGTCGGTGACCTCCTCTGGTGGTATAGAGATCTTCTCTCTTCGGCCAGGACCTCTATAGGTGGCATTCCCGCGAGTACGCACACTGCATCTTCCGATACTGTGCGAAATGCACCGGAAACCCTTAAGGCACTGAGCCGGTAGACCGCTGCCGTCTTTCGTCGGTACTTCTCGGTTTTCAATGCATTGCCCCAAATGGCAATACCATAGTTCAGGACCGAAGTGACCACTGATGCCAGTAGCTTCCTCCTCGCCTGCCTCGGCACGCCTATGTTTGGCATCAGTCGCGCTAATGCCGCTCTAACCTTTCCCGCCTTGCCAACGACGTACTCTACGTGCTCCTTGACGCTGAGTCATGCGTCGATCATCAGACCCTGGTATTTTATACTGGGTTTTGACGTAATTGTGTGATGTCCCACACTCAGCTCTATCGCTTCTATATTCTTCCTGCTGGTGATCAACACAGCCTCTGTCTTGTGCTCAGCTAGTTTCAAGCCAGCTGTACCCATCCAGTGCTGGATCTGGGTGTATGTCTCTTCGAACATCCTGTTAGCTTCTGCCAGATATTTCGCAACGATAACCACTGCAGCGTCATCGGCAAAGGCGACTATCTCTACTCCTTGTGGCGGTGTTAGTTTCAACAAGCCGTCGTATATTATGTTCCACAGAAGTGGACCGAGCACCGAGCCTTGAGGTACGCCCCCAGTGATTTTGTACTCATGTGGTCCATCTTCTGTGTCATCCTTTAGGAACCTGTTGTCAAGGTAGCTTCCTATTATCCTTTTCAGGTAAGATGGCACGTTCAGCTTATTCAGCGCAGAGCAGATGTTACTCCACCTGGCTGAATTAAAAGCGTTTTTGATATCGAGGGCGACCACGAGGCAATACTTCTTTCCCCCCCCCCCTTTCCATCTTGTGCCGGAGAGTACTTGTCTCGCTGTGGCGACCACGTGACTTATCGCGTCTAGCGTCGATCTGGACTTACGGAAGGCGTACTGATTGACTGCCAGGGAGTTTTCCTGTGGTGTCCAACATGCACAACGGACGATATTACGATGGATCGTCCGGCGGTTTTTTGCTCTTTGGCAAGAGAACAAGTCGCTGCCATTTCCATGGATCAGGGAATTTGCCTTCCCTGAGGCATGCATTGTACATTTCTACGATCAATGCGGGAGCTTCTTTGACGGCTGCTTTAAGAGCGATGTTCGGGATGCCATCTATTCCCGGTGCCTTCTTATTGCCCACTTTTCTGCACGATTGGAGCAGCTCCTCCTGCGTAACAGGCGGGATAGCTTCAATGTGCTCAACTTCCACTTGATAGTTGAGTTCCTCTTGTTGGGGGAAGAAAGTTGACACTATCCTCCTGAGTTGGTCTGGACAGGTAGGTTGTTGACTTGACTGCCCTTTCAGGCAGGTCATGACTACCTTGTAAGGCCTGCCCCAGGAATCACCTTCGACTTCACCGAGTAGCTCGATCCAGCTTTGCCTTTTGCTCCGCTTGATTGCCTTAGCAAGCGCAGTTCGTGTCGCCTTGTGCTTCGCCTCCAGTGCTTGGTGCGAATCCTTGCCCCTGGCTCATTCGGCTAGCCTCCTCGTTAGGTTGCTTTTGCGTCGTAGCCCAACAATCGTATCGTTCCACCAATACATAGGGGGGTGATGGTTTCCTTCCCGTCTTCTCGGCATCATAGCATCATAAGCCCATGCTACCCTCTTCATCAGTTATTGGGCTTTAGTCTCTGCGTTTTGGTTTTTGGTTTCCATTTCACTGCCGTCCAAGGCCTCGCGAAACACGTCTATGTCGAACATGCTTGTTTTCCAGCCGAGGACCTTGGAACCGACTAACGTTCGTCGCTTGCGCTGCTGCCTCGACGCTTCCCGTATGATGACGCGATAGTCACTATGTGTATAGATTTCCGATACCTGCCAGCGTGTATCGCCGTTAGCGAGTCCACCACTGACGAAGGTGAAGTCTATCACCGAGGAGGCATCTCTCTTGCAGTACGTTGACACCTTACCATCGTTCAGCAGAACTAGGTTCAGTACGGACAGTACTTCCAAGACTGCCTGACCTCTCTTGTCCGTCTTTTTTACTGCCCCAGTCCCAGGCATTGAAGTCACCCGCAATTGCATGTGGGGTCCGATCCTTGGCGTCTTTTACCAGCCGGTCCAGACTTTCTTCAAAGTTCTCCAGTGTCATGCTCGGTGGCATGTAGCAGCTGAAGATGTGAGCGCCATTTATTTTTGCGCTAACAAAGCCGCCTTCCAGTCTCTTTGAGGTGTCCTGGAATGGGTACTCGCCGCAGGCCCAGATAGCGGCTTTGCCAGCTTTATCCGCTACCCAGGAATGGTGGTCGAGGTTTCTGTATGGCTCCGAGATGATCGCCACGTCAGCCTTGTGCTCCGGCACAGTCTGCATAAGCAGATCCTGTGCCGCTTCACAGTGATTAAGATTCACTTGCAGTACTCTCATTCTCGCTTTCTGATGAGCGTCTGGTAGGCCTTCTTATACACTAGGCATTTGAAGCTTCCTACCGCATGCTTGCAAGCACCATCATTCTCTTTGCCGCTACATAGAGCACAGCGGGACTCTGCAGCGCACTTTTCGGCTTTGTGAACTTTGCCACCGTATTTGATGCAGCACTTCGATCTGTCCACCGTGCTTTTGCAGCTGCTATACAGATGCCCATAGTGCCAGCACTTAGAGCACTTAGTTGGCTCCACTATCTCTCGGATTCGACAGACTGCCGAACCAACTCGAACTTTTCCTATATTGGGGGCCTTTTTCGCGACCAAGGCAGGTAATGTCACCATCGCTATTAGGGTGCCACTGTATGCTTTTCGGATAAATTTGACAGCTTCAGCTTCCACCTAGGCGTTCTCGCCTAGGACGTCCTGGAGGGCTTCACAGATCTTCTGCTTCGTCGGTCTTTGATTTCGATCGTAGTAAGCTGCACCGTGCTTTTTAT
>OZ023312.1:76017011-76229511 GCA_964007375.1 Ophion obscuratus
ACACTGAGCGTCACCGTTTCCATCACCTTCCTGCTGGATACGAGGAGTACTTCTGTTTTGTGGGCTGCAAGCTGCAGTCCAACAGAAGACATCCATTCCTTTATCTTGGCGAAAGCTTCGCTGAAGAGTGCGGTGATTTTCTCCAGGAATTTAGCGATGACAATCAGCGTCGCGTTATCTGCGAACGCTACGATGGACACTCCTTTCGGCAATTGTAATAGCGGCAGATCATTGTACATGATGATCCTCAGAAGCGGTCGAAGTACAGAGCCCTGGGGAACTCTTCCAGTCGCCCTATACGTCTTCATTCCATCCTCTGTGTCGTATATGAGCCACCTATTACATAGGTAACTCGCCACTATTCTCCGTAGGTACAATGGTACACCTAATGTTTTTAGGGCATCCACGATACTCTTCCATATCGCCAAGTTGAAAGCGTTTTTGACGTCGAGAGCGACAACTGCGCAGTACTTCTTGGACCCTCTTGCCCATCGTTTCCCCGCAGTCGACTCCTGCGCCTGTTTCACCACTGTGTTAATAGCATCCAGAGTAGAGCGCTCTTTTCTGAAGCCAAACTGGCCCTCCGCAAGTAGAGGGTCCACGACCTTCTCAATCCTGTTATGGATGATGCGCTCGAAGATCTTTCCGGCGGTATCCAGCATACAGAGCGGACGGTAGGATGAAGGTTCGTCCGGTGGCTTCTTCCCTTTCGGGAGGAGCACTATCTTCTGCCACTTCCACTCGTCCGGAAAGATTCTTTCCTTGAGACAGGCATTGTACATGCCCAGGAATATTGCCGGTGCCAACTTGATCGCTGCCTTGAGTGCGATGTTGGGTATCCCATCCATGCCGGGGGCTTTATTGTTGCCCACCCTGGCAATCGCCGTAAGAAGCTCTTCTTCAGTAATGGCTGGGATGTCCTCATCGACGTCCTCCTCGAGCTGGTAGTCCTCCTCGGGTTGCTCAGGGAACAGATGTGTAAGAATCTTTTCCAGCAGGGCTGCGTCCAGAGGCGATGGCATTGGCTGGCTTTTTGGCCGGCAATTTGTTCGCTCCACCAGTGCACCGCCGGTCGGAAGTCGACATCACGTTTGCGTGGCATTGTGGCATTGCATGCTTCCGTGACCCTCTGCATGACCACCTCGACCTTCTCGGTTGCACTTTCCGCAGCAAAGGGGCTGGTGTCAAAAGTTTCACGAAACAAGTCCGCGTCAAACATATTCGCTTTCCAGCCCTTCCCGTTTGTATTCAGTGCCTTCGCTGTTCTGCTGAAGTCTCCGCGAATCTCCCAGAGAATCGCTTGTTGATCACTGTGAGTGTAGATATCACTGACTACCCAGTGGCACTGCTTTCCTCTGGCCAGGCTACTACTCACAAAAGTGAGGTCCACTATAGAGGAGGCTTCACCTTTAACAAAAGTGGACTCTGTACCTGCATTAAGTAGTACTACATCCAATAAGGACATAGCCTCAAGCAGGCCTTGGCCCTTCCTGTTCGTCACTTTACTACCCCATTCCACAGCCCACGCGTTGTAATCTCCGGCTATGGCTACCGGGAAGCGTTGTTTAGCGTCTGCAACTAAGTTGTCGAGAAAATTCTTAAACTTATCAGTCGTCAGGCTAGGCGGTGCGTAACAACTGTAGAAATGAACTCCTTTGGCTTTTATTCTCACAAAACCAGTTTCCATCCGACTCGCAAGATCCTGAAATGGAAGCTTTCTGCAGGACCAAATTGCGGCCTTCCCACTTGCGTCAGATTTACAGGGTTGCGTGTCTAGATGTCTATATGGTTCCGAGAGTTTCACCAAGCCAGGCTTCAGCTCGCGCACAGTCTGCATGAGCAGGTCCTGTGCTGCTTCACAATGGTTGAGGTTGAGCTGGAGTACTCTCATTTGCATCGTTTTTGGAGTGCCTGGAGAGCCTGGAGAGCCCGCGTATACGCTGGACATCGGCTGCTACCTGCGATGTGGACTGTGGGTGCCCTATCTCCCGCTTCTGCATATATGACACACTTTGCGCTTGCTGTTCATTCGGCAACTTTGTGGCCAGTGTTACCGCACTTGATGAAGTCTTTAGCCCGGTCAACGTTGCTCTTGCAGTTCCGTGATAAGTGTCCAAATTTCCAGCACTTGAAACACTTTAGTGGTCTCACCACCTCTCGGATTCTGCAATTACACCAGCCGACTCGGATGATTCCTGTATCCAGAAGTTTCCGGGCAGCAGGCACCATGAGTCGTATTACCGCGGTCTGAGTCCTGCCATATGCTCTACGCAGAGAATTAAGAGAGTATTCCGTGACTGGATAATCCGGTCCCAAGACTCTCTGCAGGGCCGCCGATATCTCCTCCGTCGTTGCGTCCTCTTCCACGTCCTTGATCTCCAAATCAACTTCCTGGACTTTACTCTGGACCGTTGCTGATTCACTAAGAACACCTTCGAATTGGTTTCGCAATTCCGGTGCTTTGGCTGAGCTCTCCTTATTCAGAACGATCAGCAGATCTCCCGCGTTCGTTCTGCGTACCGTTTGGACGCATTCACCTGCATCCTTGGTGTGTGTGTGTGTGTGTGTGTGTGCGTGCGTGCGTGTGTGTGTGTGTGCGTGTGTGTGTGTGTGTGTGTGTGTGTGTGTGTGTGTGTGTGTGTGTGTGTGTGTGTCAGTGTGAGTGTACGTGCGCACACGCGTGTGTGTGTGTGCACTTGCACGCATGCTTTCGGAATTTTCCCCTCCGCACACATTTTCAGGCGCACACAATTACAACGCATTCCGCCATCCCTCCCCGCTACGCTGCCTTTCCGCTGTAGCGCGCACCTGATTGGCTATTTATTTTAATTCATAATTAATTATATATGCGTCTGATCAGAAAATGACTGAGGACTTTTCGTCTCAGAATTTTTTTCCTACCAGATGCTAGAAGGGCGTACTTTACTTCTGGGACACCCTGTATGATCAAGCTTTGAGGTGACTAGGCATCGAAAATAGGGCAAAAATGGGATAAAATTCAAATGTCATTTGTGAAAACCCGAAACAACACACATACATTTTCTTTTTTGCACCGTTTTTATTGGAGTTTTGGCTATTAAATGCAGTGATTGAGGTTTCAAATATATACATTTTTAAGGGAGATATGGGCGGATAAAGAAGACCATGCGTCTCATGCACGGCTATCTCTTTGCCACGATTCCGAGTGGCCGGTCGAAGATTTCTGCAATTCCCAAACTCCATTCTCTTCAGGGGACGTTCCTCCACCGACTGCACTGAATTTTTTTGAAAAAACATAAGAATTAATAAAATGGCGGCTAAAATTTGTCATCGAAAAACGGATAACATTCGTTGTAATAACAATAATAATAAACTGATTTTTTTTACATAGACGTCGGCTCATTTTGTAGAGAAAGTTGATATCTTCTTTAAAAAAACATCAAGGCTATATCGTCCATCGTTCTTAAGTTATCGCGGCAAAAGTAGTACAAAATGCTGTATCGAGGAAAACGCGTTTAAGAAGTTATATACAGCCCCAAAACAGGAGGCCCAAAAAGATCGATTTCTCAAGAATTTTTCTTGAGAAGACCTTTAAATCTATTAACATAAAAATTTGCACACATCTTATGATAACTTTTAACTGTATTTTAACATTTTTTATTTGTGAAAATAATTATTTTGAAAGCTGCTAGAACTAATCTCCGGGAGCACCTCTAAAGCAGGCGCCTTGCGGTGAGCACGATATTTCGGGACTGGATCATCTAAAATGAAAAAACCAAAAATATTTCGTTAATATAATGGATTTTCTTGTCATTGATCAAAGGAATAGGCAAAATAATATTTTTTGACAAAATGGCGGCTTCTAAAAAAAAAGATTTTTGACAAAAATGTAGGCCTTAAAGTGTTTATAAAATGGAAAATCTTTATTGGTGAAAAAAACTTTCGATTAATTACTAAAAAATATATTTAAATATGTTGTGTTAAAATTTGAGACTGATCGGTTCAACCGATCCGAGAAATCTTGCTCACTGACCTTAAAAACACAGTTTAAAAAAAAGCGTTAAAAGTTTCAAAAGCACTTTCGAACGCTCTGATACGTCATTAAAAATGTGCGTGTATCTTCGCCAAATTGACAAGAAATTTTCTGTGTGTGTGCTTAGATATATGTACATTACGAAAAAAAATAGAAAAAAAAATAGTTTCTTCTAAAATGTTAACTGTATATGACCCCTTAAGTTCTCGTGTAGTATTACAGCAGAAAAATTTCACCTTACGTGCGTTAAAAATGCCGGCGCTGTAGAAAGACTTCTCGAGTTCAGCTTTTTCTGTGACAGCAATCGCGGAACGTCCGTTTTCTTCTACCCGAGCTTCTTTTGTTGATGCTTGCGATCTCTTGTCTGCATGCAACAAGCGTTCCTGGTCACGCAACTTGCACATTTCAACGTTTTATTGCTCTCCTGAGCTCAATTTTGCGATTATTTTAGTTTCCTATGCGCCAAAATATTTGGAATAAATTGTAGTAGTAAAATACAAAAAAAATCGAGATTTTTCGATACCTAGCCCCCTTAAAAGAAATACGAAAATGAAAGGGTGTTTATCTATCTTCAAATGAGTACTACAACCTAAATTCCAGGTTCAATAGTCACCCAAGAAAATTAATTTCGGATCACGTTTCCTCTGTTACAACCGACCCCCGTACCGGGGGTCAGTTGTAACAGACACGAACCGTCAAGGATCGAAAGTTTTTAATATAGTTTTATTACACCCAAATAATGTAAAACTGCCATTTAGCGATGAGCGTAGGCATCTTCCTATGTTCAAAAGTGTTTCTTCAATTGTACATTTCATAGAAACGGTGTAGACGATCGATTTAAACTTTGAAGGGTGCATTGAGTATATGACAAAGATCTTACTGTATAAAATTTATACTGTAATTACTGTATAAATTTGAATAAAATGGTAACATATCGTCAATTGTCCCGAAACTCCGTAAGTGTACAATAAAATCAATTATAAGTGTAATATTAACCGTTCGAGGTCACACCCTCGGCCTGTAACTTAGTGGACACATGGGGTCTGGTGACCCCAGCCATGTTTGAACGATCGCCACGTTGATTCTCTTGTTCCGAATGGCCTATAAAAATTCAGGGTGTAAGTTTGAACCTTCAAGAATGTGGCATTCTTAGTATAATATCGTAACCGACATTTTAAATGACGGGAACAATCAGGAAGGGATCGATGGTGAAAAAAGCCATTTTTACTTAATAAATCATGCATTCTTGCAATTTACAATTTAGAAAAAAATTCGGTTCATACTCTTGAGATATGACAGTTTAAAGAAAACTAGCTACATAGTGGCCTTTAAAAAAAATGTAATTATTACGACATTTGAAGAGGGCCCATTTCACGGTAAAAAAACAACAATAATCGGGAAAAATGAGCAATTAATTCGCAACAGCACCTCGAAATTATAAGATCATATTGTAAACACAATATGTATGAAAGATGAAAAAAAAATATTCAAAAATACTAAATATTCAAAATTCGTAAATAAATCAAGTTTATTCCCCACAGTCGACACAGAGGAAAACTTTGTGCTTGTCGCACATTCTAAATGGTTTCATGGTTTTCCCGGTAGTATTGTAATGACTTTTAAATGACGTAGACGGACGTCGCAAAGAATTCGCATTTCGGAGTAATTCACGTAAACTTTATAGAACATGTTTTACCGTTCTCATATTCATACTTACATTACGTAGAGTGATCCCACGCAAAAAAGAAGAATACCACTTGACGAAAAAATATACGTGCTGGTCACATGGGGGTCCAAACGACCCCAGCGCCCATCCGATTTTTCTGTATCGACTACCAGGACGAAACTGCTGTCGCGAATCGTCCGACCCTAATCGATGCTTACAAATAACACTCCAACGCACCCTTACAAGGCAGGCCAGCCCCCTTGACCGTCTACAACTTACAGTAATTTTGGCTCAAAGTCGCGCGTGGGGTCGCCTGGACCCCATGTGACTGCGGAGAGTTAAGTAAACGAAGCCTCAAATTTCCAGCTATTGGGATGTTGAATGAGTTCTCGCTGTTTTTTTCGCGAAAATTAATGGTTTATTTAAAAAAATTATTCCTAATGCTTTCAAACGTTTCGAAACTGTTGTGCGATCAACTCCTAATGATACTGCAAGTTCATCTAGCGCCTGACATGAGTTTTCATGAAGCAATGCCTCCAATTCAACACATCGAAATATTTATTTCTGTAGCGTCTAAAGCAATCTCTGCAGGTTGTTTCCGACAGAGTATGGTTGCCGTAAGTCTTAACAAGAATTTTGTGTTCTTCAGCTGCACATTTTTTAAAATAAAGTAGTGCAGTAAAATTTCCCGCAAATACTCTTCTTTGACACTTCCTGTGTCAACCAGCAATGCGTGCTAATTACGCTCGCCCCTTCCTTACTCCATCTCTTCCTGGTCATTGATCCTTATACAGGATGTCCCTCTTGTCTCTGCCACCCGAAATAACTCGGTAATTATCGACGTCACAAAAAAAAGTTCCAGACAAAAGTTGTACGGTGTAAAGGGGGCCATTAAATGCGACGAAGGTTTTTTTTATTTCGGTGGAGGCGCTGACGCACAGTGAAGGTCACCTCCACTTTTTTAAATGGAATGGTACATTTTTTCAACCATCTTGTGGAGCACCTTCAGCCGCGTAAAAAAGATTAGGGGGTCAAAGTCGTTCAAGGTCATTCAAGGTCATTCAAAGTCACATATTAAAATGAATACAAATCTAAATATCTCGAAATATTTAGATTTGTATCATCGATACTGACCTTGAATGACCTTGAACGACTTTGATCCCATCATGTATTTATGCGGCTTGAGGTGCTCCACAAGATGGTTGAAAAAAAAAGTACCATTCCAGGTTAAAACGTGGAGGTGACCTTCACTGTGCGACAGCGCCTCCACCGAAAAAAAACTGGGCGCATTTGATGGCCCCCTTCACACTCTACAACTTTTGTCTGGAACATTTTTTGTGAAGTCGATAATTACCGAGTTATTTCGGGTGGCAGAGATAAGAGGGACACCCTGTATATCATCGCACGTAGTATATTAAATTATATCAAAGGCTAAAAGTAAGCTTCCGGGATTTTTTCTTCGCAATCATTGCTTTTGTTACATTAGAACGTTGAATAAGTTCTCGCTGTTTTCCAATAGATTACGTTAGCAGACTTGCGTGCATGTAGTTTACGGTACTAACGCATCAATGAAGAAGTACTATAAGCAATCTTGAACTTCAGTATATGTCGTTTCGCCAAAGTGTGAACAACTTTTGTCATAGTGTTAAGGAGTTACGACTAATTCTTCAAGGTCAACAAAGAGACTAAATTTATTTTACCCACAGTTGTTCTGATTTATGTTAACTTGTGTTGATTACTTGTATCATCGATTCTAATGTGCCAAATTTGTGGTAAATGTTTTATTCATTGCATAATTACTAATAAAAACTGAATTTTCTATATCCTAAATGGCTCTGGAATAGACTCCGTCATATTCACAATACAGTTTTGTCATAAAAGCGAACTAAAAAACGTTGCAACAACTCTGTCGGAATCTTATTTGAATAACCCTGAATTACTTTTGCGGAATTAATACTATGAGTAAAATTGTAATTGAACATGTTATCGATACGCGATCAAATGTAAAACTCCATAAATAATATAATGGATTTTTTTAGGAAAATTTGTAGGAAAGTTTTTGTTGGAAAACAAATTATTTTGATGTGCTGAATTGGAGGCTTTACTTCATGAATACTTATGTCAGACGCTAGCTTAACTTGCAGAATCATTAGGTCTCGATCACACAACAGTTTCGAAACGATTCATAGCATTAGGAATGATTTTTAAAAATAAAGCATTAATTTTCACGAAAAAACAGCGAGAAGTTATTCAACATCCCATTAGCTGTAACCAAAACGCCAATCATATTTTTCACCTATTCGTATATTCATATATATTGTAGGAATGCTCGTAACGACTGTATTTGCGCAAGGCGTTCCTCCACAAGTTCCACATTATATCTCTTTGCTTCGCTAATCGCCTCGCTTATAAGTTTACGAACACAAAAACCACGAGTAATCCGAGATGGCCGCAAATCCAAGCGCACATTAATATCACGTCCCTTCGTCGGACATTTTGCGTCATTACTGCGCGTGTCCGCGTTCCACGATGTGCTCCAATTATAATTCAATGCAAAAACGATGGAACAAGCTTAAACTTCGGTCGTGTTTTCTGAGCTCTTTTGACGTCTTTTTTTCTGTTTGCGAATCTTTTGTAGTTCAGGAAGGGAAAAAGTGCTTCGCAGACAGGACGTACTCTATCCTTCTCTCTCTCTCTCTCTCTCTCTCTCTCTCTCTCTCTCTCTCTCTCGCTCGCTCGCTCTCTGTTTCTAAAAATACACCTACCTATTTCGATCTATTCGGGGAACAGCCAACTTGATCCTTTCCTCACTCTTAAAAAGAAGAAGCACCACAATCTCGAGGACCTGAGATAAATGTTCGGAGAAAATTGTGAATCGTCTCACTCACCTTCTCGCTCTTTCTCTCTTCTCATTTCCACCCTCGCAACAATCGAATTGGCATTTCCGTCACGTCGCGAGGAAACTTCTGACCTGGAAATATCTGCTCGATACAGCTACAAAAACAGCCGTACATAAGTGCTACATGTACAGGAATCAAATTCCCGTGGATAAATATACAGATTTCAATATACCTGTTTTTCTATATATATATATATATATATATACATTCTATGAGTGCTACATGTAAAGGAATCAAATTCTCGTGGATAAACATACAGATTCCAATCTACCTGTTTCTCTATGTATATATATTGAATTTGATTTTATGTGTGTGTGTGTGTATATATATATATCTATGCAGATGGTGTTAGGAAGTTCGATGCAAATCTTTAAGGAGGTGATGAACGTGGTTAAATGTATTTGGCTGTTGGTTACAATAATCAAGGGGAAGGAATATGCCATTCTGTCTGAAAAAAAATTTGACGACCTAGAAAAAACCGAAAAAACAAAATATATATATATATATATTGTAACAGATATGTGCGTTCTTCCGAATCAGTCAAATTCTGATATGTACATACTTCGTATTTTCAAATCCTTCAAAGGTATTCAGGTGTTCTGTTTCGCGTGACTCACTCTGCATATGCGGTTTTGGTGAACTGTCATCACAAAGTAGCAAACCCCGGTCCATTACCTGAATCGGTGACCGTTTAGCTCCCTTTAGCAGGCACGCCAGAGTTTGACGCGCAAAATTTCATTTTACGCCAGGGACAAATATTCGGTAATTCAATAGATATGTGATTTTTCCGCAAAATGAGCGTAACATTTTTTTGTTGCTATTTTCGCATTTATTAGGTTATAAATGATGATATTCAGTCGGGGGAAGCTGGAGTTTTGAGTTTGTTAGGATAATAAATGAGAAAATAGCAACTAAAAAAAATGTTAGACTCATTTTTCGGAATAGTCACTTATCTAAGAAGTTACCAAAGATTCCCTATAGGCAGGCATCAGGAGCAAGAATGAAAAAAACCATGAACTCCTATCCTTTTTCCATATTTTTCCTAAATTTTAACCCGTTAATATATTTTTCTAACTGAGCATCAACGTATATCATCGCCCTGTTGTTCTTTTCCGTGGCTAAGGAAATATCATAAATTTCGTGTTTGTTTTTTGGCTGTTCGTTTTCCGTAGGTCTACTTCAAGATATTTTGCGCCGCGCGAAAAATCGTTTTGGAGGAGAGACGAGCCCAGAGCCATCTCGAAGCTCACTGTTATCTCGACATCGAGCCACTTACTGTGACGCATCATCATCACGCCTCCTCGGTCGTCGAACGTCAATTGATCAACTCTGAATCTCAGGCCACGCACGACAGTCCGACGATGAAACAACATAGAAGTTCGAGCGCCTCTACCACGGTGAGCTTTGCAACCCTTTCGATCGATATCATTAAAATAGACTCGGCGAAATTCTAGTCGTAGTTCACCAGTCCTATGTTGCAGTTCCATTTCGTTTAAGGGGGGAGATATGTTTGGCGAGGAAAAAATTGCTGATTTTCATTATTTTTTTTTGAGAAGGATTTCTTAACTATTTTTGAGACTGAAGGTATGTTTTATTACTACTTTTGGTGGTTACGTGGTATTTTTATTTTTCAATTCATCGTTTAAAAAAGCGGTACTATGGCACGGTCTTCCAAACGGGTGGCGGCGGATGTTGTCAGACGGCGTGACATGTAGCGTCGGCAGGATTAATCTGAAAAAAAAACTAACGAAGATTTTTCTTTCATAAACACTTATACGCAGAATATGAACTAAGAAAAAATGAGAAATGTTGAAAGTCGATTAAACGGTACGCTTCGAAACAAAAAGATTGAATACTGCGGGAAAATGGCACCATTTTGCAATAAAAAATACGTTTAACATTTTTTTTAAATGTATTTAGGTTCATGTTTTAGACGATAAGGTTAGGCAGATTTATAGCAAATTTTATTATAATCGGTCGATTAGTTTTTTAGCTATACGTCACGCCAGTGTTGAAAATGCAGGCTAGATGACCGTACCATATTATCGCCTTTTTTAAAGATTAATAAAAAAAACTTTTAAGAATTGCTGACTTTCATATTTTTTCAAGATAAGATTTCTTTACCTTTTTTGAGACCTAGGATATGGTTTATTACTACTTTTGGCTGTTACATGGTATTTTCTTTTATCTTTAAAAATTGCGGAGGTATAGCACGGTCTTCTAAACGGGTTGCGGCGAATGTTGTCAGACGGCGTGACACGTAGCGTCGGCGGGATTAATCTGAAAAAAACCAACGACGATTTTTATATTATTAACAATCATACGCAGAATATGGACCAAGAAAAAGTGAAAAATGTTGGAAATCGATTAAATGCTACGCTTCGAAATAGAAAGAGTAAATTTTCCGAAAAAAAAATGGCTACATCATGCCATAAAAAATCCTTTTTTTTTCAAAAACATTTAGGGTCATGTTTTAGGCAATAAGGTAAGAATGGTTTATACCAAAATTCAGCAGTATCGTTCAATTCGTTTTTTTACTATACGTCAGGCCAGTTTTGAAAATGCAATTAGAAGATCGCGTCGTACGTCCGCCATTGTTGAAGATTAATTAAAAAATACCATGTAACAGCCAAAAGTAGAAATAAAACACACTCCATGACTCAAAGTGGTGAAGAAATTTTCCGTTGAAAAGAGAATCACGAAAATAAGCACATTTTTTTCATCGCCTTAAGGTATTTCTACCATTAATTACTTCTTATTTATTTTTATCTCTTTCTCTCGTGTCGTAAATTTCTTTAGGAAAATTTAAGCGCAAAATTAAGAGATAATTCTAATTAAATTGGTAGATAGGAGACTTCGTCTAAAAATGTTTACACATATTCTTCTCAAGGACCTGTTAATACCAAATTTCGATATTACGTATACTCGCTATTTCAATTGGGCCACACTGAAAAAAAAATTCAGTTGGTTTAACAAAATGTATCTTTAAATACGTTCAACTTGATTTTTGATTGGCATAACAAACATTTTGTTAATCTAACGATAGTTTTAGTGGTGTGAACTGTAGCTAAATAAGCTACAGTTCACACCACTAAAACTATCGTTAGATTAACAAAATGTTTGTTATGCCAATCAAAAATCAAGTTGAACGTATTTAAAGATACATTTTGTTAAACCAACTGAATTTTTTTTTCAGTGCATGTCAATGTGTAATTATCGAAACAGTCACCACGAAAGGCAGCAAATGTTCGAGAAATACGAGGTAGCAAAAATACCGAGGGTAAATCATGAGAATGTCAAAATTGCAGGCACTTCCGTTATACTCTGGTGCACCAGCGATGTTTTTTTTTTTTCATCTCGGTTGACCGAGACTCGGTATGACTGCAGCTTGACCGAATACTGCACGTGCACTGTGTGGAAAGTAGTGAGAGTGGGTGAATAGTCGGACGTACGACCGAGCAATATCAACGTACATGTGAGAAAATAATACTTTTAATCCACTATATTTAAGCCCCATGTATCCCAATATCGACTATCTGCACATCGGGCTGTTTTGAGAACGGTCCTTAAACTTTTTCGAACGTATCTTTGATTTTGGGGACAGGACGGTTCTGAGAATCGAATGTCTTGAAAATTACCTTTTCTGATATACACTACCGCTCAAAAGTTTGTTTACACCCGTCGGTATTTCTTGCCGCACTGCAAGTTAGGTAGCTCCGTCAAAAAAAAAAATATATAACCCTACTTAACGATCGGCGTTTTCAAGGGAACAAATTCAGCTTTGTTTTGCTGTTTTTAAATATTTTTTATGATTTTTTTTCGACCCGCTATGCACTTTTGTACGTGGCCGTTTTTCGGCTATTTTTCGACCATCGAGAATTGGGCGCATAACTTATGGAATTTTTTTGTCATTTTTGCCCATGATAACCTCCTACTCATCAGAGTTTCGAGCGAAACTAGTAAAAAAAAATCTTAAAGGACAATTCTGACAAAATTCCAGGGAATTCAGTATAAACTTACGCAACTTTTTACATTTTTGACATTTCCTTTTAAACCCTATTGTTCTTGAATTACTTTGCATTTTCCACGATTTGTCTTTGTTAGCCAAAAACGATATAACTTGGTGAAAAAAAATCGTATGAAACGTTAAAAAAAAAGAAAATGGAGCTTCTGCTACCCCTTTCAAGTTTATCATAGATAGAAACGACAACTTTTTTTTCCATAAGTTATGCGCCCAATTCTCGATAGTCGAAAAATAGCCGAAAAACAGTCATGTACAAAAGTGCCTACCGGGTCGAAAAAAAATCATAACAAATATTTCAACAAAGCAAAAAAAGGCTGAATTTGTTCTCTTCGAAACGCCGTTCGTTAAATTTGGTTATGATTTTTTTTGACAAAGCTATCTAACTTTTGGTGCGGAAAGAAATTTCGACGGGTGTATCCAAACTTTTGAGCGGTAGTGTACATAGGCATTAGGATGGCACTATTTTGAGCTCAATTTTTTTTCCTTTTTCTCACCATCCAGTTATCTTCTTTAGAGAGAAAAAAATTGTTGCGATAGCTGCGAGCTGTCAAAAATATTTAGAGGTCGCTCGAGCCTCCCAAAAATTCAAACTTTTATTATAAAATCGATTTTCTTTCCGTCCACTTCTCACCCATGAATTTTACGATTCATAATGTTTTAATTAACCTCGCGAAATCTCTAAAAAAATTAATCTCGCATGCACTATAATTCCTTGTAGCATAAAAGCGAAATAAACAGCGAAGTGTTACATTTTTTGAATAATTTATTATAATAATTTATAACAAACACCAATTAGACGATATGTGTTGTTATGTATTTTTATGTATTATTGTATTATGGCGTCGCTCGTCACAGAATACAGCTACGATTGGTCCGCAATTTGACTAACGAGACCAACTGTGGAACGCATTACGATCCGCGGAAAACAGCTGCCATTTCCGTTTTACAAATTAAGCGACCTATAATTTTGTTTACGGACGAGAGCTTTAAAGAATTATTTCATGAGAATAAAGATTGTAATTGTTGGGTTAGAAGTGTAAGGTAAATTTGAAAAATCTGATTGTAAAGAAAAAAGGATTAACGTTTTGAAAATTTTACAAAGCGTCAAATTAATGAGTGGGACGAGTAAAAAAAAACTTGGCGAAAATTGGAAATTTCGAAGCTCTGGAGCGATCGCCAAATATTCATTAGTCGGCTAGAGCTTTCGCGAGGTTGATTTAAAAATGATAAGGCGTAAAGTTCATGGGTGAAAAGAGGACGAAATAAAAATCTATTTTTTCATGAAAATTTGAATTTTTGGGAGGCTTGAGCGACCTCTCAACTTTTTTTACCGTTTACGCAACAATTTTTTTTTTCTTTCAAGTAGATAATTGGATGATGAGAAAAAGGAAAAAAAATAGAGCTCAAATTTGTGCCACCCTAACTACATACACAGATAGGGTTACCATATCAAAATTTGAAAAGTCCGGGCAAAAAGCCAGACATTCTACGATTACAAAAAAAACACGTCAAGACAATTGAATTATTGAAAAGCTTGTTATCACACGCGAAGCTATCGACAAAATGATTTTTTTTAAATTACGAGCTGCTCAATTAAGTAGCAGGGTCTCAATATAAGTTAGATAATTTTGTTGTTACCAAATATTAAAGTATATCATTTCCCTCATTATGTTAACATTGATTTGATTGTATCAAGACATGATTATTCTGTTGATTATTATTATATTTAAACCAAAATACAACCATATTGAAAATAGTTTAGCCTTTTATTTTCGTGAAAAATCAGACTGGGAACCACCCTACTTACTAGATACTCTAAAAAGTAAAAAGTCCGAACAGGAGGTCAAACTGATGTTGCGACATTTTGCGCAACATCAAGTATCATGTACAATTCAACGCCTGTTCTGATGGCACGATGAGCAAGAGTGGAGAAAGCACGAGTTAAGGCGTCTTCTCACTTTAGACGTTAAAAAAGGCTATGTTCATAAATTTTTAAATAGGTTTATATTATAGATATTGATATAAAAGTTGTTACACTTAAGAAATACACTTTCGAAATACATTAAATTTAAAAAAAATGTATTTATGTAACCCAAACAAACTTTAAACGTGTATTTCTCGAAACAACGTTTTTCGACGGCTTGTTGATAAAATCTTCGATACTACTGGACCGATCCTTATGGAATTTTAACCACATATTCTTTACAACTATAGGTATAGAGCATATCACGGATTTTTTAAATTTTGATATTTACTTTTTTTTGCTAAAAATGGCGAAAAAACACGTTTGTTTTGTTTTTCGAAAAATGTGCACCTTTTTGTTATTTTTACATATCTCAAAAACCGTATGATATGCGCTATAGCCATTAACATACTGAATCTAAATGAACCGTTAGATTTTTTATGTTTCGTCTATAAATAGTGACTTAAATAAATTTTCAAAAAATTAAATGTATTTCGAAAGTGCATTTTTAAAGTGTAACATCTTTTATATCAATATTTATAATATAAGCCATGAAAATAGCCATTTTTTGGCGTCTAAAGTGAGAAGACCCCTTAATACAACGAAGCATTTTCCGCATACTTGTGATGGACTGAGTATAATATTGCCCCTATGAGGTTGTAAGGATTACGAGCTTGAAAATTAATCCCCCTCTCTCCTTCGTAAGGCTAACGCGAGAGACTTTATTTCCGTTCATTCATCAAAGCTTTGCTTTTCAGCGTAAAAAGCACTTATTCATGCTAAGGAAATACATTTGCCGTCATTGTCGGGATGGTACTTGCAGGCTACTCACAATTCATGATCTCATTATTTTCGGTATTGTTCATCAAGCAGACTGAATTACGAAGTTTCGTGCTGGATATTTGTATAACTTGCAAAAAATTATTTCTTTAAAAAACCGACAATGAAGAAGATATTAGGGCAAATTCAATAACAATAACTTATCGACCAGGCGTATAGAAACCAACACCCCACCAACGATCATGTTTATAATCATTTCATAATTATATTCTCCGTGCCGATATTACCCCCATACACTCTTGAGGCTTGTCGTTATGGGGTAAAGCAACAGTGAACGGACGGGGACCAGTGAATGGACGAAAGCTGATTTATGTTAAAAATAAGTAAAGAATGTGAATTGATGATAAAAATTCGAATCACTATGATTTAGTAAAAACAAAACGGACGTATCGTTAAAACGGATGTCTTAGTATGTTGAATTTTGCGCCCCACGAAATTTTTCTTGTTCGTGGTACTTACACACTGCCCAACGTAGTTACGATAAGCCTGTGCCCCGTAGGTGTTCTAGAGGCGAAAATAAAAGTTTTTATCAGCACTTTGTTTAAATATTACTTTAATTGATTAAAATATAATTAAACTGTAATGTTTTGCAAAATTTTGCAATAAAGGCCATAGCCGGGTAAGTAGGGAAAAATTGCCCCCGCATTTTTTCCAACGAAATTTGGAGTATATTCTGAGGTATAAAAAAAAACAAATTTTCTGAAAATTTCATGCCTGTCAACGCAATGGTTTTAGAAACATGATTTTTTTTTAAATATCAAAAAAAAAATTTTTTTCCGGAAACGGTACCGTGGATCGATTTGATTTTTTTTGGTACTTGTTCCGATCAAACGTGTTACGAAATAAAATTATAGAATATCTTGCGAAAGATTAAGGTATGAAAAAAATTAATAGTCCTTGTTTTATTATTTTTTACTATAATCCACTTGGGTACAATAGCGAAAAAATTTTCATACAATCTTTGGGCACTTTATTAGATTATATAATTTTTTCAAAATGATCGGTTTGGTACGCCACAGTGAAAAAAAAGAAACACACTTCATTGATATATTTTATTTATATAGATATATAACTAAAATATATCAATAAAGTCTGTTTCTTTTTTTTTCACTGTGGCGTACCAAACCGATCATTTTGAAAAAGTTATATAATCTAATAAGGTGCGCAAAGATTATATAAAAAAATTTTCGCTATTGTACCCCAAGTGGATTATAGTAAAAACTAATAAAACAAGGAACATTATTTTTTTCAAACCTTTATCTTTCGCAAGATGTTCTATAATTTTATTTCGTAACACGTTTGATCGGAACAGGTACCAAAAAAAAAAAATCATATCGATCCACTGTACCGTGTCCGGAAAAAAAATGTTTTTTTTAATATTTAAAAAAAATCATTTTTCTAAAACCATTGCGTTGACGGGCATGAAATTTTCAGAAAATTTGTATTTTTTTTATACCTCAGAATATACTGCAAATTTCGCTGGAAAAAATGCGGGGGCAATTTTTCCCTACTTACCCGGCTATGGCCTTTGTAATGATAGGTGAGAATTGGACATGTTTATTCGAGGCCGGGTTGAAATTCCGAACTTTGAATCATAAGAACGCTCAAAACTCCGAAAGAATACTACCCCGAAAGATCAAAACTCCGAAAAAATTTTACACGAAAGACGAAAACGCCGAAAATCTGAACACTGTCAAAATAATTCGGCTATGGAAGTTTTAAAAGTTTCAAAATTTTCAATAAATCGACGAATTATTTTGACAAGAATTTTTTTAATTACGCAGTGATTTTACGTCAATTTTGAAATTAGTCTAGACAATGTTTGACATCATTTACAGTCAACTGTGTAGACTTTCGCTGACATAATCTTGACGAACCTTGTAATTTTGGAACATTAAAATTAGAAATTTCAAACCGTCACCGCATTAAAAGTTCGGAATTTCAACCCCGCCCTCATGTCAAGATCATGCCAGCGAAAGTCTACACAGTTGAATGTAAATGATGTAGAACGTATAACATTGTCTAGACAAATTTCAAAATTGACGCAAAATCACTTCTTATTAAATAAAAATTGTTGAAATAATTTGTCGATTTGTTGAAAATTTTGAAACTTTTAAAACTTCCATAGCCGAATTATTTTGACAGTGTTAAGATTTTCGGAGTTCTGGTCTTTCGTGTCAAATTCTTTCGGAGTTTCGATCTTTCGGGGTTCTTTCGGATTTTTGAGCGTTCTGACCAGTTCGGAATTTCAACCCGGCCCCATCTTGAATTTCTGACCATTAAAATTCGGAATTTTAAACCGTCGGAGCATTCAAAGTGCGGAATTCCAACCCGGCCACGTTTACTCACTGGTGCTGTATTCTAACCTCTTTCCATTAAATGGACACATGGGCCCTGTTCTGATTATTCCCGAAACAGAGTAAAAAATTCAGCTCATCTGCTGAAAATTGCAACACTCATCATCGTTAAGAGATGACAATGTACATTTAATTAAACGTTCCCATAATATAATTTCATTCGTTTTTTGAATTTTTACAAAATTCAGTTTTCGACATCTCTGTCGAAACAAACCGGAAGTTTTTGAGAATCTCATGTTAAGGTGCAAAAAAGCTTTGTATATTTTCGACGAAATCGTAATAATAAATATAATACTCATTTGTATAAGAATATAATTATTTTTATGCAACAGAGTGATCTCCTAATCTAGCACATAATAAAAATAAATAATAAATCGTTATGCTTTACAGCGTTTATCTGTACTGCGTTATCTGTCCATTTACTGGCGGTCGAGTGTCTATTTGTTGGTAATTTTGTCCACTCACCGTCGGTTAAGTCATTTCGCTACGTATTTATCAATTCCTTCAGAATGATTTATTGCAATTACATCGAATATTCTTTTCTATCAGAATAGTAATTTTTCTTTGCTATAGCGATTGAAACATTTGTTTCAATATTCTATTCATTTCACAGTTCATCTGAAACCTACCGTATCGTTGTTCGTCCATTCACTGGTCGGTTGACCCTACCCTGCAAATACGTCCTTTTTCCATCTCGTTATATGTTTAATTCGGCACATTTCGTTCCTGTTTGTAACGTTTTTTTATTCCGTAAAATGTCACATGTGAGTGCTGCATATCGAGTTTCTCATGAATACCAATGCCCAATACTTTTTCTTCTCTTTTCAAAGTAGATATTTTCCGAGATATTATATGCCGAGAAAATTCCGGTAAATACGAGGCGCACCACTGCTGCAAATGTATTTATGCATTATACATTCATATATATATATATATATATATATATATATATATATATATATATATATATATATACGTACATTACCGGCGAAAAGTTGCCGGACAAAAATTCAAAAAAGTTCCGGAACGATTTTATATGCCATTTCGCCGATAGTTGACATAAATGAATTTAATAGACGGCATTTTGAAGGGGAGGAATTCAACTTTCTTCCGTTTTTTTTTTTTTTTCAAATTTTTGTTACTATTTTTTTTTTACGACTAGTACCCTTTTTGAAAACGACAATTTTTCGCCTCTTTTTGTTCCTTTTCTGGTGGACCCTGTTTACAGACAAACATTGTTTTATGCATTTCTTTGACCGGAATCTTAAAGGGGGAAGCTCAAGCTTCAAACTTGTTTTTTTTTAAGTGTCGTACAATTTTTTTTCTAAAGATATTTTCATTAAAAAATAAGAAACATTTTGAAAAGTGACGTGTAACGTGAAAACAACAAGGATTCAAGGAAAGCATCAAGATATTAAAAAGTTGCATCGGTTTTTGTTGAGGTCGCGAGAATTTTTTCAGATTTGTTTTTCGAAATTGTTTTTCACTTATTTTAGGTAAAAAATCAAATGATTTAATTACCGTAACTCGAGAACTAAGAGGTTTGTGGTAAAGTTTCGAGAGAGAAAAACTTGTATCTTTCTCTATTCAACGCAAAAGAATTATATCAAAATTATTTTCGACATTTTTTCCCCGTTAAAATTATATAGTTTTCTAGTCACGACTTTCGGTTGATTTCAACCGTTTCTATTGCGTTGAAAATCGAGAAAATACAATTTTTCCTCTTTTGAAACCTGACCACAAACCCGAGTTACGAAATTCCCGAGTTACGGTAATTAAATCATCTGATTTTTTACCAAAAATAGGTGAAAACAAAATTTTGAAAAAAAAAATGTAAAAAAATTCCCGCAAACTCAACGATAACCTATTGAACTTTTTAATATCTTGAGGTTTTCCTTGAATCCTTGTCGTTTTCGCGTTATACGTTATTTTTCAAACTGTCACTTTTTTTTAATCAAAATAACTTTAGAAAAAAAGATCGTGCAAAGCTTTAGAAAAACAAAATTTAAGCATAAGCGTCCCTCTTTATGATACCGGTCAAAGAAATGCATTAAAAAAAATTGTCTATAAACTGGCTCCACCAGAAAAGGAACAAAAAAAGCAAAAAATCGTCATTTTCAAAAAAGGGTACTAATTGTAAAAAAAATAGTAAAAATTAAATTTAAAAACCCCAATGAAACATAATTCCTCCCTTTCAAAATGCCGTTTATTAAATTCACTTATGTCAACTATCGGCAAAATGGCATGGAAAATCAGTCCGGATTTTTTTTTTTATTTTTGTCCGGCAACTTTTCGCAGGTAGTGTATATAACAGGGAAAGGTGATTTGAGGGAATTTGCCCTCGAGGATTGTCTTGTCCCCAAAACCAACGATTCACACAAGTTTAAGGTCTGTCCTCAAAACAGTTAGATGTGCTATGAGAACCAACATGTCATAGACACAAACGGTTCACGGTAACACCCCCCCCCCCCCCCCTCCACGCTTCACCCGCCCGATACACACGCATATACATGTAGCTACTACATCAGACTGACTGAGGAATTTCGATAAAAGTCTCCGCCGCGAGGAGTTCTCAGATGATAAGAAAGTCCGTCGCGAGGTTGGGTGATTCGGTTGACGAGACGGCACACGATACGGGTAACATCCACACAGAGCATTAGAAAGGAGTAAAAAAAAAAGAAGAAAAACCCGTTTCTTTTTTCTCTCTTTCAAAGGTAAGTATACCAAGGGTGGTGTAGATTGAAGGAGATGAAAAACATTCTCCCTTCAGACGTATTCGTGTAGCCTGTATAACTGTACAGAAATGTCTGCGTGGCTGTGTATGTAGCATACACGATACGACCCTTGCGATATATCCAGACAAAAAAAGCTCTTTGATATTGAGCGCTCTGTGCTCAGTCGGATACAACACGAGGCCCTAAGCTCGCATAGTCACTCGAGTATACACACGAAGCTCGTTCCGTCTACCATGACACAATTACACGAACACCACCGTTGTGAAATCGTAACGAAAAAACAAATACAAGTAAGCCAAAAACTTACATTATTTGGCCAGATTCTAGGCAAGGGATCAGGAACGCGTACACGCGAACCGTAGAGAAGTTGTGCTTTTAAAGGGGTCGTCCCATGTGACAGCTATTTTTTTTTGCTTTTTGGGATTTTTTAAAATGAACCATTAAAACAGACTTTCTTTGAAGTTTTACCATACATTTATTAACATTTTTACAGTGCCTCAGAATTTTTTTAAACAAAAATAATGAGTTGAATCGACTTTACAGCATCCGGAAGACACTCATGTGTAAAAAAGTCGGTTGACGGCTACCGTGGTTCCGCAGGTTTTACTCATTGAAAATTTAAAAAAATCAAACGGCATTTTAATTTGTAGACCTGAGGTTATAGCCGAAACTAGAGTAAAGTAGAAATATCGAAAATTGCATTTTTGACAAGACTTTAAAAGTTCACTTCCAAGTTTCGTAAGTTTTTTCGTGTTTTTTCAGCTTAAGGCCTTACCCCCACTTGTAGCGCAAAAAAGGCCTTTTTCATGAATTTTTTTAAAGAAAACTACAGAACTTTTTTAATCGATCAATATACCATCTTAAAGAACACATCTTGAAGAACTTTCAGTAATTTTTTTATTGAAAAATATTACATCGTTTAGTGGCAAATGGCCGTCAATGAAATAATGTTTGTATATACACGGTTTGCGGTGACCACCATTGCGGCGAAGTGGATCATCTGAAGAAAAAAAAATGCGGATGGATTTAGTCAAATATAAGTATAAACTAGTCTTGAACCGAAGGATTTAAAAAAATATTCATTTTTCACAAAATGGCGGACAGTCAAAGTTAATGGTTCGATTTTAACGAAAAAAACGGCCGTTTTTTGGCTATAAAACGGCCATTTTTTTCGAAAAAAAATCGAACGCTTAAAGACTACATTTTTATGTATTAAATAAGCCTGCAAAATTTCAAGAAGATCGGTTCATTAGTGTTCGAGTAATCTTGGTCACCGACTTCAGAAATGCCATTTTGAGAAAAACGCGTTTAAAGTTTCAATTTCAGTTTACACGAGGAACGGATTCTGCTCTTTCAACGCTCTTATCTCAGTCAATTTTGTTCGGATCGACTTGAAATTTTCAGGAAATATTCTCAGATACGTTAACTTAAAAAAAATGCAATAAAAAAATCGATTTTTTCAAAATCGCAAGTGGGGGTAACCTCTTAAAAAACAACCATGGCGGATATCAGAAATATTCTAGTTCCGGTGAAAACTATGGATGTGCTGACTATACCATAAAAATTTGAGCGAAATCCGTTCATTAGTTATTGAGATATCATGAAAGCCAATTTTTAAAATACAGTTTTGAGAAAAACGCAGGGGTTATACACTCCTTATTTTTTTTTACCTTAGCTCCATTTATTTGCGTATTCGAAAAAATCGCACGGGGGCTAGGTCATGACGAGATACCTACTTGAGAATGTTTGCATTCGCAACGCCATCTGTAACTCAAGTTGCTTAGCCAGCCATGAGCCAATCGCTCGATGGAACTACACGTAGTCACATAACCTCACTTTGGCATTTGTGATCAAGATCGGCTGGGCAGTGACTAGCCAAGGAGTACACAGCCGAAGTTAGCTGGCTAGGTCATGGCGAGATACCTACTTGAGAATTTTTGCATTCGCAACGCCATCTGCAACTCAAGTTGCTCAACCAGCCATGAGCCAATCGCTCGATGGAACTAGACGCAGTCACCTAACCTCACTTTGTCATTTGTGACCAAGATCGGCTGGGCAGTGACTAGACCAGGGCTGGATCACACAACATTCACAATATCACTAATTCATATCGAGCCAACCATTGGTCAGTTCGTATGAGCTCAATTGGGCGAGTCAGTTACTAGGTCGTAACTCAGACAGGCTAGCACAATTTCTACTCGGGTAGTAGGACATGATCTGACCTATCGACAGTTGCAGGATTATCCATTCATAACAGGACACCCTGAATATGCGAATCCACATACTTTATGTAAGTGGTAAATATTTATTTATTTATAGATATATATATAAATATATATATATATCGATAGAACATATTATTACATCTGCATTTACGAATAAAAATATTTTTTATGCAAAAATCCAGACAAAGTTTTATAAAGATGTCGCATACATCGTCCAACTGCACCTCCATCTTAAAATAATATGATAATGCTTATATGGTCACAGCTCCTAAGGCTGTCCTGACAAAGTCCGATCAATTAGTCGAAAAAGGGTTCTCGCAACAACCATTTCTTAACTTTTCTCCAAATGTTCTAATATCTACCACTACGTACGATTTTCTCTATATAATTTGCAAAGATGGACTTGCATAACATTTTCTTGAAGATTACGCTACCGTAGCATTGTTAGTGTGATTTTCAATGGTCATATATAGGCCTTAAAAAAAGTCCTGATAAAGGCCTTTTGACACACATATATATATATATATATATATATATATATATATATATATATACACACACACACACACACACATACATACGCATAATGTGATTTTGAAGACATGTCACTTCGAACATCGTCCTCATATTAGTCTATTTTTCCCATACTGAACATTATGTAAACTTCAATATTTTCGAAATCAATATCAAATCCATATATTCGAGATCAATAATTTGTTTTAAAAACATTAACGACTGTCCTCTCACCGCAAATGTGCTGATAACCAACATGACGTACATATTACGGGTCCAAAATATCTTTTTCCCACCCATATACATATAATATTATATAATATTACAATATGTCGACATGTATGTACCGGGTTAATCCGATCAGCTTGAGTGCCGAGCAGTTGTGCTGCCTCGAGGTCGAGCAGCAGCAGTAATAGCAGTAGGTACAACAAAACAACGAGAGAGAGGACCTCCTGTAAAAGACTTCTCGTAGGATTTAGTGCGGCTTAATTGGGTCGCTAGCTTTTCTCTCGACGTACGTGCGAACGAGGATTTCTACAACGAGAACGGTATGAAAAAATTGTGCACGAAAGTTTACGAAAAAAAAGAGAAAATAATAAACGGGTCAAGAAAGGAACGAAAATTTCAGACTCGCGCGATTACGTCTGGGCGAGACCTTTAAGTTCTTGCGGTGATCAAGTTTGAAGGAAAAAGAAAAGCCTATGCCCTATTCAATAATTGATTGATTGACAAGCTGGATTTATACAATTTGGGGTTTTCCTTTTACCTTTATCATTCCAGTTATTTATGTATTATATGCACATATATATGGAAATTTGACCGGCGAAAAGTTTAGGACAAAAATTCAACAAAATTCAAAGAAGTTTTGAGTAATATAGTTAATTTGTTGACTTCAACAAATCAACTAAATTACTCAAATCTTCCATCTATAACGAATAAATTTATTTCAAATTAACAAAATTTATCACTTCTTGTAAAAATAATTTTGTGAGAATTGATTGTTGAAAATCGGTTGAAATCATTCGATTGACGTGGCGAGAAAACTACAATTTTAACGGGGGAAAAAATGTCGAAAAAAATCTGAAATAATTATATTGCGTTGGAAACAGCAAAATCCAATTTGTTCTCTCTTGAAATTTTACCACAAACCCGTTAGTTCTCGAGTTACGGTAATTAAATAATCTGATTTTTCACCGAAAACAGGTGAAAAAAGAGATTTCGAAAAAAATTGGAAACAAATTCTTGCTTACTCAACAACAACCGATTCAACTTTTTACTATCTTGAGGTTTTCCTTGAATCTTTGTCGTTTTCGCGTTACACGTTATTTTTCAAATGGTCTCTTTTTTTTAATCAAAATATGTTTGGAAAAAAAATTGTACGAAGCTTTAAGATAAAAAACACAATTGAAGCTTGAGCTTCCCCCTTTATGATTCCGCTCAAAGAAATTCAATTTTAAGAAATTGTCTGTCAACGGGGTCCACTAGAGAAGGAACAAAGAAGGGCAACAAATTGTCGTTTTCGAAAAAGCGTACTAGACGTAAGAAAAATAGTAAAATAAAAAAACAGAATGAAGGTGAATTCCTCCCCTTCAAAATGACGTTTATTAAATTCATTTATGTCAACTATCGGCGAAATATCGTAAAAAATCGTTCCGGAACTTTTTCGGATTATTGTCCGGAAACTTTTTGCCGTTGGGATATATATACGTCTCTAATTGACCCAGTGCTAGGAATTGCGCCGGAAGATTATGGCGGGATATTGTTATGTTTTCCTTTTTCTCTTCTCTCTCTGTCTCGACATTTGGAGATGACAAAGGGCCTTCTTCTTTTTTTGCTATACAACTGTGGCACCCGGGCGCGAGATATCATCAACGGTTGTTTTTTTTCGCTATTTTTTCCATGCATCACATCGCTACGTGTGCAGCTTTTCTTTTTTTCTGTATTTTTTGTTGTTCCGGGATTCTCGTTCACAAGACCCGAATGATTAATTGCAAGACGGGAGGATTTTTTTCATCGTCACTGAGATAAAATAAAAAGCCCAACGGTTAATTCGCCCCGGGAAAATATCATTCCTAAGTACTGAAAGCACGTTCGACTTTGAACGTATGTGCGAATCGAGTAGGAAAATTATGAATTGGCAATCTTTCGAGACGAGATGAAAAGTTTGGCTGTACATTTCTCGATTCTCCGATCGCAAGCAGTAAAAAAATTCCGAAAGTATTTATTTTGAATTAAAAAAAATATGTTATGTTCATTTCTTTCCAATCGAACGTTTTTTCCCTCTGTTTATTTTATCTTCAGCCCCAAAGTTCTCAAGGTACAGCGCATTAGCCCATACACTGCACGTCGTAACAAAAGCTGAATAATTTTCATGAAAAAACTCAGACGAAAGATTCGTTGGATAAAATTTAAAGGTAAATTTCGGACCATTCGTGCCTCTCGAAGAATAAATTACTATTGTCGTTTCCCAAACAGTAACACAAGGGTTTATAAAAGTAGGAAAATTGCAACCAAAAAACGTGTTCAATGTCACCTAGTGGGTGAAAAAAGAATTAGGATGTTCATATACTACCGCGTTCGCATTGAGAGCGATAATCGCATAGAATTACATCACCTTACATTCTATTTGTTCGATCATTTATTCCGGCTAGTGCGGCCGCACAGTTGGCTAGTGTTAGATAGGTCATAGCGAGAGACCTACTTGAGAATTTTTTAATTTGCAACGCCATCTGTATTTCAAGTTGCATAGCCAGCACTGAGCCAATTGCTTGGTGGAACTATACGTAGTCACATAACCTCACTTTGTCATTTGTGCACTGAGAAAAAAACCATTTGAATCAAAAAAATATGTTCGTTTATTCAAATAAATGTCTGATCGCGGAATGCCACCGATATATGAGATTGTCACAATACTATAAAATACTGAAAACTGTGATTGATTCAAATAACAAATTATTTTATTTGAAAATCTCTTCTGTTCTCTGAATATCTACATTATCCTTCAAATAAAATTATATTCTATTACAATCATTCCATATACAATCCGTAGATGTATCGATGAAATAATTAAGCGGTTGTTACAACATTTTTTATGTCGTACAAAAATATAATCAATAGAGTGAATTATTGCTGTACATCGAAACGAATATGCCATGAGACGTAAGGTTTTCAATTTGTTTTAAATCTGAAATAAATAGTGAGCATTAGAATGATCATCCACGATAATAGTGGAGAGAATATCAGATATCCAATGAAATATCCATGGAGGGAATATCAGATATTTGACTGATAAGAACGATACTACACTTCGGTCTTAGCCACAGGCCAAGAAGCGATACTCTTTAGATTTTCTCCGGCGTTTATGTAGTTTTTCGGTTCGCGCAACGCTTACGAGAAACGAGCGCGCGTGCGGCTTCTAGCGGTTACTCCGAGAACTACGGGTTTCCTCACACCCATAATTTCGGTGGCGCTCGGCCATGATGTGATTGCATTTTTTTAACCAAATGCGCAAGAAATACATTTTATTTTTGCATAACTTTTCAACCAATTCAGACATTTGCTTCATATTTTTCAATCTAAATAAAATAATAATATTTTAACGAATATCGGATATGGTGAAAAAAATAAAATAACATATTTACTCAATAGAAATTTTATCTTAATCAAAGGAGCGAAATTCAATTTTTCTTGTGTACTCGAATCAACAATATTCATGATATGAATTGAAACTTTTTTTGTTAGTTGCAGAAAATGCATTTAAAACTATATAATTTATTCGTGATAATTTTTTTGATAGTTTCAATAATATATTGGTCTCGGCTAACAATACATCTTTTGAATGAAAAAAAACTTTCAATTTTATCATGCTATCATAAAGTCGATAGCGTTTTGTTTCGACTAATAAATCCGATTATTTACACCAACAATTTTACAATTGAATCAACGAAATTTCATACAACAACACCAATGATATTGGATCAATGATTTTTTTTCTCAGTGTGACCAAAGTCTGTTGGATAGTGACTAGACAAGAGCTGGATAACAAAACATTCAGAATAGTAGCTCATAGCGCGCCAACCATTGCTTAGTTCGTATGAGGTCAATTGGGTGAGCCAGTTACTAGGTCGTAACTCAGATAGGCTGCCATAATTTCTACTCGGGTAAGTCAGGTTGGCTAACCTGCCGTGAATCATTCGCTAGATGAAAGTACATGTATCACACATAACCTTATTTTGTCGTTCGCAACGATCGTTGACTGGTACATTACGACTCAGTCATGCAGCGGCACTTCTATAGCAATGCAGTGACATCTGCAGTATAGATTGCTTAAGCAGTGGCTAGATAACGGCTAGGTTATAAAACATACAGAATCTTACTAGCTCATAGTGTGGCAACCATTAGTTAGTTCGTATGAGATCAATTCGGCAAGCCAGTCACGAACACGTAACTCAGAAGTTCAATTTCTACTCGGGCGTGAACGTTCTTGGCCTCTGAACATTCGTGAACTCTGTGGGCACGAGTTACCGTGAAATTGGTTCACTTTGAACAGGGTGTGGAAGTTTTTCGTAGGTAACTTTTTTTACCATCCCCATACCTTTTACCTCCCCCCCAACCCCACCCGCAATTTTATATATTTTTTAAAAACTGTTCAAGTAACCTCGAGTGTGGGGTTTTTTTGACAAGGCATTGAAATGCAACTTAAGTCAAAGATTGACGGTTATTTTGACATCAGTCTGATTTAAAAAAAATGTTATGCATTATACATGGAATTAAATGAAAAACAACTATTTTTTACAATCAAATTGTCATCTTTATTGAGGAAAAATTTTACATAAAAATATCAAGTACCTAGGGTACTATTATAGGCACTCAATCCGTCTCATAATTATCATTGAGATCAAAATCAACTTGAACAACGTTACAATTAACTTTAGCATCATTTTAATAAACTTGAACAACAAATTCCAGCAAGAATAGAAAAAAGTGTGCTGCGCTCACATTTAAGCCGTATTTTGGGGCTCTTTGTTCTCTTGGGGAAAATTTGAGAAGTGTTCTCAAAGTTCCTTTCGCATCGGCGAAAAGCATCGGCAACATTTGCCACAATTTTCCTTCGTCAGACTACAGTTAGATCAATATTTTTTAAACCTGGAAAATTAATTCGCAACATCGATCGCCTGCGACGGAAAAATTGGCGATCGCTCGACGGTGTAACCAATTAATGCCACGTTGTAATTATGCTCCTATATGCTCTTTGCCTCCGGAGAGATCAGGCTTTCCAATAACGAAATTTCACCCCAGTCAAAACGTCGCTTGGTAAACTTCGCCGTCACCTCACCGTAATAAATGCATATATAACTCAAGACGTAATATCGAAATGGAAATTACTTTGGATCCACCGAGTAGCGCCAGACTGCACTTTTCAATGATTATTCTCTCTCTCTCTCTCTCTCTCTCTCTCTCTCTCTCTCTCTCTCTCTCTTTCGATCTCTTTTTTCATCGCTCTTTTTTGCCAGGAATAGAAGCACAGAGAAGAAGAGCCGGAAGTTTAATTAAACCTTCATTGGCGTTTCACGATCAACTGTTGGGAATTCTTGACATATATATAACATGTTGAAAAAAGAACGTATACGTACTAAGTATATCGGTGGATCGCGAAGAGAATGTCTGGCGTGGGGCAGAAATGCTCTTTCGAGTCTATCCGTATGGCTATTGCAATTAAAGGACTCGATCGTGTGGGATTATCCAGCCGTGGCTTCTCTCCTACTGCAAACGGCACCTCGCTTCATGACTTCCAGACGTATCCTCTCTCTCTCTCTCTCTCTCTCTCTCTCTCTCTCTCTCTCTCCTCGCTCTCTCTTTCTCGGTCTTCCTTCATTCCCGTTTTCTTCTTCGATCCCACGTCTCTGCTCGCTTTTTCCTTTTATACCCTGAGTTTTATTTAAAAGCTCCGTGATGTTCTTTCGATCCAATTTACCGAACAGCGAAAATGAGAAAAGAACCGCATCTTAACGCTCCATTGACTGTTGTGCGAATGCCTCTTGGACTTGTTTTTTCAAAATTTCCCAATTCTAATCTTTCGATCTTTGCGCTCAAGGGGTTAATACCACTGTAAAATTTTCAAGAAAATGATTCTTTAAAATTGGCTTAAGACATGCGTTAAAACATCTAGAAAAGGTGAAAAAAGTTTGATACCTGTAAAACAAAGGTCCGCAGGCCCGTGTGGGGCTGCGGTTGCAGTGATTGGCCCTATGCTATGCAGTGATTGGTCCTATGGTAAAATGCTGAACATTTTAGCATTGAAAATGTTCAGCATTGCAAATGCTTTCAAAACTGTATACGTTTGCTGAGGTAGGCTGGCTATAGGGGTCTGAGTTAGTTGGATATCACACGAAACTAATGCTACCCCCACTCCACTGCCAGTGTGTTGGAGCAGAGTGGGGGGAGCTGTGACATGCGAAATGCCTGTGATCGGTTGAAAAATGCCCTCTGCTCACCCAATTTTAATCGTGTTATTAATCTTTAAATTTTATTACCTCAATGTATCAATATACTTTGAAAAATAATAAAACCCTGATCACATTTTCAATGCCATAAAATAGTTGCTTTCCGTGTACTATCTGGAGACTTTTCGAAATTATCTAAACCATTTAGGGTCATGTTTTGGACAATAAGGTTAAAAAGATTTATACCGAATTTCATCAGAATCGGTCGATTAGTTTTTTTTCGATATACGTCACGCCAGAATCGAAAATGCAGGTTACCAGCCCGTGCCACACATCCGCAATTTTGAAAAATTACTAAATTTAAAAAATAGCATGTAACAGCCAAATATAGTAATAAAACATACCGCAAGTCTCAAAAACAACGAAGAATTATTTTCTTTAAAAAAAAATCATGGATATCAGCTAGCTTTTTCCTAGCCTGAAGGTATCGCCTCCCTTAAAAGAAAAAGGCATTTCTTTTGGACTGATAGGAAAACGGAGATTCGAATAGGAACATGTATTTTCTTGTCGTAGTTTTTTTTCGCATTGGAGAGCCAAATGATCACATCGTTGCATTGAATTGTAACATTCCGAAAGGGTAGAAAAATAAACGAGACAGAAAACCTTGTTTAAAGCTCGATGTCCATTACTTTGAAACCACACAAAGTCTGAAGTAATTACTGTCATGAAACGCGGATAAGCTTACAAGGGAGTCTACGAAGCGAGAGAGAGAAAGAGAGAGGAAAAGAGAAGGAAAAAGAGAGAGAGAGAGAGAGAGAGAGAGAGAGAGAGAGAGAGAGAGAGAGAGAGAGAGAGAGAGAGGAAAAGAAGGATGAGGAAACAGGGAACGAAGATATAGGAACTCTAACGTCTTCTCGTAAATGCCACAGGATTCTCCGATAAACCGTGAAAGCGCGAGATAATAAACCATTATTATCTTAATTAAAAATGATTATTTGATTCGATAAAAATGATCGCGTATAAAAAAGCTGCCATTTTTGCAAATGTTGGAGCACCTGCTCGCACGAAAACATACGTAGTTGCAATTACCACGGCTTGTCTAAGTGCCCATGATCTCTTTTACTCTATATAGTGATGCTCAATCGGCACCAGTATGGGGATAGCGAAGATTAAAGCGCTACACCGAATTTTTGTGTCAAACAGAATTGATCTCGTTGATCAATGCCTAATCGAATAGCAGTCCAGTTTGCATCGTTCGAACGCAATAAACATTGCGTTCCATTTTCTCACTTATTTAATTTTATTACTATCCAAAACTTTCTTTGGCAGATTTGGGCGTCAAATCATCTGCAATACTGACCCTAAAAAATATGCGAGTGATTTGCGCAGCCTAAAACAACTAGAAAATTAGGACAAAAATAATGTTATAAATAATGTTAGAAAGTGATTCGAAATAACTTAAGGGGGGAGATACCTTGAAGCGAGGAAAAAATTTCAGATTTTCATGATTTTTTTTTAAATAGAAGATTTCTTCACCATTCATTAGACTTAGGGTATGGTTTATTACTGCTTTTGGCTGTTACATGGTATTTTTTTAAAAGCGTTTCTTTAAAAAAAAATCAAAAACCCATATCTTCTACTTTTTTATCTCTCATGCGAATTTTTGTTTACTTTCAACCCCTGTAAGTTTACCTCATTCACCCCCCCCCCCCCCCCCCACCACCACTGAATTCGAAAGGCGCATTTTTCATTATTCGCCATAAGCATTGTTCTCGAATTTGTTTCATTCGGATATCTTGAATTAAATAGGCAAAACTGCGAAAGTCACTTGAAGGGTAAGTTTCACCCTTTAGAACTGTTTTACCACCGATAAAAACTACGTGTTTCTCTGATTTCGATGAAGAATAAAACATTCACGAAATGACGAATATTCAAAAATGAATCGTCAATTCGAATGTAATGGGTTTCATCGAAATGAAAAAAAAGTGTTCGCTTTACATGATTTTTTTTACTTTCAACCCCTATAAATTTACCCCTATTCACGCCATCGAAACCAGAACAGTCGCATGTTTCATTATTCGCTATAAGCATTGTTATCGAATCGGTTTGAATCGAATATCTGGATTGAAACTATGCGAAACTGCAAAAGTCACTCGAAGGGTGCCCAACTTAGAGGGTGAAACGCACCCCTCAAAACCGTTTTTCCACCGATAAAAAAAATACGTATCTCTTAGATTTCGATGAAGAATAACATATCCAAAAATGAACGAAATCGGAGGGGGACACCAGATAAGGTATTATACAGGGGTAGTCACCCCTAAAAGGTTTTTTTCGAAAAACGCAAAAACCCGTATCTTCTTATTTTTCATGCTCTATGGAACGCAATTGGTTTTATCGAGAAGAAGAAAAAAGTTTTCGCGTTACACGATTTTTTTTACTCTTAACCCCTATAAATGTACCCCTAGTCACCCCCTCGGAAGTGGAAAAGGCGCATTTTTCATTATTCGCCATAAGCATTGTTCTTGAATTGATTTGATTCGAATATCTTGATTGGAACTATGCGAAACTGCAAAAGTCACTAGGAGGGTGCCCAACTTTGAGGGTGAAACTTACCCCTTGAAACAGTTTTTACGCCGATATAAAAACACGTGTCTCTTAGATTTCGATGAAGAATAACATATCCAAAAATTAACGTTAGCGAAGCACTGGGGACGGTTTCCTTATAAGTTTGAAAAATGAAGAAATTATTTCTTTAAAAAAAAATCATGAGCAACAATAAATTTTTTCCTCGCTTGAAGACACTCCACCTTTAAAAATATGTATCGCGCACTAAATTTCTGCAAAAACGAAAGCCGCTACTGCACCGGTTTGTAGAAATCGGCAGGCTCGAAGTGTCACGCGAACTCTCAGTAGACTTTTTGAAAGTCGGACATGAAACTAGCTAAGATTCCACCCAAGTCCATTAAATAGCGAAGAGACGAGAATAAACAATTGCAAAATTAATGCAGGCTTAAAACTTCATCGCGCAACCACAGTTGGAAAAGTGTAAGGAAAGGCAGAGGAAGAGAGAGAAAGAGAGAGAGAGAGAGAGAGAGTGTTGAGAATTTTGTGGGACTATTAATCTCTTTCTCTCCCTTTTTCTGATAGCCTCACGACCTTGTTCCTTCCGTTTTTTTTTTTTTTTTTTTTTTTTCGTTGTCACTGAAACCCGATTTCCACAGATATGTGTGCTGAACCGCGGCGAACAGTAAATAAGTAAATCTTCAAAGGACAATCGTGTGTATTTTTATTCATTTGCATATCTCTATCTCGCTCTCACTCTGTTCTTTTATTGAGTTTCTTTCCTTTTTTTCTGAAGCTAATTTTCAATAATAATTCATATATTCGTACTCCTCTAATTGAATTTCGTTTTGTTATTTTCTTGAGGTGTATTTTTCTTATTAAGTTTCTAAGATATTATTATTTTATTTAGTTTTGTTTTTGGTAATATTCCGTTATCATTATTTATATGTATTATAATTAGTTTTAATTATTGTAACTATTTCTATCCTATTGTATCGGTATAATTTGGATTATTTTTCATTATTGTACGACCTTCAACATTATTGCACTGTTATTATATTCAAAAACGATATTCTTTCCTTCTTTTCTACAAAGTGGTTTGCTTAGTACGCTTTACTATTATTTTATGTTTATTGTATCACATCTGCTGATCGATCCATACGCTCAGTTGATCGGGGCATAAATACCCCATCAATCAATCGCTCGCTCCTTCCCTTCGCTCATAGCAGGCTTGTTGAATCTTCCTCCCAAATGGTTATTTGATCTAAGGGGGAAGATCCGTTTTACCGGGACTTTTAAATTGTATTTTCATAAATGACAAAGTATTGTCAGATGTTGCTTTGTTTATTTCTCTTAAATGACGGGATTTTACGTTGCTGTCGGTAATTCTACAATCTCCGTGAATAATTTTTACTAGGTACGTGAATGCCTATTTACTCAAACATACCTCGGAGCACTTTTATTTATTACTTTGCCGCCGAAATGTTTCTATTTACCTTCACATCCTATTTTCTTGCAATGTCGCGACTCCGCTGATATGCCTTGGCAGCGCAACCCCCGGGTCTCTGGCGTTCTATGATATATCATGCATTTCTTTTCATTCCACAAAACCGCTCATTATCCCTTGTAACTCTTGTCCCCGGTGGCCCAAAGGTCCCTGGTTGCAACAGTTTGCGAGATGTCGTACAACGCGATGCAGGGGACGAAAAAATATACCTGTATATATATATATATATATATATATATATATATCTACACACATATACAGGGCGTCCCAGAACTGAATGCATTCCCTGAAAATGGGAGTTGGGGGTAAAATTCTGAGTCGATTGATATAAAAATGTGTGGGTCGCAAATCAACCCCTGAATTATTATTAATTTTTAAAGGCTGGCCAATTAGGCGCGCCCGTAGTGGTGCCTGGCGGGAGCACTTAATTGGCCCGCCTTCAAAAATTAATAATAATTCAGGGGTCGATCTGAGACCCACACATGCTTATATCAATCGACTGAGAATTTCACCCCCTACCTCCCATTCCAAGGTTATCCATTCATAACAGGACACCATGTATGTATATACAGGGTGTTCTGTTATGAATGGATAATCATGCTATGAATGCCTGCTATGATATCCTGTTATGAATGCTATGATATCCTGTTATGAATGGATAATCATGCAACTGTCGATAGGTGAGATCATGTCCTACTATATGCTGGAATTTCAGTTTAGTAAACCTCCCACGGTTTTAGGACCGTGGGAGGTGCAAAGATAAGAGGGTGTCCCTCTTATCTCTGCCACCCGAAATAACTCGGTAATTATCGACGTCACAGAAAAATATTCCAGACAAAAGTTGTACGGTGTGAAGGGGGCCATGGAATGCGACCAATTTTCACTTTGAAGTTCACACCAATTTTCAATTTGAAGATCACCTCCACTTTTTCAAATGGTATGGTACATTTCTTTCAACCATCATGTGGAGCACCTCAAGCCGCATAAAAAAGATTCAGGAGTCAAAGTCGTTCAAAGTCATTCAAGGTCAGTATCGGTGATACAAATCTAAATATCTCGGATCACTACGAAATATTCGGTAGTGATCCGAGATATTTAGATTTGTATTTCATTTTAATAGGTGACATTGAATGACCGTGAACGACTTTGACCCCTTAATGTGTTTATGCGGTTTGAGGTGCTCCTCGAGATGATTGAAAAAAATGGTACCATTCCATTTTAAAAAGTGGAGGTGACCTTCACAGTGCAGCAGCGCCTCCATCGAAATAAAAAAAAAAAATGGTCGCATTTGATGGCCCCCTTGACACTGTACAACTTTTGTCTGGACCATTTTTTTGTGACGTCGATAATTACCAAGTTATTTCGGGTGGCAGAGATAAGAGGGACACCCTGTACATATAACAGTACGACCGTGAATTCTTCAGCTGTGACGACAGATACTTCAGAGATCTTCGACGTTGTACTCTAGAGAGGACGAGGTAAAGGAAGAACGAGAACATAAAAAGTACGCTAAGCATCAGTTTGAAGGGGCAGTAGGCGTAGAGCTAATATGCAATTTCCGGAATCGTGCTACGGGCGATGAAAAGCACAATCGAAAAATGTTCTCGTTGTAAGACCGGCAGGAAAATTTCCTCCCCCTACTACTTATTCTTCTTTCTCTCTCTCTCTCTCTCCCTCTCTCATTTTTTTCTTAATTTTTTTCATTCTTTGCGTTCAGCTTTTGCGTTCGTTTTTTCTGCGCTTGATTTGTACAGTCTATATATGCGTATGATTTGTGCACTTAATCTAACTACTTTTTATCTCATTTATATAATTAACATGTTAGCACATATATGTGATGCCAGTTAACATGCATGTTATTTTTATTTATTGTATTATTAATTCACCTGGCCGTAGTTTTTTTGCCTGAAGATGTTTACCAAGTCATAAAATAAGTCATCAATCAATCAATCATATATGGTTCTTTCTAACGCAACTTACACTCGTGACCCTGATTCGATTGAAATTCTTGAACCGTACTTACACTGTTGGCGGACTTTAGTTGAACGTACCGACTCGAAACTTTGTTTCCCTCGTTGGAAAAGTATTGCTTTGAATTTTTCGAAATAATAATAATGTCGATTTACGCCAAGTTTCGACAAAGCCCATCACTCGAAACTCGAACAAGACAGGTCGAAGTTATGCACGTCTTTATAGCACATACCTCAACAACGCAGTATCATGCATTGAAAAAAAAAATTTATTTGGCTGCCATTGAGAAATCTATCATAAGCAAATGCCAACGAATCATTTATTGAAAAAATGGAATATGAGGTTGCTTCCAGAATTATTTGTAAGGGATCATCCCACTTTAGAAGGCTGAAAAATTAGGTATTCTTTGTATGCTTCCTATAAAAGATAATGATGTAAATCTTTTTGGGCTTGATAAGATAACTCTTGAAATGTGTGAATTTTTTTTTTTTTAATTCATTTTACATCATTTATCTATCCCAGGTAGCAGCATTCGCCCCTCGAAAAAAGTGACCTCAGCTTCGTTGACGTTATTTCTGAGTAGATTTATTTGAAACACAAAAACCAAAAAGATTTGCGTTCAGTATGCTTGTGGCTACTGTCCGAACTAGAATTATTATTTTTTATGGAAAAATAACAAAATGGCGGCTGTTGAAAAAAAAAGTCCCCACAAATAAGACTTTTTAAAGCGATATTTCGATTAGAAAAAGTACTTGAACTAAACATTTTCAAATAATTCTAGTTCCAGCAGTAGCCATACATGTGACGAATTTGTAGTGAAAAATTTCGTCAGGATCAGTTCAGTAGTTCCGGAGAAAAAATCAACGAAGCAAGAAAAAAAAGAAAAACGCGCTAAAGTTCGTGCTCGAGAAAAAGCACGCCGGAAAGCGCACTCAAATAAACTCGAAGAATAATACAAGGAAAGCTTGCGAGGTCGATCTTTCCGATTTCAATGAAATTTGGCCTGCTTAGAGATTGGGTAAAAATAGGCGACACGTATTTTTTTATATCTACGGAACCCGATTTTTAAGGGGCGAAACGCACCCTCGGAAATAGGGATGTTTTCTATTTTAAAAAATTTCATATCTCGCACCGTTAAATCGTTATCGGCGATAAACGAAAAACACCCCAATTTTCGAGGATGCGTTTCAACCCTTGAAAATCGCGTTACACATATATAAAATATACGTGTCGCCTATTTTTACCCATTCTGAAAGCATGCAAAATTTCATCAAAATCGGAGAGATTTACCTCGCCACCTTTCCTTGTTAGACCGCTCCGATCTTTATGAAATTTCTCCACAATATTTTGGAAGTAGTCTATTTTTGAAATCCGTCAACAAAAAAAAAACGATTTTTTGAAGTTGATAAAATGGGACGATCCCTTGCTAATACTTAGAATAATCAAATATTTCAGGCTCTTGACTCAACATTTCCTTACCTATCTACGAACGAAACATTTCGTTGATTCAAGTATAATTTCTCTTCTTCGTGTGAATTCGCCAAACACCCGATCTTCAAGTGAATGTTTTTTTGCGAACTGAATCTCTAATCTTTTTTTTCTGCGGTAACGTTAAGATTCGCGTAGGTAACGCTTGAAACGCGACATTTTTCCGCGACGTTACTGCTGCATAATTCAGAAACACTCCCGACGAGGACGACGAATGAACATTTGGAAACAGCGGGGAGTGTACGCACATAGCAGGAACAAAAAGGGCTCGTACGTGTAGGGGGGGGGGGGGTGAAAATATCTCACGCGGATAAATTCATTAAGGGGAAATTCCTTTAGACCCGGAAAAATGAGTCATTTTTCATGAATTTTTTTAAAGGTGATAAATTAATCGCATCTTTTTAAAATGTTGACATTATCTTATGAGAACTTTCAAGTGTTAATTTTTTTTCTTTTCTACACAGAACAGAATAGCGGCGTTATAAGGTATTCCATTAAGCATCTTTTGAAAACTTGCCCAAATTGTAGCTCAAAAAGCTATTGATCGATCTGGGTGAAATGTTGGGAGGTTTCTCTTTATAACATTATTGGAAGGATATATCTAAAGTTTTAAGGTTATCGCGTAAATAAATTACTTTTTTGGGGAAAAAAGTGTCGAGAAAATGGTCAAAAATATAAATACTTGATTACAAAGCCTACTTAATTTTTAATTTTATACTTTTTAAATATCTTTGTAGGTATATCCTTCTAATAATGTTACAGTGAAAAACCTCCCGAAATTTCAGCCAGATCGATCAATAACTTTGTGAGCTATATTGAATTTTGTTTTGTTTAAAAAGGGAAAAAATAACAATTGAAAGTTGTAATATGATAAAATCAAAATTTTTAAATGATGTGATTTAAACGATTATAAACGATTATAAACGATTATAAATAATTTTTAAATGATGTGATTTAAATGATGTGGTATCACCTTAAAAAAAATTCATGAGAAATGACTAATTTTCCGGCGTCTAAAGAGATTTTCCCCCTTAAGATTCATTTCGTCTTCGGGAAAACGGACTTTGTCCTCGTCATGGACCTCAAAGAGAAATTGGATGAGGGGAGAGAGGGGGGGTGGGAGACAGAGAGATACTGACGTATTGCGTCCATTTTAATTAAAAAGTCGTATACGGTCTCGCCATTGTCATCAAGTACACCTATTCACTGAAAGCTTAAGGAGGGAGATACCTTACGCGAGGAAAAAAATGCTGTTCTTCATTATTTTTTTTTTTTTTTTTTTCAAGGAAAGATTTCTTCACCGTTTTACAGACTCAGAGTATGTTTCATTACTACTTTTGGCCGTTGCATGGTATTTTTTAACTTGAATTTTAAAAAATCTTTGAAAATGCTGACGTTACAGCACGGTTTTTTGAATGATGAAATGGTACGCTTTGAAACAAAAAGATTGAATTTTCAGAAAAAAAGGCTTCGTTTTGCAATCAAAAATAATTTTGTTTTAATTTTCAAAAAAATTTAAGGCCATGTTTCTAAGTTTTAGAGGTTTAAGGTTTGAAACGTTTCTCAAAGTTTACAAGTTTCAAATGTTTAAAATTGTCAGTTGAATTTGAGGTTAATAAATAGAGAGTTTTTAATTTTAAAAGAGTTTTAAAAGTTCAAGGTTTAAGGGGGGAAATACATATAAATGGTCGAAAATGACAACAAATTTCGAGATTTTTTTCCAACGCAACTACTGGACCAATCGTTCTGTAATTTGTAGGGTATTTTATTGTACATTAGAAGACACGAAAAATTTTTTTTATCGACAATAAGTGTTTGCCAGCAGCATGCAGTCAATTGGTGCTGAACGAATTTTCCCCGCGATGTCGAACTGCGACAGCTGTAAGTTTTTTGTCATTTTTATTTGAAACAAAAAACTCAAAAACCATTACATTTCATATGAAAGTACGCTGTCGATAAACCAAGAAAAAGTGGAAAAAGTTGAATATTGTAATAATGGCGGCACTCAGAAAAAAAAGATCGAATTTTCACCGAAAATTTTCGTCTTTTTTATGAAAAAAATTATTATTTAACTAATTTTTGTTTATTGTATTTGGAGATTTCCCGACGAGGGTTTGCAATTATGTGTCTAAAAACCTTTGGTTGAAATGAATTGGATAAATAAATTTTTATCGCTAGCGCAAATTTCGAAAATTCTTTCAGCAACAATTGGCTGCAGGCTGCTGACGAACACTTATTGTCGATTAGAAAAAATGTTTTTCATGGTCCTAATGTACAATAAAATACCCTACAAATTTCAAAACTATTGGTCCAGTGGTTGCGTTGGAAAAAAATCCCGAAATGTTTCGTTATTTTCGACCATTTACATGTATTTCCTCCCTTAAGGGGTTAGGCCATTCTAGAGGCCGAAGAAATAGGCTTTTTGGGAATTTTTTTTCAGAAAAACTACAAAATAAATCAAGATTACAAAAAGGAGTGTTTATCATACATGTCAGTGACTGTATTCGATAATTTTTTTGAAGGGCTTAATTTCAAAATGGCGGCCGTGCAGTGTTTATCGCAAAACTGCATTTTTTAAGTTGGCCGGAAACATAACGTAGACAATTTTCAACCGATTCTCTTGATATGTTGAATATATCTTGAAAAATACATTGTCTATGGAAGTACGTAGGATTTTTTTATATTGCATAGTTCATTTGTTATTGATAATTATCTGACGATTTTTTAGGCACATTTTCCACATTCCAAAAATTTGCGTCACGCCCGGTTTGAAAATGCCGTTTAGAAAACCGTGCCATACAGCTACCATTTTTTAAAATGAATTTTAAAAAAATACCACATAACAGCCAAAAATAGCAATAAAACATACCCTGAGTGTCAAAAATGGTGAAGAAATCTTTCCTTAAAAAAAACCATGCAGATTAGCAAAACGGTATCTCCCCCTTAACTTTTCTCTTCCTTTCACCCTTCTTACTCGCCACTCACCCCCATCACAGCTTCTTTCTCTTCATGGCCCCGCGAGTGTACCTCACAGGAAATTTTACTTACTTTTCTTTATTCTCTCCTCACCTTCTCTATTTACGCTCGTCGAATGCGAGCTCAGTTCTCGCACAACAACTTTATTCACGTATTATTAAAATAGCGAATACACCGCGGGGTGACATCAAAGGTAAAGAAAATCGTACTTATACGAGCATTCCGTCAAGAAGCACAGACAGCCCTCTGGCGAATGAGCTTTCTACTCCTCAATGAAAGTATTGTTCGTTGCCTCGTCTTCCAACTAATTGTCCCTTTTTGGTATTCGAGCCTTCGGCCCTGTCACAGAGAAATAAATTACTCTCTTCGTTCTCTCTATATACATCGATCGTTTGTCTTACTCTCGTTATATTTGTGTATCAATAGGGACGCCGAAATAGCCGCGAGTCAAATGCAAATTGCTGCCGCGGGACTGGGGCAGAAAAGTATTTCTTCCAGTTAATAACAAAGAACATGTTATTTTATTCTCCCTCTTTTGCGTTGAAATCGTTAATAATTTTTTTTTTCAATCTTCACAATTCTCCAAGAAAGCCCTTTGTGAGAGATTGCTTCTTGACGAAACTTTCGAGACCCCCTAAAGTTCACTTCCTCGATCTCCGAATAGGGAAGCCAGCTGTACGCTGTGGGCGCGTTCGTTGTCTTTCTCGTCGTGACGTTCGGACAGCTTTTATTTCTTTCACGTAAATGTATATTGCTTACATTAGTGGACGAATATACAGGGTGTCCTGTTATGAATGGAGAATCCTGCAACTGTCGATAGGTCAGATCACGTCCTACTAAATCCTGGAATTTCAGCTTAAGGAGCGTACACAAATAACGTAACGCAAAATTTCCCATTTTGTACCCCCCCCCCCCCCACACGTAACGGGACCGTAACGCTTGGCCAGAACCCCCCCCCTCCCTTTTCCGTAACGTAACGGGTGCTTTTTCGTCAATAATTGCGATTTTTTCATAGACATAACTAATGATGAAAGGATTTGGTTTATACTCATTTTATGAATTATATATTCATGTAGTTTTATACCAATTTTTATGACAAAATCTTCAAAATTAACCGAGATATATGCATTGATTTGACAACCAAAAAAAATGTGTCTTCATTGTCCCATCGATATCTTTATGAAAGGTTATCTGTAAATTAAAAGTCAACAATTTATCGATATCTATACAAATGTAACTATCGTCATGCGTAGCCGTTTTTTTATTTTGTTTTTTTTTACAAAATGCCTACAGTTTTGACATTATTTGATATTTTCAAGGTCCTTTTTCTGTATTCAAGCAGTCTTTAAAAATAGTAATTATGAAATTTAAAAAACGCGATTACGTACAACCTTAGTCACTGCGATTACAAAAATATTTTTTTTTAAATTGAAAATCGGTTGATGAGTTTTTAAGTATTCGCTCGGACAAGGTCGAAAAAACTAGTTTCGAGAAAAAGGCGTTCAAAGTTTTCGTTCCGTGTTTCTTGATATAAAGTTATGTTTTTTTTAGAATATTGATACTTACATTGAACTATCTAGTCGCGGGCGATAAGACAGTTCTTCATCTTCGTGATAGTTCACAAAATAATAAGAGCCTGTATTTTATCTATTGTAAATGATGCCACACCTGTAGGGACTGAGGGCGCTAACCGGTCGCGCTACCTGGTCCCACTGAAGTGACTATAACACCGTCAATTTTCGGACTTGTGAATAAAAATGTTGCCAACATATTTTTCAATACATGTACTTGTAAGAATTTAAAAAAATCGTTCAAATTTTGCTTGGGGGATGTAGAAAAGCTACAAATGGAATTGCGTATAGAAAGCTGTGGCTGTCCACGGTAAAATTGCACGCGAGGTTTAAATTAAAAACGGGAATATGCAGAAATTTTGCTATTTCTGGCAGTTTTAAAATCGTGACGTAACGCAAACCTTGACACCCCCCGAACCGTACCGTAGTTTCGAAGATTTTATCAAAAAGCCATCGAAAAACGTTGTTTCGAGAAAATCGCGTTTTAAGTTGGTTTGGGTTGCATAAATATTTTTTTTTCAAATGTATTTCTAAAGTGTATTTATTAAGTGTAACAACTTTTATATCAATATCTATAATATAAACCTATCAAAAAATGCATTAAAATAGCCTTTTGAACTTCTAAAGTGAGAAGACCCCCTGTTGCTTAGTTATTGTTAATTCATATCATTTATAGAAATGGCATGCGAAAAACCGAAAGCAGATGATTTTTTTTAAACAATAACATAAAGCCCCAAATCACGAAAACCGTAGAAGTTTTACTAAACTGAAATTTCAGCATCTAGTACGACATGATCTGACCTATCATCAGTTGCAGGACTATTCATTCATAACAAGACACCCTATATATATATATATATATATATATATATATATATATATATATATATATATATATATATATATATATTTATATATATATTTATATATTCGTATACAGAGAACCAGGAGGACCAAGCGTTCCTCGGTAATGAATCCCGCCAGCCATAAAGTTTATTAATATTTTCCTATGTAATTCCCAAAGATTGTAATAACAAGTAAAAATCATTAATTCTAACCATACCCGACGAGGTTATAGAATAATTTTATTATTAGTAGATTATTAGATCAATTGAATGAATCCAGTTGCTTACCCCCTCAGTTTTCCCAACCTTCAGCTGAATCGCTTTCTGGACGACGTCATCAATATCCTCATAGGTCCGTTTTCAACCCAATATCGGCAAATTGAATTGTCTCTACAGAAGTGAAAAGCGATATGCTCCCATACACCCTTGGGCCCGTATAAAATCGTTAAATCTTTAACGTCTGTCATTACAACTTTCTAGAGTTTCCTTCGTTCTGCAAGTACAGATTGGAAACGTTTTATTGCATATCGTGCCCACGATCGAGGCTTCGTGTCCTTGCCACTCTCCCGCCGTACTCTTTTACATTGCAACTTTGCTGAAGACCTAAGATTTCTCGCCAACAATTAATAATATAAACATATATATCTATACACGCACATATATATGTTTAATATGAATCCAATACTACAGAGTGCCATAGAAGACGGTGGTTCGATGAAAGGATGAGTTACATAGCGATTCGAGGTAACGAGCGCGGCTTTAGCGAAACTTTTAACGCTTCGCGGGAAGTCTTCTCGTCATTGAAGATGAGACGATGCCAAATTAATGAAACCCGAGGATGAAAATAAGTACTAAAGAGAGTCTCAGATTGACCTGACATTGAAATTTATTAATAAAACGTATTATTTATTTTTAAAGTACGAATATTTTTATCTTAATGTAAGGTACAAACATGGCGGTTATGTGTGGAACGCAATATCCAATAAATAGACCCTAGTCCCTGTTTGCAAACGTTCACTCTTTTGACGAAACTTACTGCAAATCATTGGCATACACTTTTCCTTTCGAAAAATCAAACAGATATTACACTAGATGCAACTATTTCATAGCATTGAAAATGTAATCAAAGTTTTCGGGTAATAAAAAACAGGTACATGTTAATAAAAAGAGTTAGTTATTATTATTTTTTAAAAAATATTGAAACGTTGAGACATAAAATTGGGTTTGTTTTGTGTTCGTTTAGGTGTATTTGGGTTTGTTTGTATAATAATTGTTATATATTTGTAATATAAGTTCTATGCATTTTTTAATTGATAACAAGGTTAGAGCTGGGCGGAGAAAGGGCATTTTTCAACCAATCTCAAGCTTTCCGCATGTCGCCGCTCCCCCCACTCTACTACAACACGGTGGGGGTAGCGTTAGTTTCGTGTGACATCCAGCCAACTCAGACCCCCTATACTCAGCCTACCTCAACAAACTTTTATAGTTTTAAAAGCATTTTCAATACTAAAAACCCCAAAGAAAAAAGTCCAATGGCGTCAAATCGCACGATCTTGATGGCCAATTCACATAGCCTCTACAATAACTGCATTGTTTTTGTGAATTTTCACAATTTATATGCGTTCCACGATTGTGAAATTCTCCATGAGTAAATCTCAATACTTCCTGATGCCAGTTGTCAAAGATTAGTACTCTACATTCGCCATAAAAAAATGGCATGCAATTTAAAATGTTAGGTCATTTTGAGACACCCTTTATATGATCTTGAGTTTTTGAGAAAATGGTAGTTAAAAAAATATCCCAAAAAAATTGTAGGTCTGTTGATGAAATCTCGAAGATGGATCGTCCGAAACACAAAATCAAACGGTTTTAGATTCAGTATGTTTATGGCCATAGCGCATATCGTACGATTTTTTATATATGCAAAAATAGCAAAATGGCGGGCATTTTTCGAAAAAACAAAAAAACTTTTTTTTTCACCGTTTATGTCAAAAAATAGTAAATATCAAAATGTAAAAAAATCCTTGATTTGCACTATAGATATAGTTGTAAAGAATATGTGGTTAACATTTCATAAGAATCGGTTCAGTAGTATCGAAGATTTCATCAACAAGCCGTCGAAAATCGTTGTTTCGGGAAAAACGCGTTTAAAGTTTGTTTGGGTTAGATAAATACATAAAAATAAAAAATTCTATGTATTTCAAAAGTGTATTTATTAAGTATAACAACTTTTATATCAATATCTATAATAATGTTGGATTCTAGCGAATGTGCCTTCTCTCGGTTATTCCCAATATGCTCATTTGCCCTTATAAGCTTATACATGTATAAATCGAAGAATAAGACGAATAATAGCGTAAAGAGGAAGAAGCCCCGAGCCTAGATTATTTAAACATAACATAGACTAGACGGCTCCGACGAACTTATAACTCCGACTAAATAATAAGACATCCGGTCTCGCAGCGTAGTCCGATATATAAGTCTTCGATATGAGAAGTCACCATCGCCATAAATCGACATCACACAAACCATGCGAATGCTTAGGTCTCAGATATCAAACTCTATATCCCATGCGCTTTTTCGCCGAAACACGGGACAAAGGTCTCCTTCTCTTCATACGCATATTAGTCAGAACCGATACCTTGGAATAAGGCCACGCACGTGGCTAACGAATCTGTAAAGTATTCGCACACCATACCGCGACCAATCACGCTAATCAACCGATATCTTCACGGCCAACGCAGCAGCCAAAGCCTGCAGAACTAGATTACCAAAACCGCACTCTCCCTAAGGTTCCTTCGTCCATTACTGAACCCCTCCTAATTTTCATATCAAGAAAGACTTCCTTCCTGAAGGCAGTCTCCCGTCAACTACCATCGAGTCAAGTTCTTCTATCAAGTCTCAATCCCAGTCTTCCGACAATCTTCATCAAATTCAGAGCTCACAATCAGTCTTCCGTCAACCAACATCGAATCAACTTCTTCTATCAAGTGTTAATTCAGAAACCAAACGAATATCTCCCAATTAGCCTTCATACGAACAGTCTTTATTTTCCCGTGAATATAAGTCTCAATTCGTCGACCTTGCGCGCCGTTCATATTTATATCTACGCGTAGTGCCCGTCGTAGTAAACACGTCGATTATACACACGACCAGCGTAAAATCCTGCGAGCGCCCCACCAGTGATTGTACCAGTAGCCCAGTCGAATTAGTATTTTAGATTTACTAAAATTTTTAGCAGCAATTTTCTTTCGGAATTCATTGGGGAGGGGGGTCACTAGTAGTTTAAATTCAAAAAGTAGAGGTACCAGACTTTTCACTCCATCCGCCACCTTGATTTAAAGGGTTATTTTTTGTTTCTTGAATAACTCGTTCATATTCAATTTTACACGCAAAATAGTTATTACAAAAGTTGTTTAAAATTAAATTTCCTACAATTTTGGTTCTCATCAATTTTTTCATAGGATCGATTTTTTTCGATTTATACCCGAAAAGAGGGGGTGAATTTTTTGTTATCGAATAACTCGTTTATTTTCAATTATACGCGAAAAATTGTAATAAACAAAGTTGTTTAAAATTAAATTTCCTACAATTTTAATTCTTATCAATTTTTTCGTAGGATCAATATTTTTCGATTTATACCTGAGAAGAGTGGGAGTAAAATCTTATCATTGTATTATCACGTTTCTTTTCAATTTTACGAGAAAAATTGTTATAAACAAAGTTGTTTAAAATTAAAGGTACTACAATTTTGATTATTAACAATTTTTCGTAGGATCTATATTCTTCGATTTATACCTGAGAAGAGTGGGGGTAAAATCTTATCATTGTATTATCACGTTTCTTTTCAATTTTACGAGAAAAATTGTTATCAACAAAGTTGTTTAAAATTAATGGTACTACAATTTTGATTGTTAACAATTTTTCGTAAGATCTATATTCTTCGATTTATACCTGAGAAGAGCGGGGGAGAATTTTCGTTTATTGAATAACTTGTTAAAAGTCCATTTGACACAAAAAATGGTTATTCCCAAAGTTGTTTGGAATTTCCTATAATTTAGGTTCTCTTCAATTCATAATTACTGCACTAATTGCTGAAGTATTTATGGATGTGGATGTCAATTATCATTGATTATTCTCTCGTACTCCTCGAGTGAATCCTGACTGGAGGCTTAAGTACGTACGTACTTAGGCCTAAGTACGCTCGTTAATGAAGGTCGGAATCCAGCACCAGAATTTTTGTTGAAGACGATATCATGTAAATGCATAACGACGTGCGGAAAAATGTGTGGTTGTCGCAAATCCGGACTCAAATGTTCCGTCTTATGCCACAACTGCAACGGAGAAACCTGCGAAAACGCTGTCTCAATTCGAGAGCTGCTGGATGAAGATGACCTTGGTAGTGACGAAAACCGCTCAGAACAAGTCACCCCCGACCCTCCTGAGCTTCCAGACGAATTCGTCGACAATTACGAGGAAGAATCGAACGACGAAAACTTGGCCGAGCCAGCGGCTAAACGTTCCAAACAGACGTAATTGAAATTTCGAAAGACTTTTGAAAGTGTACTGAAAAGAAAATAAAATTCATTTTTTCAATTGTAAAAATTATACTGTTCGATAAACTGATTATTTACACCCCTCTTTTCCTTTACCGTGAACGTGCGTCCCAAAAATATAAACTTTAGAAAAAATCGGAATCATAATTGTAGCAAATAACATTTTCAACACATCAAATTTACAACGACAATCAGCAACAAAAAAACAGATAGAAAAAATAATGATACAACATCAATAATAAACGCGATAATAGAATACTTAGGTTCACCCCCCGCTCTTCTCAGGTATAAATCGAAGAATATAGATCCTACGAAAAATTGTTAAGAATCAAAATTGTAGGAAATTTAATTTTAAACAACTTTGTTTATTACAATTTTTCGCGTAAAATTGAAAATAAACGAGTTATTCGATAACAAAAAATTCACCCCCTCTTTTCGGGTATAAATCGAAAAAAAATCGATCCTATGAAAAAATTGATAAGAACCAAAATTGTAGGAAATTTAATTTTAAACAACTTTTGTAATAACTATTTTGTGTGTAAAATTGAAAATGAACGAGTTATTCAAGAAACAAAAAATAACCCTTTAAATCATGATGGCGGATGAAGTGAAAAGTCTGGTACCTCTACTTTTTGAATTTAGACTACCAGTGACCCCCCCAACGAATTCCGAAAGAAAATTGCTGCTAGTAATTTTTGTAAATCTTTGCCCGTTTTTTGAACTAATTCGACTGGGCTACAGCGAGCGCACCAGGCCAAGAGCGAAGGCCCTTGTAACGCGAGCGTCAACAAACATCTACGCGAGCGAGCGAGCGACCGAGCGTCAAACACAACCAATGTAAGCTAACTTTACCTTTTCTTTTTGTATCATTCATCGTAGGCCTGATCGCTTTAACCCGTCTAGTAATCTTATAATGAATAACATAGTGTCAATCGTACACGAAGTCTGTCGAATTATCCCTCAATACCGAAATATCGTGTCAATTCCTTAATCTTCCTCTTTCGCCCACACTACCCCTTTTTACCCTCATCCCGTGCTATTGCGCTAGGCGTAGGCAACAAAGAGGGAAACGAAAATATTATGCTCTCATCCCTTCCGGATGTGACAATATATCTTAAAAAATCATAAAAATAGCCTTTTCAGCGTCTAAAGTGAAAAGACCCCTTAGTACCGTCTGATTTTTTTCTGTAATATGCAGCAAATCAGCATTTCGGAAGCCCGTGGAAAAGTCCTCTTTTGGACTGGATATTTCGACCCTGATTTGTTTTGTCAGTTGTATATTGAAATTTTAAGATACATGATACGTATGAATTCCACCGAAACTTTCAAGCATTTAAGAAAACCCTGTTCGTCTTCATCTCTTCATAAATCTCATTAATTTTTCGCAACGGGTCAGGATCGATACGAAAAGAACGAGAACAGACCCAGCAGAAATCAACCTGAGTCGATGTTTTGTACTGAATAAGCCAGTACGTTGACTTTCGAATGAAATTAGAATATTTAAATGTTGCGATAACTCGAAATTTAAATGAGAGCAGAAAATGGAATCGACTCCAAAACAAGCAAATCAGCTCTTCGTTAGAAGCATAAGACCGAACGGAATGAATTTGGCATTCCGTGTTCGATTTGGGCAGCTGCCTGGATGTACTATCAAGCTACTCTCTTTCTGTTCGTCAGCCTAGTCTCTGCCTTGACTTTCGCGTCATGCACGACGCGGCTTATGAAATTGCGAAAACAATAGAGCCTGAAACTCGCCCGGGAGCGCACAAAAGAGAGTTGACGGAAAGGTTGAAAAGGTAGCAAGGATAACCAAGAGTTCGTGAGCCTCGGCCAGGTTGGGCTAGAAGTTTCGGGCTTGGCCAGGAAAAACGAGAGTTTCAATTGTGGACGCGGTGGCCAAGTCGAGTTCAGCATTGCCCTACGCCTCGTTCTTGTAGGAACTTTACTAAACACTTTTGCTCGCCCTTCTCTTCGTGACTATTGTGGAATATGATGGCCTGGGCAAGACGAGAACTAGAGCCTTGTCCTCGTAAAGAAAAGATCACACACTGGAAAAGTAGACCATAGGGCTTTACGACTGAGCACTGTTTTATAGAGCCATTAAAAACGCGAACGTTGCGCACCTCTCGTAATACACGATGAAGAAAACTGCTCTCCCTCTCTCTCGCTCTCTCTCTCTCTCTCTCTCTCTCTGTCTCTCTCTCTCTCCCCTCTCTCTGTCGAGGGGTTTGTAGTGTTAAACTCTCGTTCAACACCGCAAACCTCATCCTATCATTATCCCATGCTCTTGTGATGAAACTCTGCAACACAGGGGTGAAGAATACGCCAAAGTGGGTATGGGTGCATAGAAAATTGCAAATATTGACCACCCGTTTACGAGCCGCCGGACGCTCGTGATAGGACGGAGGAAAAAGCGGATATGACAGTCCAAGTGCCGCAGAGAAAATTCTTCTAAACAAAGACTTTCCTCATATACCTCCATAACTCGGGTGCCAAAGATACAATATTTTCACGTACAGCCTGAACTTTCACGACGCATCGTTTATCCAATTTTTTAGATGATGTTAGTGGTTGCGTCGAACCCAAGTTTCCATCGCAACAGTGCAAAAGTAGAAAACGTACGGAGAAATTGTTTCTCATTTGACGTTTCTATTGGCTGAGCTTTAGTCGGACGTATTCCTTCAAGAGACTAGGAATTTCAATGTGACAAAGGTTATCACGACCTGGCCATGAAAATATTCGACGTGGAGGCGTGAGCGAGAAGTAACAGCCAGATGATGATCGAACCGTTGTATGGAGGCAGGGCTCGGTTATTTTATATTTTTTTTGCTACTCGTAAAAGTTCTTTGTGCATATGCTTGGGGCTCGTAAAGTATGCACGCATGTGCGCTGAAAGTAAGTAGCTGCGGATATTCGATGGCACATAGTGGTAGGCTAGAGGGATTCGATGGCATATAGATCTAGGCTAGAGGGATTCTATGGCATATAGAGCTAGGCTCAAGATAGCGGCTGGATATATTCCCGATCCAGAGCTGGCTGGGATTCTCGTCACGGGGAAGAACCGCTATGAATGTAATCGCGTTGCACGCTCCCTTGGGAGAAGTACGTGTCGCTGGGGTCAAACGCCTCCTCATACGGGGGCCGAAAAGTCCCTCGAACCTCTGTCCTCGTGGTTTTCCGCCGTGTCATTAGACAGCGTGTCATTAAAGTCTGCATCGCATACACTCGTGTTGAAATAACTGTAGGTGATCAGTTCCGTCATAACGAAGCGATTCAGTCGGCTTAAGTGCTCGATAGGCATTGATTTTTGTTTCGGTGTCTTCAGAGCCGGCCGTCCACGTATTTTTTTTTCATATTGAACTTTCAACAATTTTGAGCCGAGATTTCTTGAGATCTAAGAGCCTGACGCGGCAATTCGTTCTTATACACATGCCTGACATCTACAACACACATATCGAGTAGATAATTTAAATAATAGGCATATACCAGCGCCTCCTGTTAGATTGGGTCCGAATCTCTATAATTGTTTGGATAAAGTCAGAAAAAGTTTTTAAAAACAATCAAATGGAATCATTGAAAATTCGTACCCCATAAGTCCTGACGGTTCAAACTTAGCACATTCGTTTTGGCCACGCATTAACCTCTCAAAATGAATCAAATTCAGCGAACTATGAGCTAATATCTATTCATTTGGCCTTCATTCAAAAGTACTAATCAGTGAGTGTTTAAAACAAAATTTGTTCACTTATATTTTTCGCGCATTTCTCGAGCAACTTTTGCGATGCGACGCGTTTGTCGAAAGATACTGTCACCACTTTGTATTTCCGTGACGGAGGGAGGTAAAATTTTCGGGTTTATAAGCCCTGGTACGTTCATCTAAGGAGGGTTAAGGGAGACTTTGTCCTTGGAGTGCCATATTTCAGGTGTTTACATTTTATTTTTTTAAAAGGAAACGAGTAAAGCTTTTTGAGCGCGGTTTTTTCTTGCTTTAATTCATGATATACAGAACGTTAAAAAATTTTTTTTGTAAAAAAAAAACAAAGTGGCGGCCGCTGCAGCTCCGCGAAAACAGGTCCTCAAATCGCGGGAGGTAAACGGCTGACATCACTGCCCCCTCCTTGTTGATCTGAAACACAAATTCAAAGTATATTATCAATCTGTGACCCTTTGGTCATGGAATGACGGATGGGTTTTTCGTTTAGTACAAATTTCGATAAAATGTGCGGCAATTTAAAAAAAATCGAATTTTCGCGTTTTTTTCGCATAAAAAGATAAATAATAGATGCAAAAATGTATCTATCGAAAAAACGATCCGTCATTCCGTGACGACATATTTTATGAGTATGCTCTACAAATTTCAGATCGATGTGTTAATTACAGCGGTCAGGAGAATGTCAGCCATTTTTAAAAACGTGTTTTCAAGAAAAACGCGTTTAAAGTTTTGTAATGTGTTTACACAAATGTGTTTACAATTACCGCTAATCGGCAATGCCTGGTCCATAGAGGCATCTCTCCTCTTCTTTTGGCTTCCTAGCTTCTTCTAAAATTGATTTTTTGAAAATTTCAAGGACAAAGTCTCCCTTAAAGACACTAGTACCTACATACCGCCACTCACTTTACCGACAGACAATGGTTTAGGGGGGAATGTGCTAAATTTGGCACATCAGGCACACGAGGGTTAAGGGCCACACCTAGTTGAAATTTTTGGAAAATATCGATCTTTTGTTTTCAAGGGATTTTTAAAATTTGATATTTAAAAAAAATCGTTGAGGGAGTAACGCGCGTTCGTAGGCAGGTTCCTCGAACCAGTAGTAGCTACGCGCTGTAATCAGCAGTCCCCTCTGTAGTACATGTACACGAGTGCCGCATTTATTACGGTTCAGATATACATCTTAACCATTATTCAGTCGACGATATGGGCAATATTTGATCATTAAAGCTCATCCGATGAAGATCCGAATCATGATAAGTATCCGACCGGAGTTGACTGTTGGTGCTCCTGGCAGCGTTTAGGTGAACGAAGAGCTTGCTTCGCTTAACGATGAATATAATGCTCTACCTCCCAATGTGTTGGGAGCAAGTAAGCCGATTTACGAAGACTTTAGCAATGATTTATTGGAAAGATGCAGAGGTGGTTTCACACAAAACAACGAAAGCTATAGCCAGCTCATATGGAAGATAACCTAGAAGATCAGGTCATCTTGAAGATAAGCACAAAGATTTTTCCGAGTGGGTCCATCACAGTGGAAATAGCTGCCCATGGCGCTGCCTGTCGTTTCAATGAAGGATCTGTTTCGCTATTGAACATGCTGCAAGCAATGGGGGATCCTGCGGTCCTATGGCTAACACATATGTGGCGGAATAAGATGAGAAGAGCGTGCTGACGACCGAGCGCCGTGCTCATTGTCAGTCTGACAGGCGGGAAAAAATTATGCTTCGCATGCAGCAGCACATTGGAATTCTGGAGGCTGCTACCGTTGCAGGAGGCTTATTATAGGGCCTGATATCGATGATTCTAAGTTTTTCCAATCATATTTTATCCACGTATCAATCTCATCTAAAACTTCAAAGGAGTTTCTCTCAAAATAACTTTTTCAAAATCAGCGACCACGATATCTCAAAAATCAATGCACCGATGAATTTCAAAATTTACGAGTTTCTCTTACAGATAAAAAAAACAGTGCTTAAACGAAGGTTTTTTCCATGCATAGTTTTTTTAATATTTTCACTGGAACTCAATACTTTGATTTGCAAATGTGGCCATCTTTTTTCAAATTTAATATTTTATTAAATCTTTCGTCCACGCACTAAATAATTTCATGCAAAAACGAAATGCGAATGACGTTTTTATTTCAGATTATTTGTTTTCGAGAAGTACCGTAAAACTTTGACATTCAGGGTAACTTTGACATTTTTTGGGGCTACTTTGACAGAGCGCCAAATACGTTTCAAATGTGTGCGTAGCTACACGGAAAAAAAGAAACAGCGAAAATCACAGTTTAAACCGCATAAAAAACAGGGTGCCATATTTCATTTTACAGTAAAACAGAGTAATGTAAATCCTGTCCTACAAAAATGACGAATTTTCCTGTACACACTGAGGTTTTTACAGTTACACTGGCTTATTTACAGTTCGGTACTGTGAATACATCAGTGTTTTCAGTAAAAATATTCAACTGTAAAATTTACATGAGATCACTGATTTTTATACTGTACGCAAACTGCAAGGGTTACAGTGTACACTGTATTGAGTACAGAGTGATTCATTAAATTGTACAGTGTCGCACGGTAGTTTTACTCTTCTTTCGACAGTTCGTGACGTAATCTGTGCACTCTGAGATTTTTACAATTACACTGATTTATTTACAGTTTGGTATTGTGAATAATTCAGCGATTTCAGTAAAAATATGCAACAGTAAAATTTAAAGGAGGTCACTGATTTTTATACTGTACGTAAGGTGCAAGGGTTACAGTGTACACTGTATGGAGTACAGAATGATTCATTAAATTTCACAGTGTGGCACGGTAGTTTTACTCTTCTTTGGACAGTTCGTGACGTTATCTGCGCGTTCTAAGATTTTTACAGTTACACTGGTTTATTTGCAGTTTGATATTGTGAATACATCAGTGATTTCAGTAAAAATATCCAACTGTAAGATTTAAATGCGATCATTGATTTTTATACTGTACGCAAATGAGGCACGCGGTGGGGCACGAGGCCAGGACACAAAGGATTGCCAGTTAGTAGTGCGTGGTTGATGGGACGCGGACATCGAAATTTGTGCGACAGAATTCAAGAAATTATAAAGAAAGAGAGAATTAAAAAAAAAGTACGTTCTTATCTAATTAGGACTTGCCTCGCGCGTGGGGTGAGGCACGTGGCCAGGACACAAAGGATTGCCAGTTAGTAGTGCGTGGTCGATAGGATGCGAACGTTGAAATTTGTGCGACATAATTCAAGAAATTATAAAAAAGAGAGAATTATTTACAAAAAGGTACGTTCTTGTGTATGTGACTGATTTTTAAATATTTTCTACACATTTTTTCAAACTTCTTTTGTGGATAAACTTTTTTTTGTGTGTCTCATTTACTTCATTCTATTCTTGATATATATACACATTGTAAGCAAAGGTTTCGCCGATTTTATTTTATTTTTTTTATAATCAAATTTACAGTGTGACGTTATGAACGGTATTCACTGGTTAGGACTTCTCTCATGCGTGGCGCGACCAGGACACAAAGGACTGGCAGTTCTTTCTGCGCTTCAATTGTTCTTTCAGCGCTATTTAATGTTATTTTTACCCCTAATTTTGTATAATATACTATTTGTGGCACTATTAAATTACGGGTTTCATCAAGTTTGAATTACAGTATTAAAACTAGAACGTTTCCCGTGTTTATACTGTAAAAAGCAACGATTGAAAACTGAAACTATATCTGTTGCTAACCAGTTTCTAGAACAGAGGGCTTCACTGTTAAAACACCTACATAAACTCTGTCGTTATATCTGGCCTTCATTGTACATAATACAGATTAACCAACTGTCAAATTACAAGTTTTGTTAAATTTATATTGCAGTGTTAAACTGTCAAAATTTACTTGCGACTACACTGTATTTTGGACTGTGTGTTCCAGTAAAAGATACAGTAGAGCGGTTCGAGTCCCAAGAGGACAGTATAGGAATTGTAATAATTTACTTTGAGCACACTGGATTTTCAGCACTGTGTTTCAGTAAATATAGCTGTGCAATCGCTCGAGTCCAATGCGAACTGTGTAGCCCCTGTATTTTGTACTATTTCTTTTTTTCCGTGTAGCCCGCGTGACCTTCTGCGGCGGCGGTGGGTGCGGGGAATAAACTTGGACAACAATTTATTGTTCAAGTTTATTATAATGTTGCTAAAGCTGATGGTAATATTGCTCAAGTTGCTTTTCATCTCAATGGCAATTATAAGACTCATTAAGTGCCTATAATAGCACCCCAGGTACTTGATAATTTTATGTAAAATGTTTTCTTAAGGGAGGGCACCACTGTAACTGCAATATTTTCGTTAATTATATTATTTTTAGCAGTCAAGTACGGGGGAAATTAAAAGATAATTAAAAGAAAAATAGAGACGAGTTTGAAAACAAGTTCGTTCTTGCGACCATAATTTTCATCTCAAAAGTGATATATTTTTTACAATTTTCGATTCATTGAAAAGAGCGCTTCTACTTGACTGTTAAAGCAATCTAAGAAGCTACACTTAAAATTTCAAGTCCATTGGACGAAAATTGTTCGAGTTCTGCTGTCTTAATAACGATGACAGTTTGGTTATAAAAAATCGTTGTTTTTCATTTAATTCCATGTATAATGCATGAAATATTACATATTTGATTAAAATAATTCCAAAGTAACCCTTAATCTTTGACATAAGTTGCATTTCAATACCCTGTCAAAGAAGCCTCACACACGGGAGAAAAAAAATAGTACAAAATACAGGGGCTACACAGTTCGCATTGGACTCGAGCGATTGCACAGCGATATTTACTGAAACACAGTGCTCAAAATACAGTATAGTCAAAAGTAAATTTTGACAGTTCAACACTGTAATATAAATGTAACAAAACTTTTAATTTGACAGTTGGTTAATCTGTTTTATGTACAATGAATGCGCCAGTTATATCGACAGAGTTTGTGCAGATACACAAAAAAAAGTTTATCCATAAAAGAAGTTTGAAAAAAATGTGTAGAAAATATTAAAAAATCAGTCACATACACAAGAATGTACCTTTTTGTAAATAATTCTCTCTTTTTTATAATTTCTTGAATTATGTCGCACAAATGTCAACGTTCGCATCCTATTGACCACGCACTACTAACTGGCAATCCTTTGTGTCCTGGCCACGTGCCTCACCCCACGCACGAGGCAGGTCCTAATTAGACAAGAACGTACCTTAAAAAAAATGCTCTCTTTATAATTTCTTGAATTCTGTCGCACAAATTTCGATGTCCGCGTCCCATCAACCACGCACTACTAAATGGCAATCCTTTGTGTCCTGGCCTCGTGTCTCATTTGCGTACAGTATAAAAATCAGTGATTGCATTGAAATTTTACAGTTGATTATTTTTTACTGAAAACACTGATGTATTCACAATATCAAACTGCAAATAAACAAGTGTAACTGTAAAAATCTCAGTGTGTACAGGAAAATTCGTCATTTTTGTAGGACAGGATTTACATTACCCTCTTTTACTGTAAAATGACATATGGCACCCGGTTTTTTATGCGGTTTATACTGTGATTTTTGCTGTTTCTTTTTTCCGTGCACTCGGGGCTACCTTGACACTGTCAAAAATATATATAGCAAATTGTACGGGGGTCGTGGAGCATGACTTTTTTTATACATTTGATAGCCAAAGGACACACTGTTCTATTGGAGCAACAAAAGTTGGTATCTAGGATGTCGAAAAAAAGTTACCAACAAAAAAGTTCCAAAACCTGTTCAAATTAGTCCCGTTTTACGGTAGTGGTCACCGCGAAGGATGTTTTTCAAACATCGAACTATTGCATCCACCACATTTATAAATAAGTAAAGATATAAATAAAGGTTATCCAAACTATTGTATCTACCACATTTAAAAATATTTTTTCAATACTAAAATTGTAAAAAATAGCCCATACTTTTTAACATTAAAAAAAATTGACAACCTGCACGCGTTTTCCCAAAACAAATATTCACCAAAATTCTTTTTCTTAGGTGGAGTACATAGAGGAGTACTTGACCCATATAAAAAATGTATATTTAAAACAAATAGAGAGTGCTAGTAGCCCGAAAGACAAGGAAGCAAATATTATACTCCAATAAATTCTAGTTAAACCGGGTGAACTTTTTACGTGTGCAAACTCCTACGTCGCTGAGCCGTCTCCTATCCAACTATTGGCATAAGCCAACTTCGCCTAAGATGGAAGATCCTTATAGCCGCACACCGACTGCATTCCCCCTACTTTCGATCGATTCTCACTTTCTTTTCGCTTCACCTTATTTTCCCATTATGATATTCACCACATTAGAAGAAAAAAACTCTCTCGGCTGGTATATCCTGGACACACACGGTTACGCGAAAATCAGGTGGCCTTGCTTACAACGGAATTCCCATATCGTTCGTCTCGTACGTGTGCTGTCTTAGACGTTTAGGTTCTCTGTATACACGTATACATGCTCCGCAGTGCAAGTATACGATAAGAAAAGCCTTCTAGCCTTCTATAAGTTTCTTATCACATGTTTGCGGAAAAAATTGCACCTCTACATCGTGCGCTCGGAATTTATTACTCTTATCGCGCCAGTGCAGAGGCCTTAAAGTTGTGGAAAATGGAAGCATTATTTTCCCAATGTTGCACAATATTGTCATTGAAAGAAACCCAGGCCAATCCCAAAACAGAGGAACAGAATTCTTTGGTCGGTTTGTGTGATAGCACACGTCGCAAAATGAGCATAGTTTTAAGGGGTGAGATGCAGTCAGAGGCGTGAAAAAACGAGCATTTCCAATAATTTTTTTTTTATAGTAATTAAGTTTGGTTTACAAAAGTGGTTATACAGACTTTTTGTGTTATATTGCAACTTGACTTGAACGAATTTTAAAAGAAAAATATTGATTATTCGTAAAAATATCGCCATCTTTGTCGGACCCTCTTCGGCATGTAGTGCTTTGCAGTGACCATCATAACATTTTACTGCATCATCTGAAATCGAAAAACCAAAAAAAAATTCATTAGTTTAATAATAAATCTAGTTCTTAATTGAAGCTTTTTTTTTTAATTAACAAAAGAAAACAAAAAATTAACGGCTTCCGACAGATAACTTTCGATTTTCGACCAAAAAATCGCTCGTTTATTGTTAAGAAGAAATATAAATTTCCAACAAAAATGAAAATCCTTCGATAAAGAACTAGTTTTTAATGCTATCAATAAGCACACCAAATTTCATCAAAATCCATCGAGTGGTTTTTTAATTATAGTGATCACCGACTTGAAAAACATAGTTTCACGAAAAACGCGTTCAAAGTTTTTCGATGTAGATACGGTTCGTAAAATCGATGTAGAAATGTTCGTAAAATTTTGGGCTCGATGGACGAAGCCAAACTTTTTTATGTATTTTAAACCGCTGAATCCGAATATCACATTTTTTTCCCGAAAAGTCGAGCATTGAATTGTTTATAGCCAATTGTTAAAATAATTTTAAAAAATTAAAGTTTCCGGAATGAATTATTTTTTTCTTAATATTTTGGGGAATTTTAAAACGAAAGTATTCTTCATAAAATTTTGCTAAAGTTTATAGTTTTTGAGTAATAAATTTTTGAAAATGTTTGAAAGGGTTTTCCAATTTTCCACTTGATTTATGTATAGGAATACTATTTAAAAAATTACTTACATCGAATCATCAATTCCTGGCCCATACAATAGGGCTTCTGCGCGATGTGGAAGATTCCAAAATATAAATTTGTTGTTTACTATTATAGACTATTTATAAAATATAATCGGGGGGATCGAAACCGGCTGCTTGCAGCTGCCGTCCGCTACCTGCCATGGGGGCCCGTCGCCCCTTCACTAATTATGGGATATCCCAGAAACTATTCATCGGATTGACTTGAAATTTTCAGGGAATATTATCGACACATCATACTTCTAGAAAATGTTTAAAAAATCAATTTTTTGAAAACTCTGACTGCATCTTACCCCTTAATGGACAACAATTGAAACGTACTTCATTGAACCCACATGTATTCGTAGTCATTGCGTTGTCCCTTTAGTCGTTTTTTTTTCCTTCGTATTGTAACTGCAATCATTCCCATCTTCGTTCACCTGCATCTAATTCCATCTTTGCTTCGATGTTCGGGCAAACTTCCTATTAGATGAAGCATATACGTGGAGCGTTGTAATATTATGCTGATATGGCCGTAAGCGGATTTACTTTTCATCTTAAACTTGCCGAGCACGTTCGCCATGGTATATTTCCAAAGTTGGAGTTTGTCAGACAGGATACGGGTAGGCGCTCCCACTATCCGTATAAAGTTCCTCGCAGACGAGCTACTTTTTGGATGTGGAAAAAGAATTAAGGGGGTCATCCAATGTGACAGCTATTTTTTTTTATTTTTTTTTATTTTTCTTTATGAACTGTTGAAACACACGGTGTTTGAATTTTTACCACACATTTATTAACATTTTTCCAGTCCCTCAGAATTTTATCAAACAAAAATATCGAGTTGAATCGACATTACACCGTTCGGAAGACACTCATGTGTGAAAAAAGTTGATTGACGGCTGTCATGATTTCAAAGGTTTGGCCCATCTAAAATTAAAAAATCAAATGGCATGTAAAATTTTAGACCTGACGCTATTGTTGGAAGTAGAGTCAAGTAAAAATATCGAAAATTGAATTTGCGGCATAATTTTAAAAGTTAAGTTACAAGTTTCCTCATTTTTTCGACTTTTTCAGCTTTCAAAAGAACTATGGCAGATATCAAAAATATTCTAGTTCGGGTGAGAACTGTAGATGTGCTGACTAGGCGATAAAAATTTGGGCGAAATTCGTTCAATTGTTTTTGAGATATCATGGACGCCAATTTGAAAAATACTGTCTTGAGAAAAACGTGTTTACAAGTTCAAGTACGATTTACACAAAGAAAATCTTGACTTACCACTAGTCTGCATGCCGCGTCCATATAACACGCACACATTTTTTGCAATTTGTGTAAACCATTTTTTTTTGGACCAGTAACATGGGACGACCGCCTTACCCGTGCAGAAATGTGACCGGGCATTCCTTACTTTGTGTCCGGCCCTGGAAGGACTTGCCTTGTCTGATTTCCCTGACTAAGCCCTCCCATGGAACAAACCGGGAAGATCGCCAAATCATTTATTTACGGCTAACCCTCTACGTTCGGAAATTACAATCTTCTGGCTGGGATACATTGCAGGCAAGTACACCTTCACGTAATGTCTACCCAGCCAGAACATCGACATGTGTGAAAAGTGGAGCCTGTCTTTAAGAACTAAAGAAAAGCTACTTTGTTTTTCACCTCATCAAAGATATTTATAATTCATTGGGATGAAACTAATACATCTGTTGTAATTGTATTTAGGGGCCGTCCATAAATTACGTCATTTTAAAATAGGGGGGGGGGTCTGGTCGTTAGATGACGGTAACGTTAATTTGATCACAACGATATGACGGATAGGATGATTTCAGGGGGGGGGGGGGGGTCAAAAATCAGCAAAAGTCGATGACGTAATTTATGGACGGCCCCTTATCATTACAACCATCAATTAAATCAATGATGATCGACGAAGACAACAAGGCTTATCACAAATACCGGGATTACGATAACTAATGATTTGAGCATAACGAATAGCCAAATTATTTTATGAGGCCAAAAAGTGGTAATTATGCAGTACGAGGACTTTTCCGAAAAACGACGGGAACATTTTTTTCGCCATGATGTTGTTTACTCCATTATAGTAAGTGATATATCGTCGGGGGAGGCTGATATTTCCCATTAATTCCATACGTTATGGGGTTTTGAATTTTCCAGAAACATGTAATATTTCGACGCCTCGCTAAACAGCTACGTATTTCCTTATAGACAGTGTATTATGAAGGTAACCATGAATATGTTTTGATTTCGTGACCACAGCTGTCCTGTTTCCGGAAACAGGTAATATTTCGACGCCTCTTGTTTGTTGTTGCTAAACAGACAGTTTAGCAAGTTTCCTAAGGGCCAACCCAAACAAACAAACTCTCCAATAGAGACGTCGAAGTATTTAAAAATTCCCTATTTTATCCCGTGTTTCCGCGAACTTCATGGGGGAACCCAAACAAACCCCATAACTTATGAAATTAATGGAAAATGTCAGCCTTCCCCGACGGAATATCACTCAATATAATAGAATAAACACGTTGAAGGTGAACAAAAAAATTCTCGTCGTTTTTCGGAAAAGTCCTCATTCTGCATAATTATCCAAAGAGTAAAGCAAGTCATTCGTGGTTTTTGAACGCCTTGTCGCCGTGTTGGGAAATATCAATGTGTTCTGGCCGGGAAGACATTACCTGAATGTATTTCGCCAACAATCCGCTAGGTGGCTACAAGCAAAGCGCTTTGCGTAAGCAAGGTATCATCATACAAGGATAAAAGTTCGTCCTGCAAGTTGTACCACATACAGAAGTGCTATGCTTACAGCGTGCAAATACGGTAATAATTTTGCTATACTTGCAAAATAAACCTTTGCAGTCTAGGCCTTTTTCGCTCGGATAGTGATTTGGAAGAAGATAACCAACAAACAATATGTTGTCGAAATAAAAAACTATATACACTCCTGATTTTACCTTCTCAAGTATTCCAAAAACGCTGAAACATCATTATTAATTTCCTCATTAATATCTGGTTATTTCCCGATCTATTCCCTACACATTTTCTGGTCATTTACGGCTTGTTCTCCAGCCCGTTCCTGATCAGTTCCCCAGAAAGGGAATGACGAGTCGGGACCTAGCCTTAGACTCGTTATATTGCGAACCAATTTCAGGGTGGAAGGTCCGACCAAAGCCTGATATTATCTAGGGAAAACAGATCAAGGGTCGAGGCAACTAGAGTTTACACCTTCGCTACTCGATAAGCTGGGTGACCAAGGTCGCTACGCTTGTAGATCTGTACACTGAGAAAAAAATCATTGGTCCAATATCATTGGTGTTATTGAATGAAATTTCGTTGATTGAATTGTAAAATTGTTGGTGTAAATAATCGGATTTATTAGTCCAAACAAAACGCTATTGACTTTAATAACGTGATAAAGTTAAAAGTTTTTTTCATTTAAAAGATATATTGTTAGCCGAGAACAATATATTATTGAAACTATCTAAAAAAATATCGTGAACAAATGATATAGTTTTGAATGCATTTTCTGCAACGAGCAAAAAAGCGTTTCAATTCATAACATGAATATTGTTGACTCGAGTACACAAGAAAAACTGAATTTCGCTCGTTTAATTCAGATAAAATTTCTATTAAGTGAATATGTTATTTTATTTGTTTCACCACATCCGATATTGATTTCCAAGTACATTAATCGTTAAAATATAAATATTATATTTTTATTGAAAAATATTAAGCAAATGTCTGAATTGGTTAAAAAATGATGAGAAAATACAATTTGTTTCTTGCGCGTTTGATTTAAAAAATTCAATCAAATCATGGCCGAGCGCCACCAAAATTATAGGTGTGAGGAAAGCCGTAGTTGTCAGAGTAACCGCTAGAAGTCGCACGCGCGCTCGTTTCTCGTAAGCATAGCGCGAACCGAAAATCTACTTAAACGCCGGAGAAACTATAAAGAGTATCGCTTCTTGGCCTGTGGCTAAGATCAAAGTGTAGTATGTGTTCTTATCAGTTGAATATCTGATATTCTCTGTATGGATATTCCATTGAATATCTGATATTCTCTCCACTATTATCGTGGATGATCATTCTAATGCTCACTTTTTATGTAAGATTTAAAACAAATTGAAAAACTTACGTCCCATGGCATATTCATTTCGATGCAGTAAAGAAATAATTAATTCTATTGATTATATACTTGTACAAAATAAAAAATGTTGTAGCAACCGCTTAATTATTTCATCCATACATCTACGGATTGTTGATAGAATGATTTCAATAGAATATAATTTTATTTGAAAAATAATGTAGGTATTCAGAGAACAGAAGAGCTTTTTCAAATAAAATAATATGTTATTTAAATGAATTAGATTTTCCAATATTTTATAGTATTGTAACAACCTCATATATCAGTGGTACTCCGCAGCAGCACATTTATTTGGATCAACCAATATATTTTTTTGATTCAATTGGTTTTTTTTCTCAGTGTATCATCTGCTCATTAAATACTTTCAGAAATTTGATTCAGCCAAGTCATTGCTATAAAACACCACTTTCCAACATAAGGAAGTAAAATCTACGTGGATCGGTGGCAAAGTTGAATCGCTGTACTAAAGTCCGAAATCAATTAGCAGGATTCCGTAAGCTCGGAGCTTTACGGAATTCTAATCTCTCGACCAACATGCACCTCAGTTCCTCTTACGCAAGACACTGCATGATACTCCTTCACCTCGAACTTTCGACCATTCCAAGCAAGCAGCTTTATTTTTGCTCCCATTGGTCGTTCATTGTCATACAAACCGGCCGAAAACAAAAAGCAGCGATCCACGCTACTACAGGTTGACTCTGCTGACTGAGCATTAGTGACTGCAAAATGTCGCGATGTTTCAGTATTAATTATCAAACTGTTCGACAATTCAGCATCTATGTCGTTTAAGGGGCCAGTCCACTTTGGAGCCACGAAAAACGGGCTATTTTCGCGATTATTTTGAGGATTTTATAAAAGATATGAATATAAAAGTTGTTGGGCTTGTCAAATAAAGTCTTGAAATACATTGAAAAAAAATGTAATTCATTTTTAAGTACAAAAACTATAGTTTAACCTAACGCCTCAAAAATAGGTGGGCTAGGTGGCTCCATCAAAAATTTAAAAAATGGCAGATGAAAAACGAAAAAAGTTTTTAAAAAACGCGTTTTTCGCAGTTTTTCGCAAAAAAAAGGGTTAAAATCACAATTTTAAAACCACCGAGGGTCATCTTGTTCCGAATCATGTTTACAATATGTGGTTCAAATTTCAAGAAAACCGGTTTATTAGTTTTAGATATACGATGGAGCTAGAATTTAAAAACTTTGTTTCGAGAAAAACGCGTTTGAAGATTATACTATGAAAAACTCTTACCTAAACTCAATCGGCAATTCCTTCACCGTACAAAACACAATATTTCTGAATGTATGTACTTTCGAAAACAGTAAAAAAAAACGATTTTTTGAAATTTTCAAAGTGGACTGGCCCCTTAAATCCTCATTTTCACTAGCAAAAACATCGTGGTTTTTAGGATTTTCTCCTCAGACGCCAAGTTAGCCCACATCGCGAAAATACATTCCTTGCATCGATTGCTTCTTATTGAAGGATAATTATCAGTATACTAGGTGCACAACTAAGTTTCCGAGATTTTTTTTTATCAATGAAAAATGGAGAATTTCAAGAGAAATGGAAAAAATGGTTTATTTAAAGTATCGTCCCTCGCTAGTTGCACATTTTTCCCATCTCTCTGGCAATACGTGAATACCGCGACGATAAAACGACCCATCTTTGGACCGAAACCATTCATCCGACCAATGTTGCACTTCTTCGACGTTGGCCAAGTGTAGCCCAGCAGAGCCATCAACCGGAACAAATGATAATCGGAAGGGGCCAGGTCTGGTGAATACGGCGGAAGCGGTAGCAGATTCCATTTCAGCGTTTTTATGGTATCCTGGACGACGGAAATGCGATGGCACGGAGCGTTGTCGTGCTGCAATATCACTCGTTCGTGTCTCGTGTCCTATTCTGGTCGTTTTTCGAGCATGTAAACGTTTTCCCATGGCATGTAAACGTTTGGAAATACCTTGGCGAGTCATGTTTAATGCCTCCGCACGTTGATGTTGTGTTTTCGTAACATCTTCATCCAATAACACTAGCAGTTCGGCATCCTCAATTGTTTCAAAATCGCCCATCCTGAAACGTTTAAGGGGTCAGGCCACACTAATGGGTATAAAATCATGTGCGAATTTAACAATTTTTTTCGTATGGAAACGTGATTCACTCATCAACTTAATTACACATCCATTTAGTATGAATGTCAAGCTGTTAGAAAAAATATCTATTTTTTTTCGATGTACAAAATAGCCGACTACTCGAAACTTCTCGAAACAGCTTTTTTCTAATTGACGTGACAAATAAATTCAACAATTTTCACTTGATTTACTTCATATTTAAAAGTTATGTTCCTAATTGCATTTCGCGGAGAAGTACGTACGGAATTTCTGATTAATCGAAAAATGTTCATTTTATGAACAGTTTATAAGCAGTTATAACGAAATCTTTCACTGAAAATTCATTTCTTAAGGGGTGAGATGCAGTAAGAGGCGTGAAAAAACGAGCATTTTCAATATTTTTTTTATAGTAATTAAATTTGTTTTACAAAAGTGGTTTCGCAGACTTTTTATGTTATATGTCAACTTGACTTGTACAAATTTTCAAAGAAAAATATTGATTATTTATAAAAATATCGCCATCTTTGTCGGACCCCCTTCGGTATGTAGTGCTTTGCGGTGACCATCATAAAATTTCACTGGATCATATGAAATCAAAAAATCATTAGTTTAATAATTAATCTAGTCCTTAATCGAAGCCTTTTTTTATTAACAAAATGGCGGCCTTCGACAGATAACCTTCGATTCTGGACCAAAAAATCGCTCGTTTATTGTTAAAAAAATATAAATTTTCAACAAAAATTAAAATTCTTCGATTAAGGACTAATTTTCAATGCTATTAATAAACACACCAAATTTCATCAAAATCCATCGAGTGGTTTTTGAATTATAGTGGTCATCGACTTGAAAAACATAGTTTCGAAAAAAAACGCGTTTAAAGTTTTTCGATGTGGATACGGTATTATATGTTCGTAAAATTTTGAGCTCGATGGATGAAGCTAAACTTGTTTTATGTATTTTAATCCGCTGAATCCGAATATCACAATGTTGTGCCGAAAAGTCGAGCGTTCAATTGTTTATAGCCAATTGTTAAAACAATTTTTCAAAAAATTAAAGTTTTTCGCGATGAATTGTTTTTTTAAAACATTTTAGGCAATTTTAAAACGAAAGTGTTCTTTATACAAATTTTCCAAAATTCATAGTTTTTGATTCATAAATTTTTGAAAATGTCTGAAAGAGTTTTCCAATTTTACACTTGATTTATGTATAGAAATACTAATTTAAAAATTACTTACATCGAATCATCAGTCCGCTACCTGCCATGGGGACCCGACGCCCCTTCACTAATTGTGTGATATCCTTGAAACTATTCATCGCAATGACTCGAAATTTTCAAAGAATATTTTCGAAACATCATACTTCAAGAAAATGTTTAAAAAATCGATTTTTTGAAAATTCTGACTGCATCTCACTCCTTTAAGCGGGAGCCTCAATTAGAAGATCCGAAAAAATCGTTTTTTCGGGATTTTTTTAGAAGGAAAAAATCAAGTGAGCCCAGTAAACATTGTGGTATCTTTTCAGGTATATTTAAAATGTATAAAAAAAGTTTCAACATGGAACAATAAATTACTACAGATTTATCAGCCTATTCTGCAGGGAAAGATGCGGCTCGTAATTCTTGACTGAAACAACAAAACCAACAATATTTTCAATTGTCGTATATTTTTCTTCTGGGTGAATTAAGAAAAAGCTGAAAAAATCGTGAAATTATAACTTTTCTCACGTTTGAAAAAAATGTGTTTAAAATAAACATTTTAACGTGCTATAAAAATTATTTAAAAATCCTTTTTCAACGACTATTTTGATTCACTTAGAAGAGATTTTCATACTGAAGAAAATAAACTTTGGTTTGATTCAATAGGTCGTTTAGTTTTTTCGCCATCACGCCCGCCAATTTGGAAAAATCGTGAAAATAAAAACTGAAGAAAACGGGCTTCAAAGTTTTTAATAGGAGGAAATATCAATATTAAATAATAATCGCCCCTCTGCTTTTGGCCTTGTATATTCGAAAATATTTACAATTGGCCTCTGTAACTTTGTAAATACATTCTTGGATAGTTTATCTATCGATTTACGCAATAAAAAAAACCAATTTTTAGGACCTTCTAATTCAGGTTCCCGCCTTAAGCGATTAATGAAATAAGTCGTATCAATAGATTGTTAAGGAAATAAATAAATAAATAAATGGATATACCTATACGTTGACGGACATATTCAAAGAATGAGTAATAGAGAGTAATACTTGAAACGCCGGAGTATAATTTCAACCCTTTCGGGAGTCTTCGATTGATTACAGCTGTTGTGTGAAAGGGCGGACATTACAATAGATCTTCACTGAGCTGGTTCACATCAAGCGTATTCACCTGTGGCCTCGCCGATAAATCGTTATAAACTTGATATACTACTCTTCGCCCCAGTAGCCTGTCCCCTATAATATTGCGATTAATCGCAGTGTTGAATGGGCGCGTTCGCTTTTCTGGGGGTATCGTTCGGTTGCGCTCGAGGGGTGCCAAGCGTATGACAATTTTCCTGTTGCAATGGTTATGAAAAAGTAACTTCAAGGACTGTCGTGTCGCCACAATCAACGGATGGCTTTAAAAAATCACAAAACGTCGTCAATATATAGTCAGATCTGGGTTGCGAAATTTGTCATGAAAAAGTAATACATTATTTATTACTTTTTTAATGGGTAATGAAAAAATATTCTATTACCCATTACATCATATTCAGTAATGTACAAAAATTCTATTTCACATTACATTATATTTTGTAATGTACACAATTCCCGTTACTCGTTACATTGGATTTTGCAATGTAAAAAATGTCCATTACTCATTACATTATGTTTTATATTGTCAAAAATTTCCATTACTAATTACATTACATTTTGTAATGTGAAACATTTTTATTACAAAATGCGTTGTAATGTGTAAGGACAAAACATTTCATTACACATTGCATTGTAATGGGTAATGGAATTTTTGCATTACAAAATCTAATGCAAAATTTTGTATTAATAATGTAATGTAAAAAATCTCCATTACTCATTACAAGGTAATATGGATTATTATTCGTTTCTGTTAGAGTTGTGGTGGATTGCGACGAAGAGAAAAGCCGTGAGGACAAACGAGACTATTTATTGAAAGAGAACAATGTTAATTTATATGTGAAAACGTAATCGTAAGTGACTCGGCGTTATGCAAGAGACGATCGTGCCAACATAATGGCGTTACAACGCGCGAGCGTCGGCGAGTCGAGAGGGCGCCCGAGTGGCGCGACAGCAGCGCTCTCCCCAAGAGTGGCGCGACGGCAGCGCTCTCCCCAAAGAGTGGACTTCGTACTCGAAGGGCGCGGATAATTTGAATATCCAACACTCCCCCTTAATCCGTGTCCGAGAAATCCTCCCTTGGATGCAGTCCCAAGCCAGACACACATCTCGAATGCTTATCACCCGAGAGAGGTTTGGTGAGGATATCAGCGGTCATATCTTCGGTCGGAAGGTAGCGTATCGCCAAGATACCATCGTCTACCGCCTGACGCACAAAGTGGTGGCGGATGTCAATGTGCTTCGATCTCGAGTGATGCACAGGGTTGTTCGCCAGCGCTCCGGCGCAGCGGTTGTCGTTGAAAACCACGACGCCCGTGAAATCGGCGCAACGTAGCTCCCGCAGGAAGCTGGTCAGGTACTTGGCCTCCTTGGCGGCCTGCGCTATGGCCATGTACTCGGCCTCCGTCGAACTCAAGGCGACGGTTTTCTGCTTACGTGATTCCCACGTAACGGCTCCCCCGCAGATCGTGAAGACACATCCGGTGTAAGAACGTCTGTCGATGACGCAGTTCCCCCAGTCCGCGTCTACGAAGCCTCGCAGCGGATCATCGCTGTTGTTGTAGACCAATTCCAGATCCAAAGTCTTTTGTAGGTATCGGAGCACCCTTTTTGCGGCGATCCAGTGTTCCTTTCCGAAACATGAGTTGAATTGACTAAGGGCACTTACGGCGTGCGCGATGTCCGGTCGTGTACCGGTGGCGGCGTACATTAACGCCCCGATCAACTCACGATACGGATAATTGGTCGACTCATCGCGTTCTGTTGTTTCGCCCTTCGTCAGCTTAGAACCGAGGGCAACAGGAGTGTTCACCGGCTTGCAGTCACCCATCCCGAAGCGCTTCAGCACTTCCGTGATGTACCCCCTTTGGGATAAGGTCGCCTTTCCGTTCTCGCTTCGAATTTCGATACCCAAACAGTACTTGGCGATGCCCAGATCTCTTACCACAAACCTTTTTGCTAGCGTCTTCTTGATTCGATCATCGAGGGCAACATCGTTTGAGACTATCAATATGTCGTCAACATATACGAGTAGAAAAGCGCGCACGTGGCTGTGTACGTACACGCAAGGGTCACCGGCAGTCGGCGTGAAGCCGATGCCGCGCAGCACCTTGTCTAATTCTATGTGCCACTGTCGACCAGCCTGGCGAAGACCGTAGAGTGCCTTATTCAGCCTGCATACTGCATTCGGCTCTCTAACCTTTCGAAGCAAAGCTCGGGCTCGATTGCGGATCGTATCGTCCTTTTCTTCGCGTACAATCCTCTCAAGTACATCCTGCAGCGAATTCGGTAGCTCCATGTAGACGTCGGTATCGATCTTCCCGTTCAAATACGCGGTTTCGATATCGAGTTGAGATATCCTCAGTTTCCATTTCACGGACAACGCCACCAACAATCTCAGCGAGCTGATACGAGCCACAGGGGCGTGAGTGTCGAAGTACTCGATGCCTGGCCGCTGCGAGTACCCTTTCGCGACGACTCTCGCCTTTCGCCGATCCAAGGTCCCGTCGGCACCGTATTTATTCCTTAATACAGTTCGGCATTTGATTACCCTTGCCCCTTGCGGTTTTTCAACGACATCGAAGGTATCGTTGCGAATGAGGCTGTTCATCTCGGAGTAGATAGCGTCGACCCACTCATCTTTGTCGGGTCCCGACATGGCCTCCGCGTACGGCACCTCGGTGACGTTCAACGCGACGTTCTCCTCCTCGGAATCCGCAAGCTCGTCATCTCGCGATTCTTGTGGATCTTCGCTCTCGCTTGACGCCTCGACAGTCGGAGGCCGATGGTACTGCTTCGCCGGACGGCCGCGTTTGCCTGTTAAAATCTTTCGCGGCCTGCCGCGACCGTGTTTCGCTTTGCCGCCAGCCCCCGTAGACGCGTTGCGCGCGAGCCGTCCTGAATTTGGCTCGGTGCTCGTCGAGTCCACGACCGACTCCACGTTCGGTACGATGTCGTGACCAATCTCGACCGCTTGGACTGGCGCATCGTCGCACCGATCATCGGCGATCGACGTCGGGTCGTCCGAATCGTTCGGACTCGGATGGCTATTGGTATCGTCCATTCCGAACCCTTCCATGAACCTCACGTCGCGAGTGGTGTGGATTCGTCGATCGGCGGGTACCCATACTCGATAGCCTCGGCAAACTTCTGAAAAACCAACGACTATACCTTGAATTCCTTTCGGGGACAATTTATCCCTGTTCGGAGATTTGTCCAACACGAAAACTTTCGTTCCGAATTTTCGCAGGTAACTCAGGTCGGGCCTCTTTCCAGTCCACAACTCGTACGGAGTCTTGACGTTCAAGAGCTTCGTGGGACATCTATTGCGGACGTGATTCGCCGTCGCAACGGCCTCAGCCCAGAAGGATTTTGGAAGCCCCGAATCCATCAGCAGACATCGAGCGGACTCCATGAGGGTCCTGTTCTTTCGTTCGGCGACACCGTTCTGTTCGGGTGTGTACGTGGTGGTTAGACGGCGCCGGATCCCGGCCTTCAATAATATTTCGTCCATCGTCGCGTTGCAGAACTCAGTTCCGTTGTCGGACTGAATTGCCTTGATTCGCCTTCCGGTTTGCGTCTCGGCGTAGCTCCGGAATTCCAAAAACCGGGCTGTTACGTCTGACTTCCTCTTAAGAAAGTAGACGGCGGTCCATCGGCTGTAGTCGTCCGTGAACGTCAGAAAGTATCGCGCGCCGCCCTGCGACTCAGTTCGCGTCGGCCCGCAGACGTCGGCATGGATGACTTCAAGCAATTCCGTTGACCTTCCCTTGCGACTCTCGAACGGCAGCTTTGTGAGCTTTCCACGAGCACACGTGTCGCAGGAGGGAAGTCGCTCGTCGCTTTCGAATGTCAAGCCCGACACCATGTCGTTTCGACGCATGAATGACATGTCTCCCCAATTTAGGTGACCTAGTCGTCGATGCCATTCCATCGCGACGCTCGGTGTAGTCGTGGACACGTTGCACGCCGCGTCGTTTGCAATGCGTAAGAAGTATAAGTCGCCTTCCCGATCGGCGACTGCGCGCGTATTGCCGTTTGCGTCTCTGATATACGCGTGATCTCCTACGAACAGAACGCTATACCTCTTGTCGACAATCTTCGATACGGACATGAGGTTTGTTCGTAGATCCGGTACTAGTAACGCATCCGTGAGCGTAATCTCCTTGGTCTCCCCTCTGTTCGAGGACCTTATACTCACGTCACCCTTGGCGGTTGCTCGGGCCGTCGTTTCATTCGCCAGTTTCACACCTGATTGCGTTTTGTGTGCGTTCGCGAAGAGTCGAGGATCGTTACACAGGTGGGAAGTGCATCCACTATCGAGGCACCATCTCGCACTCGCAGCTTGATGTTTCGCTCCGGAGACGGAGCCGGAGGTGGAGACGCTCTTCGCCTCACATGCGTAGAAGACGTCGTTGGCGACGTTCGCATTTGGAATGTCCCTTTTCCTCTTATAACAATCGGCTGCCCTGTGACCTCGTTTTTTACAATGAAAGCATTTTATGTTTTGTACGTTGGAAGGATTTTTGTTACCTCGTTTGCCGCCATCCGCGGCGTCCCTTGACGTCTTTGGCAGATGCTTCGAATACAAGGCGTTGGTATTCGCCTCGGTGTTCCTTAGAGCCTTACTGTCGTGTTCTTCGATTATTTTGATCATGAGCGCGTCGATGTTAGGCAGATTGTCGCGCGATTTGATCGCGCAGCAAAAGTTTTCGAAGTTCGATGGCAGGCTATGCAGGAGCATTATCGACAACAAGTCGCCGTTGATTTCGATCTCCATGGCGCTTAATTTGTCGACGATATCCAGGAACCGCGGCATATAATCGCGTACGTCGTCCCCATCGCGCATTTTCATTGTTAGCAACTGTTCCAGGAGTGCTGCTTTTCGCATGGGTCCTTGAGAGGCGTAAACGGATTTTAATTTATCCCATACCTCCTTCGACGTGTCACAATTGCGGATGTGCTTCAGTTCGCTTGGACTGATGGCTAGTATCAGATCGCTCTTAGCTCTGCGATCCTGGACGATCCAGTTATTCAACCCAGCTTGCAACGCATCGCGCGCGTCCGATGACCATGGGCCTCGGAACGTCGCCATTAACGTGCGACCACGTATCGCTTTTCGTCAGGAGCGCTTCCACTTGAATCACCCATGTGTCGTAATTGTTCTTCGTTAGAAGTTCGATGCGAGTCGAGTTTACGACGTTACTCGCCATCGTCACCAGTTATTCACACCTTTTAACAATGTTGTATTCGCTCTCGCGTCGTTTCGGTTTCCCGCGCGGTCGAGCTCTCTTTCACAAAAATGTTTCGCACACTTTTCGCGTTTTCGTCGGCAACGCGAGGCCTGGGCCCATAACCTGTTAGAGTTGTGGTGGATTGCGACGAAGAGAAAAGCCGTGAGGACAAACGAGACTATTTATTGAAAGAGAACAATGTTAATTTATATGTGAAAACGTGATCGTAAGTGACTCGGCGTTATGCAAGAGACGATCGTGCCAACATAATGGCGTTACAACGCGCGAGCGTCGGCGAGTCGACAGGGCGCCCGAGTGGCGCGACAGCAGCGCTCTCCCCAAGAGTGGCGCGACGGCAGCGCTCTCCCCAAAGAGTGGACTTCGTACTCGAAGGGCGCGGATAATTTGAATATCCAACAGTTTCCCATCGGGTCAAATCGACCTAGTGCAAAAAACGCTGCCCTAATGGGGAACGAATAATAATCCTCATTACATTTTAATGAGGTTTATTACATTACCCTATATTTTTTATTGTAAAAAAAATCCATTGCTCATTACATTACATTTTCTAATGTAAAGAATATCCATTATCCATTACATTACATTTTGTCATGCAAAATATTTCCATTACTCATTACATTTGACTTTGTAATGTAAAGAAATTCCATTACCCATTACATTGTAATGGGTAATGAAAATATTTCACATTACATGATGTATTGTAATCAGGAATGGAATTTTTTTACATTACAAGATTTAATTCAATGAGTAATGGAATTTTTTAACATTACAAAATCAAATGTAATGAGCAATGGCAATTGTTTGCATTGCAAAATGTAAAGTCATGAGTAATGAAAACGCTAATGCATTACAAAAAGTAATGCATTATTTGCAACCCTGACTGAGTCAGATATGCAAATAGCATAAACATAGATATAACAAGCTGAAATATCCTTTTCATGATTATACTAGCTTTTCGTCTGCGGCTTCGCTCGCGTAGACTTGACGAAATGTGCTCCTGAAATGTTTCATCAAGGAACACGTAGAATCGTGTTGACGAGCATTAATACTAAGTTTCAAGTAAATCTGACCAGATATTTCGTTTAGCATACAAACTTTGCTACCCCCTCTTCCCCTTAAGCATTGAATTGCCAAAAACGGTGAAATTTCATTAATTGTGTCAGGAGCAGTTATACAAAGTTTCAAGTAAATTCGACCCGATTTTAAACTTTACCACCCCCTTTCTCCCCTCAGGGGGTTGAATTTCCAAAAGCGCTGAAATACGTGTTTCATTAAATATGTCAAGAAGCACGAATACCAAATTTCAAGTAAATACGACCAGATAAAAAAAATCTATACAAACTTTGCCACCCCTTTTCTCCCCTCAAGGGTTCAGTTTTGAAAAATCCCTTCCTACATGATGCCTACGTAATAAAATCAACATGCCCTCCAAATTTCACGTGCCTACGTTTGTAGTTTAAGCTTGGCGATGATGAGTCAGTCAATCAGGACTTTGCCTTTATATATAAAGATATACTTCGTTAATCGGAGATACTACCTTCAGTATGTGGAGGTTTCTTGAGACTCTAATACATTGACGTCGATTTATGATCGGTTAAAAAAGTTCTCGCAAAAAGGAATATTTAAGACATTTTCCAGATCAATAAGTGTTCGTCGAGAAGATTGTTTTTATTTCTTTTTTCGCCACCCAAAATGCATTTAAAAAAAGTTTTTTTAAACTAGTTTTTCTATTCCAATAAATGTTACTATCCATCGAACGCACGTCGCTGCCTTGTAATTTTATTGGGAGTATAAGTAAGGTTTGACTGATTTTTTTTTGTGAAAACTGGGACTTTATTGTGTAAAAATGGTACATTGCTTGTTGAGTCGTTCCCAACAATTCTGCAGGGTCTTCTTGCGTTTGACACGAGTCTTCATTCAATAATACCTCCAATTATGCATCTTGAAACGTTTGTGGCTTTCCTTCACGTTCCTTATCCTACGTGTAAAAATCACAGCCATTAAACCGTCTAAACCAGTACTCACAAGTTGAGATTGATCAGCTGCTTTTTTTCAAATAGAAGCAGAAGAGTAAAGCTTCCTGCAAATTGCGTTTCGTTGGCACAAAAGTCAACATATTTGGGGTTCAAAAAAACGACGTTGTCGCTGCGGACCAGGCGGCCTTGTACTAAAATTCGAAAACCGAGAACTTACAAGGAACATCCCTCAGGTGTCCGCCTCCGATTTTGTTAAAACTCATATATGTAATAGAGCATCGAAAACTTTGAGACACGTATTTTTTTTTATCGGCGGAAAAACGGATTTAAGGGGAGAAACCGCCCCTCAAAGAAAGGCGTGTCGAGGGGTGATTTTGCAATTTCACCCAGAAGCAATCCACCGATCTGAATGAAACAAAAACGAAAATTCTTCTAATGAAAAGCGATGAAAAATGCAATACAAAATGTTAAGAAAAAATTAAATTAGGGGGTAAACCACCCCTCAATTTGCCTTTTTTCACCCCACACTTAAGAGGGTTGTATGCAAATTAATAAAACAGGTATCATTTTGAAGGGTAATTAAAATTAAAGTTGACGGGTTTTTGCGTTTTGGCGGCATAGCAAATTTAAGGGGGTAAACCACCCCTAACATAAAATGATTTATCATGGTCGTTTTTTCTGTGTTTAAAGTATATCGGCTGATTTTAAATATTTCTATAAGCTACAATTTAATGTTTTATCATATTTCAAAATTATTACATTCGTCTTAAGGGGTAACTACCCCTCGGACGAAAAACATCATTGAAGTATCCGCTTTCGATTTCGTTAAAACTCGTATATGTGGTGTAGCATTGCAAACTATTAAACATGTTTTTTTTTGTATCGACAGAAAAACGGTGTTAGGGGATGAAACCACCCCTCAGAGTTTCTCCCACAAGCAGTCCACCGATCTGAATGAAACAAAATCGAAAATTCCTCTAATATTATGCGATGAAAAATCCACTACAAGAGTGTTGATTAGAAATATAATTGAAGGGTCTACCACCCCTCCATATGCCGTTTTTCACCCCACGCTTAAGAGCATTGTATGAAAATTAATAAAACAGGTATGATTTTGAAGGGGAATCAAAATTCAAGTTGACGCGTTTCTACGTTTCAGCGGGACAGCAAATTTAAGGGGGTAAACTACCCCTGACATAAATTTGTTCATCACCGTCGTGTTTTCTGTGTTTAACATGTATCCGCGGATTCAAAATATTGTTCCGCGTTTTTAAATTATTACGTTTTTAAATTTTTACATTCTAAGGGTAAACTACCCCCTTTAATTGCTTTTCGTTTGAAGTTTAGCGAAGGGTTTCACGAATTTCTTTAAAACTGTTTTCATTTCATCAGTAATATCAATTTTATGTTCGTGTGTGCAGGCATATTCGTTTTGAGTTTTAGGAGCGGTACTTTGGGAGTGGGGACGTCGGGCTACCCCTTACTCATAAGACTCATATTTTCGTGTCGAAACGCTTCCAATTTTAATATGCACGTCCATTAAGCATCTCCATAGGAATACACATACACTTCTACTATATCATTAATTATAATAATTTCCAGAATAAGTTATAAGGCTCACTTCGTATAATTCGGAATGATGATGCGCCTGGATCAAGCGATAATATAGCCAGCGGCGTAGTTTTGTGGAGGAATCTATATTTTTATTATTTTACCGTTTATTTAATTAAACATATTAATGAAACTGAGGGTTTTACAGTAGATTAACGAACATGTTTTTAATATATTTTGACATATTTCATTTGGGAATCATATCAGCTGATTTAATTAATAGTCATGTGAAAAGTATCGCAGTCATATGCCGTCAAATCATTTTCTTGTGATATATACTTTTTTTCTAGTCTATAAACTATCAGCAATCATGGCTCGGAATTCCTGCAATAATGATAATCGTCAAAAAATGCTTTAAACACAACGACTTTTTGCACCATGCACACCTGATAATGGCCAAATTATTGCAGCCAGGTATTTCACAATGTGTATTCGATTAACCAAAACCAAAGTTAACAGGATTTTCAAAATCTTCTGGTTTTTTAAATTAATGGAAATGAACAAATTTATGTTAGGGGTGGTTTACCCCCTTAAATTTGCTGTCCCGCTGAAACGCAACAACGCGTCAACTTGAATTTTGATTCCCCTTCAAAATGATGACCTGTTTTATTAATTTTCATACAATCGTCTCAAGCGTGGGGTGAAAAAGGGCAAATGGAGGGGTGGTTTACGTCTTAATTATATTTCTAATAAACACTCTTGTAGTGGATTTTTCACAGCTTAATATTAGAGGAATTTTCGATTTTGTTTCATTGAGATCGGTAGACTGCTTGTGGGAGAAACTTTGAGGGGTGGTCTCATCTTCTAACACCGTTTTTCTGCCGATACAAAAAAACATGTTTAATAGTTTGCAATGCTTTACCACATATATGATTTTCAACGAAATCGAAAGCGGATACTTCAATGATGTTTCTCGTCAGAGGGGTAGTTACCCCTTAAGACGAACGTAATAATCTTGAAATATGATAAATCATTAAATTGTAGCTTGTAGGAATATTTAAAATCAGCGGATACTCTTTAAACAAAGAAAAAACGACCATGATAAATAAATGTATGTTAGGGGTGGTTTACCGCCTTAAATTTGCTATGCCGCCAAAACGCAAAAACCCGTCAACTTTAATTTTAATTCCCCCTTAAAATGATACATGTTTTACTAATTTTCATACAACCCTCTTAAGTGTGGGATGAAAAAAAGGCAAATTGAGGGGTGGTTTACCCCCTAATTTAATTTTTTATTAACAATTTCATAGAGGATTTTTCATCGCTTTTCATTAGAAGAATTTTCGTTTTTCTTTCATTCAGATCGATGGATTGCTTCTAGGTGAAACTGCAAAATCACCCTTCGACACGCCTTTCTTTGAGGGGCGGTTTTCCCCCCTTAAATCCGTTTTTCCGCCGATAAAAAAAATACATGTCTCAAAGTTTTCGATGCTCTATCACATATATGAGTCTCAACAAAATCGGAGGCGGACACCTGAGGGATGATCCTTGTTATGGATTTTTCTCGGCCATAATCTTTTGGGACATCATTTATGAGGTCCTAGGGGACCATTACAAAAAATCGGTTTTTCGAAAATTCTAGAGTGGCCTAACCCCTTAATCGTAACGCCCTCTCTTGCAAATCCTTTGAAACTCACTTGTACCCCCAATCTTATTTAAGGAGTGAAACTTGTGATAATAATCGTGCGGTTTCCGGTGCGATAACGATCATATGCACAAGCGCCAATCGAAAGTTCGGCTGACTTTGCAAACTAAACAGTTTGCTGTACAATCGAGTACATTCTGTTATCCGCGACCCCGTTTATATAACCAAGACTGTAATTTAATCTGTTCGCGAAAAAGCCACACGCCCCATTCACCATTCAAGCATGCACAGCTCATGCAGACGCTGTTCCGACGAGATTCGCACGATTTCATCAAAATTGCATAAGACATCGCGACTGGGAAGACATTGTAAGATGCGTGCAGGTCAATAAAAATGAGGCGGTCGAAGTATCAAGAACCGCTTCTTTCCGCGCCACAACTCTGAATTTCGTAATTTAAATAGATTGCGCGTATGCATTCGAGGGTCTTCTCACTTCAGACGCTAAAAAGGGCTATTTTCATTAACTTTTTTATAGGTTTATAGTATAGATATTGATATAAAAGTTGTTACACTTAAGGGGTTAGGCGACAGTAACGGGTATAAAATCATGCGCGAATTTAACAATTTTTTCGTATGAAAAAGTAATTCACTCATAAAATTAATTACACATCTATTTACTATGAATATCAAGCTGGTAGCATTTTTTTGATGTACAAAACGGCCGACTACTAATATTTTCTTTTGTTATCTTTTTTTAGGCGCTCCGCGGCGTGACATTTAGCATCCACAATTTTTTACCTAGAACAAAAAACAAAAATTCTCGTCAATCTACATTAGAATACCCAGAGAAGTACGTACGGAATTTAAAAAATATTGTTTTATTCAAAAGTTGTAGGTATTTGAATGAATTGTCAGTGAAACATTTCGTTTAAACTGCTCATAAAATGAAAAGTTTTCGACTAATCATAAATTCCGTACGTACTTCTCTGCGAAATGCAATCAGGAACATAACTTTTAAATTTGAAATAAATCGAGTGAAAATTTTTGAAGTTATTTGTCACGTCAATTTGAAAAAAGCTGGTTCGAGAAAAACGCGTTTAAAGTTTCCGGTAGTCTATAGTCGTGACAGAGGTGGGCTTACGTTATACGCTCAAAGTCGTTGAAAAAAAATTGTCTTGCTATAAATCGAAAAGTAACTTATTCTTATGATGATAAAACACCGTTTTAGCGAGAGAAAAAAAATCGATTTTTTGAAAATTCTACTGTAACCTCACCCCTTAATAAATACACTTTCGAAGTACATTAAAAAAAAAATTACTAAATTCATTATTTCTAGACGAAAATGGTCGTTAAAAAAATGTCCCAAAAAAATTGTAGGTCTACGCTGTTGATGAAATCTCGGAGATGGATAATTTGAAACGAAAAAATCAAACAATTTTAGATTCAGTATGTTAATGGCTACAGCGCATACCATACGATTTTTGATATCTGCAAAAATAAGAAAATGGCGGACATTTTTCGAAAAAAAAAAAAAAAACGTGTCTTTTCACCGTTTTTGGCAAAAAAACATAGTAGATATCAAAATTTAAAAGAATCCTTAATGTGCGCTATAGATATAGTTGTAAAGAATATGTGGTTAAAATTTCATAAGGATTCGGTTCAGTAGTTTTGAATATTTTATCAACAAACCGTCGAAAAACGCTGTTTCGAGAAAAACGCGTTTAAAGTTTGTTTGGGTTACATAAAAACATAAAAATATTTTTCTTGTATATTTTGAAAGTGTATTTATTAAGTGAAACAAGTTTTATATCAATATCTATACTAAAAGCCTGGCAACAAATTCAAGAAAACAGTCTTTATAGCGTCTAAAGTCAGAAGACAGTATTTGAGTCTCCCACATTGTTCTGTCGTATTCAGCAAACATTTACAATGATTGGACTCAGACCGTAGGAATGGAACGAATTTTTTTTGCCGTTTTTATTGTTATCTAAAAGATTTTTTTAAATTTCAATTGTGGATCTCTAATTAATTAATTTGCTAGGAAACGTCGCGAGGGGTCCCCCCTGCGTTTTTCATTACATTTGGCATGTTTGTGAACTAGGTAAAAATAGTCAATACGTATTTTTTATATCGGCGGAAACCCATTTTGAAGGGGTCAAACGCACCTTTCAAAATGGGGGTGTTTTCCGTTTTTCGGCGATTACTTTTCAACGAAAGAGATCGGAAGGAATTTCAATTTGCAATACTGTTTCGTTTGTCGAGTGCTATATATTGGAGATAGAAACGGTGCACATAAAAACGAATTTCATAATATTTATTGCGAAAATGATTTTTTCAGGTATCTTCGAAAGATTCCATTTGATCGGGATGTAAATTTGCACATCCAGCTGTTTCCAGGAGTATAACGTTAGCAGGGTATTGCAAAGACCTTACCTATTGCTGTGCCCATATGACCGCAAAAATTGACAGGTGATGTTCACCCGTTCAACCCTCTGTAGAGGGTGATTCTCCATGGGTACATGGACAAAGTCACATTCCAGTGACACGAAAATCTTCGTAGATACGCAAGGAAAGAAAACGAATTATTGCAATAAATAATGCGCAATTTGTTGTTATATTTATTATCATCATGAATATATAGTAGACGAAGAATACAATGTTTTTCCCATTTGAACTTTATTTTTATCTCACCCCGTTCACAAGTTATAGCAGAACGGAAAAAAAATTTAAACGTGCGTTTGTCTCCTTAAAAATGGAGTCCCGGCGAAAAAAAGTTCGTATCGAATATTTTTACTCACTTTACTTTCATTTTTACTCGCTTCAATATCTGCAATTTTTTTCAATACTGGAGGAAAAACCCTCCGGCGGTTTCCTTGTCAGAGGGGGGTGGAGGGTAGCGCGAGTGTATTTTACATAAATATTTAATCGCGTATTCCAACGAGCTTGTTTGGGTTGGCTTGGGAAACGAAGTGGGTATTGCAAGGAGGTTAGCTGATTCTCCGTCAGTGTTTGCTAAAAATCCGAAAGGCGATTTCAATCCCTTAATTGCGGAATATCGGAAAAACAAAAAATATGTAGCTGTTGATTTTCCATCCTCTACACTTGTGCAAATTTACATCCCAATGAAATGAAATTTTCCCAAGATACGCATTGAAAAATTTCAATTTTGCAATAAACAATGTGTAATTAGTTGTTATCCACACCGTTCTAATATCGAACGTGTAGTAATCGAAAAATAAAACATTGCAATTAGAAATTACTTCGTAACTCGTTGCACTGAAAAGTTATCACCGAAAAACTGAAAACACCCCCGTTTCCAAGGGTGCGTTTCACCCCTCAAAAATGAGGATGCGCCGACATAAAAAAATACTTATCGACTATTTTGACCCACTTTACAACGGCTCGCCATGGTTCCTTGTTGGATACACTTGAGTTCTGAGTTCTCTAATTCTCCAATGAGTTCATTTATGTTATCTAATCAGCATCCTTAAAACAGTTCGAATCGTTTTTATAGCTTAAATGTATCCAAAAACAGTTAGAAGGAATTGACTTTCATTGCATTCCAACGATGCGTTGCACTCCAGTGATTCAACTTAGTTCAAATAAATCCAAGCGTAATCTCGGCTGAAAGATACAAACTCATCGTCTTGAGGTTCATTTTTGAAGCTGCCCGAGCAGAAATTGTGCAAGCATGTCTGAGTTACTACCTAGTAACTGGCTCGCCCAATTGAGTTTATACGAACCGACCAATGAATGCCTCGCATTGAGCTGGTAATGTTCTGAATGTTTTGTTATCCAGCCCTTGCCCAGCCAATCTTGATCACAACTGCCAAAGTGAGGTTATGTGACTACGTGTAGTTCCATCGAGCGGTTGGCTCCTGACCAGCTAGCCAACTTGATTTTCAGATGGCGTTGCAAAAGGAAAGAATTCTCAAGTGGGTATGTCGCCATGACATAGCCAACACTGTCTAATTGCGGCTATGCACCCCTTGGCTAGTCACTGCCCAGCGGATCTTGGTCACAAATGACAAAGTGAGGTTATGTGACTAAGTGTAATTCCATCGAGCGATTGGCTCATGGCTGGCTAAGGAACTCGAGTTAAATATGACGTTCCGAATGAATACAAAATTTCAATTGGGTATATCATCATGACCTAGCCAACACTAGCGAACGGCGGCTATGCACCGCTTGGCTAGTCACTACCCAGCCGATCTTGGTCACAAATGACAAAGTGAGGTTATGTGACTACGTGTAATTCCATTGAGCGATTGGCTCATGGCTGGCTAAGGAGCTCGAGTGAAATATGACGTTCCGAATGAATAAAAAATTTCAAGTGGGTATATCATCATGACCTAGCCAACACTAGCTAACAGCGGCTAGCACCGCTTGGCTAGTCACTACCCAGCCGATCTTGGTCACAAATGACAAAGTGAGGTTATGTGACTACGTGTAATTCCATCGAGCGATTGGCTCATGGCTGGCTAAGCAACTTCAGTTACAGATAACAAGGAATACCGTAAAAGAGTGCAATGATGTCAATAATGTGCAATATATATATATATATATATATATATATATATATATATATATATAGGCGAAATTTTTTTTTTATGTAGTCGTCACCTATTTCTTGCTTCCCAATCACTATCTGATGGAAACTAGATCATGACTACGTCAGAAATATTATACAGCCGTGAGATATTTCTTTCCATGTAGTCACCATCTAATTTGTTACATTCAGTTACTAGACGACCAAAGCGTTAATAGGCTGGCTAGACAATAGCTAAAACGGCTAGCTAATGGTGATTCGAAACATAACTTTACTAGCGTGTGGCTAGGTGATGAGTAACGTGTTCCACTCGGGTGTCCATCAGCTGTTTAATAACAACGAATGATAATTTCTCATTGATGTCTCGTCCTTATAGAGGCCAGTGAATGAATGAGGTACACGATCACTCGTTACTGAACGTCGGTCTTTTTCTCATTAGACCCTTATTAAGGATTTAAATAGCCCTTCAGGTCCAACACTCAGGGTTTAAGTACGTTTCCTCTTGCTCCTATTTCATGTGGTCCCTTCTGCTTTCGCGCCTCTCTCCGGTCCCACGTTACACGCGTATACAAACCCGAAGCATTGAACTACGTCGTCATATCGTCTCTCAGTCCGTCACTGAATAATAACCCAACACCCGAGGCACTCTCAAGGTACACCCGAGCCCGGACGCTTCGTGGCATACGCAAACAGTGTTTGGGAAACGGCTCTATCCTACCCACCTGACACCCGCTCGTACTCTCCTCATACACGATCACATCATTGCTCGGTTAGCGAAGTGCGCCTCAACCCTCATTCGAGAGATGAACCATCAGAAAAGCCTTGCTCACTTACTCCCGCGTCTATACGCCTCGGTGTTGCGGCGAAGATTTTATAACAAGATCCGGTAGCTCTCTCCACAAAGGGTCTGTGGAAAAGGGTTTTTAGGGTCACGTCGGATTTCATCTACGCGCCCACATTTCATCCCGAGAAGTAACTCCGATCTCCATTCTAAACCATTGAACTCGTCACACAGTGAAGAGAAAAATCCCTCGGTTTATTGGGACAGGTACGTGGATGGGTGGCCGCTCATAGCCGCGTATTCACTCGCCGAATATATCAGGGTAATTCTCCCGAAATTATCATTTTGCTCGTAATCGGCCTTTTTTATACACAACTAAAAAATTAAAGGAGCGGAACATTTTTTTTAAACATTTAGCGATTTCTAAAAGGCTGTAAATTCCTCAAAAAATCATCGTATGAAGGTGAAAAAAAGCATTTTGAAGCTTGGAATTTCTAGTTTTGAGATCTTTTGATAAAATATTTTTTAAGCAACACTTATTGCGCAATGAAAAGAAGTATCACGAGACAAAATTTTGCAATTTTTTTTCTTTAAAGTTATTCCTTGGCTCACGAGGTTTCGAGATCGAACTCTCCGATTTCGACGAAATTTGGCGTATTTTTAGAATGGGTAAAAATACGCGATACGTATTTTTCTATATCTGCGGAACCCGATTTTTAAGAGGTGAAACGCACCCTCGAAAATGGGGGTGTTTTTCGTCGACAACGTTTTAGCTGTACGAGATGGGAAAAATTTTCAATTTGCAACAACGTTTATTTTGCCGCGTACTATACATTGGAGGTAAGAACGATGCATATAACAACAAATTTCAAACAAAAAGTAACCCTATTTTTGAGGGTGCGTTCCACCCCTTAAAAATCGGGTTCCGCAGATATACAGAAATACGTGTCGCCTATTTTTACCCATTCTACAAACATGCCAAATTTCATCGAAATCGGAGAGTTCGATCTCGCGATCTTTCCTTGTAAATCAACATCAGGGTCATTGAACCTCACCATTTAGCTTTAATTTAACATCGGAAAAGAACATTCCTTGAAACCATTAAACATTCATTCAATTCCTCCTTGGAAAATAAAAAAGATAATGAGCATTGCATTGCATAAGGTTTGCATCATTCCTCTGTCCCTATTCTATTTGTTTCGATCATGATAAATCTCCCAAAACTTGAAAATCAGTGTGATCCAAAGGGAATTATATTATATCGATTAGAATTGAAGTCAATTGTATTCTTTTTAAGAAAAAAAAGGAATATTTTTATTTCTAAATTTCGTTGTCCTGCTGGGTGATCATTTCGGAAAAATCACACATCAAGCAAAAAGCTGTTTTACCATGTTTTCGCGCGGTAATTCCAATCGAGACCACTTCCACGGGTTCTCTATGCCCTCGTGCAAATGCGATACAATAGTGCATTAGGAAGTGAGTAACTGCCGGCAACGATCTTCAAGGGAGGGTTCTAAAAAATGGAAAAAGTGATAAAAAATTGGAAGAAACTTTGGAAATTAATAAATGCATTCATTTACTCAACCTAGTACATACGATATAAATTATATTTTGTGTACATTATACATAATATTCGATTAAATTTTTATATTCTAATTGAATATTTATATGCAAATTATCATGTGTCAGCGGACAAGCCAAAACTTCATTAGTATTCAACGTTCCACGTGAAAGCAAAACCAACAAAATAATACGTTTGTATTCGTTTCATCTCGGATTTTAATTAAATACAAATGTTTGAACGGATGTCGCTTGTCAGTTGCGTTTCATCGCACGCGCGTTGTGGTGTATTATCCCGAACGTATGCAACGCGAAATTTTTGGGTTCCTCGTACCAGCACTGACAGGCGTGTGCATACGTAACGCATGATCCATATCGCTTACAATTAGATACAGACAAAGCAATCGCGAGGTCGCCACCTCGCTCTCTGTCTCTTTTTGTTGTTCACCACAATCCCTCGTATGCTCCATGAAAACCACCAACACTGTACGAATCCAAATAAACACACACGCTTCCCACACATGTTCGAACACAAATCACTTAACCATTTTACATTTCATTTATTCAGCCTGTACAGGGAATTTTGGAAAAGAAAAAAAATTCACAAATATTATACAAAGTGCAACTATCTTATGGCATTGAAAATGTAATCAGATATTTCGGGTAATAAAAAACAGGTACATCCCATGCAGAAATTTTGACCGGGATACCCTATGTCCGATCAAATCCCGATCAGGATTTGTCATGGATTCCCCAAAACCGGTATCCCGGTTAGAATCCAACTTGCATCAGTATCGGCACATGTACGACGACGATGGCATCATTTTGAAAATTTTGGCGTCACGTGTATTTTCTGTATTACTATGGAATTCCTATCTATAGATAGGAATTTCTGTCTATAGATTCCTATCTATAAAATTCCTATCTATAGATAGGAATTACATAGTAATACCGAAAATACACGTGATGCCAAAATTTTCAAAATTATGCCATCGTCGTCGTACATATTCCGATACTGATGCAAGTTGGATTCTAACCGGGATACCGGTTTTAGGGAATAAGTCTCTGTTTATACCCACCGACATGTCGGTGGGTATAAACATGTATTTAAGACAAATTAAAATCAAATTCACAATGATTAGATTAAAATTTACACCAACAGTGAGTTCTTACGTATTTTGAGAGAAAACATTTCGTCGAGGCAAATAAATTTTTGCAAAAAAAGTTGTGAGTTTCAAATATTACATTATAAATATGAAAAAAATCATAAAATGAGTTGTGAATTTCCTCAAGTTGAAGAAAATAAAAATCGAATTCCCGACAGTTATATTAAAATTTACACCACAAGTGTAAACGTATTTTGAGAGAAAACATTGTGTTGAGGCAAAGAAATGTTCGCACAAAAAGTTATGTGCAAATGTTTTCTCTCAAAATACGTACGAACTCACTTTTGGCGCAAATTTTAATCTAATCATTTTGAATTTGATTTTAATTTGTCTTAAATACGAAAAAATTCACAACTAATTTTATGAATTTTTTTGTATTTATAATTTCTTGTCAATACATTTGCATTCACAGATTTTGGTGTGAATTTTTTTTTAATTCACATCAAAATCTCGCGATGAGCGCGATCTGCCATTTGAATCTTTGGACAAATTTTTTTTTTACTGATAGTTTAATGCACCAAAACTTTATAAATGTTATTTATTTTTATAATAAATTTAACATGTCATAATTCCATTTTTGACATTTTATTTCAGCCTGTCCCGTGATTCACCCGTGATCCTTCCCAGATTCCTCAATGATTCCATGGGGAATCTATTTAGAGTCATTAAAGAATCCGGTTCTGGATCCCTAATGGAATCCAGTTTACGGATCTTACATTTAGTCTTCGAATCTGATCCGATATCGGACTAGATCCCGACTGGGAGCCCGGGATACAAATCAGAATCCAGCTGTATCCCTGCCAAAATTTCTGCACGGGATGTAAATATCCATCCATCCATCCATCCATCCACTATCCAACCATCCATCCATCCATCCATCCATTCATCCATCCATCCTTTCTACATGTAATTTACACTACATTACAATTTTTAACCGCAGATGTCATTCGGCATTTTTCAACCAATCACAGACATTTAGCATATCGCAGCTCCCCTCACTCTACTACAACACAGTGGCAGTGGAGTAGGGGTACCGTTAGTTTCGTGTGACATCCAGCTAACTCATTGTCAGACACATATGCCCAGCCAACCTCAACAAACATATACATTTTCAGAAGCATTTTCGATGCTAAAAAATAAAATAAGGTGAGCCTCACTACGCATTAAATTTTTCGATCGCCGTGCAGAGTATAGGGTGGAGGTAATGAAAACGAACGCATTGCCCGCATCAGACAACAATTGAAATAAACTCGACTACACTGATGTGAGAAAAGAAAATCATTGATCCAATATCATTGGTGTTATTGAATTAAATTTCGTTGATTCGATTGTAAAATTGTTGGTGTAAATAATCGGATTTATTAGTCCAAACAAAACGCTATTGACTTTAATAACGTGATAAAATTAAAAGTTTTTTTTTTCATTCAAAAGATATATTGTTAGCCGAGAACAATATATTATTGAGAATATCTAAAAAATTATCGCGAACAAATTATATAGTTTTGAATGCCTTTTCTGCAACGAACAAAAAAAGCGTTTCAATTTATAACATGAATATTGTTGATTCGAGTACAGAAAAAATATTGAATTTCGCTCGTTTGATTCAGATAAAATTTCTATTGAGTAAATATGTTATTTTATTTTTTCACCATATCCGATATCGATTTTCAAGTACATTATTTCTTAAAATATTGATATTTTATTTTTATTGAAAAATATTAAGCAAAGGTCTGAATTGGTTAAAAAATTATGCGAAAATATAATTTGTCTTGCGCATTTGGTTAAAAAAAATCAACCAAATCATGGCCGAACGCCACCGAAATGATAGGTGTTAGGAAACCCGTAGTTCTCGGAGTAACCGTTAGAAGCCGCACGCGCGCTCGTTTCTCGTCGGCGTAGCGCGAACCGAAAATCTACTTAAACGCCGGAGAAATTCTAAAGAGTATCGCTTCTTGGCCTGCGGCTAAGATCAAAGTTTAATATCTGTTCTTATCAGTTGAATATCTGATATTCTCTGCATGGATATTCCATTGGATATCTGATATTCTCTCCACTATTATCGCGGATGATCATTCCATTGCTCACTTTTTATTTAAGATTTAAAACAAAGTGAAAAACTTACGCCTCATGGCATATTCGTTTCGATGTTGTAAAGAAATAATTCCATGTATTGATTATATTTTGTTACGAAATAAAAAATGTTGTAGCAACCGCTTAATTATTTCATCCATACATCTACGGATTATATATAGAATAATTTCAATAAAATATAATTTTATTTGAAGGATAATATAGATATTCAGAGAACAAAAGAGATTTTCAAATAAAATAATATGTTATTTGAATCAACTACATTTTCCAATATTCTATAGTATTGTAACAATCTCATTTATCGGTGGCACTCCGCGATCAGACATTTATTTGAATCAAACAATATATATTTTTATTCAATTGTTTTTTTTTCTCAGTGTATGTTTCTGTCAAATCTGTATGGGTATAGTACAAAATTTTTGCAATCAAATTAAAAGTATTGTTCTATTAAAAATGGGCCACGACAGTTGCCGTGTAATAAATTGCAAAAATACCGGAAGCAATAGTAAATCAAATGTTATTAATTCCCTACGGCAAATTAGAAGTTAGAATAACGTAACAAATGGATAGCTGCAGTTTTACGTTCAAAGAAGATATGTAAGGCGTCAAAGAAATCGAGGATCGCCTTATGACACGAGATTGAATTATCAAACTCGGGTTTCGTTTTGTCATCAACTATTCTACGTCCCTGACATGTTCAGCAGATACCAACAGTTATCCCTTAGATTGAGTTTGAGGTTGGAAATTAACTCTTCGCCTGTACACTTCCGCCATGAACCTCTGACTGCATATGGGGTCGATCCGACCCCAGACGTTTTTCAGATCGTTGTATTTCGGTGCATTATTTAATTTCGGTAAATGTGCATTATTTTGTAGAGACGTTTGTTGGAGTAAATAATCCTTCTTTTATGGTTCAAAATGTATTTTTTAAGAAAAGACAAAATCAAGTGCTCAAACATTCGTTCAAAGTGGGAGATGAGTTGATAAATACGTACTTGCACGAAAAAGAACATAATGAATTTTGTTCCAAATATAAAATAAAGTCCTTCGAAGTTTTTAAAGAGGAAGGTTTGTAGATATGAAAAATAAGACAATGTCGACTGTCTTACCACAAAGTATTTTTATTCGAAGGTTTGAATTTGAGTATTTGCGGGATAGTGAGAAATGTAAAAAATTGACTCCGGCAGATTAATTGTTGAAAACGTATATTTTCCGCATTTTTTACTTCAATGACTGATTATTATTTACATTTACCACCATCGACGCATAAGCACATCCGGTGCTTGTTGCACACAGCCCTCCTGCATAACGGACACTTGCTTTTAGTCTTATAATCAGCATTCTAAATACATAATTTACTATAGTAGCGCTAAATAAAAATATCTACGAGCATTTTCTACCGTAACTCACTTACATGTAGTAATAAAACACCGCCAAATTTCGAAAAAAAAAATCAACTGTTTTCACTCTCACCGCACTACTGCACAGATAGAGTAGGAGTGGGGGGACATTCGAGCGTCACCCTGCAGCCAAATAGATTACCCTGTTTTGCGCTACAGGCAGTTGAAAAAAAATGGGGTCAAAATGACCCAGTGTGCAGTCGAAGGGTAAATGTTTTGAGTTACACTCTCGAAGCCGGTCATTAAAATGATGCTCATTTCGGTCTGAGAACAAAATTTGATTTATTATATCATAAAGTGGTGCGGCGACAATATATGTTTGTTAAGGCGTTACCCCCACTTGTAGCGCAAAAAAAGGCCTTTTTCATGAATTTTTTTTAAAGAAAACTACAAAACTTTTTTAATCGATCAATATACCATCTTAAAGAGCACATCTTGAAGAACTTTCAATAATTTTTTTATTGAAAAATATTACATTGTTTAGTGGCAAATGGCCGTCAATGAAATAATGTTTTTATATACACGGTTTGCGGTGACCAACATTGCGGCGAAGTGGATCATCTGAAAAAAAAATGCGGATGGATTTAGTCAAATATAAGTATAAACTAGTCTTTAATCGAAGGATTTTAAAAAATATTCATTTATCACAAAATGGCGGACAGTCAACGTTAATGGTTCGATTTTAACGAAAAAAATCGAACGATTAAAGACTACATTTTTATGTATTAAATAAGCCTGCAAAATTACAAGAAGATCGGTTCATTAGTGTTCGAGTAATCTTGGTCACCGACTTCAGAAATGCCATTTTGAGAAAAACGCGCTCAAAGTTTCAATTAGCCGGTCGTTTACACAACGGATTCTTCTCTTTCAACGCTCATATCTCAGTCAATTTTGTTCAGATCGACTTGAAATTTTCAGGACATATTCTCAGATACTTATACTTCAAAAAAAAGCAATAAAAAAATCGATTTTTTCAAAATCGCAAGTGGGGGTAACTCCTTAAGTTCAAATAGAAGCAATTTTATAGCTTCATTTCTCTCGTTTTATAACAAAATTACAAATAAACAAAAACGTACATTTTGAAAAAAAATTACTTACTTTAAAAAAAATAATTTATCCCAATATGATAACCAAAATATGAAGCCAAAACTCTGAAAACCCCTCACACAATATCCTAGAATAAATGAAAGCGTACAAATATAGTGCTCACGGAACAATGACGAAATCTGAGGAAATTTATGAAAGGGGGCATGACATCGTTGAAATACTTTCTGCGGGATAAATATTTCTATATGCCCTAGTGTATATGTGTTTATGCTGGGGCACAGGCGTATAATGATCGATGTGTTTTAGCGGTGAGGAAAATTCTAGCGCTGATGATAGACGCATTATTAATATTCGTGTACCCTAGATATAGAAACGGGAAAGGGCTATCGATCCAAATAGTGGCAGGAATTCTTGAACACGATGAACAAAGACGATGGAACGAAGAAGGACGCGATGCGTTCTTCATCGTCGTCGCGGATCGTCTAACGGCTGACGGCGGTTGTGTCACGGTTTTCCGCTCGCATTATGGGTGGCAAGGATTGTACGGGACCTACATTCTTATACGTATGTATATATATGGGTAAACGACATTTTCAACACTTTATATCCGTCTAATGTTCGCGATCGACAAGTCTGGTTGTTTCGAGGACGATCCTTTCGATTTTTTTTTAACTCGTCAATTTTAGGGGAAGGTAGTACTTAAAATAACCTTGATATAAATCTGCTTCCATTTGTCCAATAATTATTTTGAATATATTGACGTTCACATCATGTTGAATATAGGGACTTTACTCACGATATTGTCCCATCCTTTTGAACGGTCCTTAAAGTCTTCAAAAACACCTATAAATATATATACACACACACAAGGCATATATATATATATATATATATATATATGCATGTATGTAAGTGAGGGTTTATATACCCTCTGCCCTATATAATTGTATATAGGATACATATGTATATGGGGAATTCCACGCAATTTCATCTAGCCCGTGACTCCGACCATTTTTGGGTTTCCTGATTTTTTTTGTAAAATTGTACTCCATGAAAGGAACATCCCCACCAATTTTTAAATGTTCATCTCTTCTCTTCTAGGAATTGTCATTTTCCAAAAAATGTCGATTTCGGAAGTTGCGGAAACGTTTAAACGCTGATAACTCCTGAACTAATTGATATATGGACAAATGTCACGATATCAATTTTTTTTTCATTTTGAAGCGAACTTTCGTTAAAAATATGAAAAAAATCATCAATTATCAATGTCAACGTTTTTTTGCTTCAAAAGTGAAAACTATTTCTTTTAAAGATTGCCTTTTTTTATTTTTTTTAATTCTCTAACATAGAGTGACCTATTCTATGATTTTCAAGACTCGTCTCATCGTGGGCCCATTTTTCTTTCTATTTTTTTCTAACTGGTCATGTTTTTTTTGGAAGATTTTTATCACTTTAATGTCCAATAATGTTATTAATGATTTTGTGATTTCCAATTCGGCTTCGAAAGGCCTGACACGGTTTGTTTGTAATATGTGCTGAATTTGAGGAGAATATTTTTTTTATTCAGAATCATATATCTCATATAGAGAAGAAATAAAAATTGGTGTGGATATTCCTTTCATCGGGTACAATTTAAAAAAAATTAGGTAAACTAAAAATTGTCGCAGTCATGGGCTAGGTGACATTGCAAAGAATTTCCCATACATATATACAAGGCGAGTTATGAGAAACAGAACACCTGAATATCTCTTTCGGATTTAAAAATGTGAAGTATGTACATATCGGAATTTGAATGGTTTAGAAGGACGCACATGGCCATCATAATGTTATTCGTTTTTCATTCCTTTGCAGTTTTTTCTAGGTCATCAAAGTTAAAAAAAATGGAATGGCATATTTTTCCTCTTGCACATTGTAGTCGGCATGCAAGTGAATTTAACCATGTAACATAGTATGCCCTTTAAATGACCTTCAACCCAGAAATATTGAACAAATAACAATTTAACGTGTAAGAGTTTTATCTTCATTTCTGTTACGTTAATGATTGTTGTGAGCTGGGTTATATTCAAATGTATCACAATGACATAACAGAGTAAGAGGTTTGGTAATGACAGAATATTTATGAAACACCTTCACCTATTCGTATGTAGACAATCGTGTTTATCAGCTAGTTAATCTGAATACCTTCTTGCTATCAGATTGCTGAAGTTACTAAAATGTCTAATCTATCAGTTTTTCGAAGAACGTTTCACAATGCGTTACTTGAAGGAAGAAAAGACGGACATGATTATCATTTATGGTGAAAGTCGACAGTATTTATTCAATATTTCTGGGTTGAATGTCATTTGAAGGTCATTCTATGTTACATGGTTGAATTCGTTTGCATGCGGCTACAATTTGCCCTTTTCCCTTTTTCCCTTTGCGGCTACAATGTGCAAAGGGAAAAACATGCCATTCGGTTTTTTAAAACTTCGATGACCTTGAAAGAGCCGAAAAAACAATATTATGATAGCCATGTGTCATTCAAATTCCGATGTGTACATACGTAGATTTTTCAAATCCAACAGAGATATTCACACGTTCTGATTCTCATAACTCATATATATGCAGTAGTGTGCAAAAGTTTCGAGCCATCCTATTTTTCGTGTATATTACATAGAAATACGATGGTACGGGAAATACAAACGAGTGACGACACTTATAATTGGCGTCAAGATGCTTGATATTTAAAAAAAACGTGGTATAAACAGTAATATCACTCTTGAACAATTAATTATCCAACAGTCTTTATTTAATGACTGTGCAAAAGTATTGGGCCATACACTATTGCGTATGAAAATAAAAAAACAAAACATTATAAAAATGGCAAAACATGATTTAGTTTTCTCTCTAGAGTCAATACTTCGTTGCCATGCCCTTAGCAGCGATTACAGCAGCACATCGTCGGGGTATAGACGCAATTAATTGCGAGATGCGATCTTGTGGCATGTTTTCCCACTCATATTGCAAATGATCCCATAATTCCGTCTTGTTGGAGTGATTATTCGTTCCAACGCTAACCTTGAACTCTTGCCACAAAGGTTCAATCGAATTTAAATCCGGTGACTGCGAGGGTCAGTCGAGAAGGCGCACTTTTCGGCTTTCAAGGAAATTCTTCACAAGACGCGAAGCATGTTTGGGATCATTGTCGTGTTGAAATATCCACCCATTCGGCACATTTTTCTTTGCATACGGAAGCATATGGTCTTGCAATATATTTCGATACATTGTAGCGTCCATATTGCCTTGGATTTCTATTAGCGGACCAATACCATTATCAGAAAATGCTCCCCAAACTTTAATATTTTCGCCACCGTGTTTTACAGTTGGAATTTGATATCGTACATCGTATCTAGTACCTGCTGGACGTCTTACGTACTTGCGACCATCACTTCCGAATAATTGAAATTTGGATTCGTCGGAAAAAAAAAATTCTGCCAATTCGATACTGTCCAATGTTGATATTTTTGGCAAAATTCAATCTAGCCTTCTTATTCTTTGTGCTGATGAGTGGTTTCTTTACACCGACGCGCCCAATCAGTCCCACGGCCTTCAGACGTCGGGATACCGTACTTCGACTGACATCAGCAAGATTTTCACTACGTAATTCTCGTGAAATTATTGCTGCAGTTTTCCGCGGATCTATGACGCACATTCTTTTAATGATTTTGTCTACGCGTTTTGAAGTTTTTCGTGATCTACCGCTACGACTTTTATCGCACAAAGAATTTGTTGATTTACATTTCGCAATTATACGGTTTACTGTGCTTTTCCCAATAGATAGAGTATTTGCAATATCACGAGGAGTCTTTCCTTTGCCAAATAGTTTTAACACAACTTCGCGGACCTCAATTTTTGTGTGTTTCGCCGTTGCGGCAGAAACAGAACTGATTTTTCCATGATTCTTTATGTTTCGACCTAACGCGAAAGCAAACGCGGAAGAAAACGTAAACAAACCGTGTGGCTGGAGAAGTCGAGACAGCGGCCCAATATTTTTGCACACTGACCGAACGCTTTCGACGCTTTACCCAAACGATACACTATACAAACAAAATAATATATCACGCTGTTATGCATATCATAGCTCCCTCAAATATTTGAAATGATGAAGAGGTTCAGGCATTAAATATTTTATCGAATAACCGAAAAAAAAGGTTGGCCCGAAACTTTTACACGCCACTGTATATGTATATATGTGTGTGTTCTTAGGGGGATTTCAATATCGATTGCGAGCCGAGGTCTCATATTCCTGTGGTAGAAGATCCGTTTCTCCCCCCTCTCTCTCTTTCTCTCCATCGCTTTCACTGAATACAGTTACAAGCTCCGGATGTTACCATCGAAAAGAGAAAAGAAAATGCACCGGCATGGAAGAGCTTGCACCTCGATTTTCATATAACGACCATCCTCTATTATATTCTGTGGCGCAGACCATTTTTTTCCTCTCGTTTTTTCCGACCCTGAACAATGGACCTGGTTTATGCAAAGAATATTTATCAGAATCGGAAGAAAAATTTGCAATTTTTCACGTCTTTGCCATAATTATCTCGTAATTTTCCAATGTTGACAAAGCTCATCTCGTATTGTGAGCGAGTGCTCCTTCGCAGGTGCTGTAGTTCGATATTCCGTCTTCCCGAGAGATGAAGGGAGGTGGGCTTTTGTAAAATGAGCAGAAAGCTGATTTGCAAATTGAAATCTTCATACATATATTTGTTCCTGTTTCGCAATATTTATTATCAAAAAGTTACGTACAATTTGTACCAATTCTGACGAGAAATATTTGGCCCCGTCGTCTTTCCTGAGGTAACGAACTCTTCTGCGTTGTTCTTGATGATATATGGGAGGTACAGTCCCCGAAAATGTAGCAGGAATTTGAAATCCTTAAAAATATACCCTACACTGAGAAAAAAAAACCAATTGAATGAAAAAAATATATTGGTTGATCGAAATAAATGTGCTGCTGCGGAGTGCCACCGATATATGAGATTGTTACAATACTATCAAATATTAGAAAATGTGATTGATTTAAATAACATATTATTTTATTTGTAAAAGCTCTTCTGTTCTCTGAATATCTACATTATCCTTCAAAAAAAAATATATATTCTATAAGTAAGTTTTTCAATTTGTTTTAAGGTAGTTCCTCCGCGAAAAACTCAACCAAAAGTTTACATACCATGTTCATGTTTAAAAGATTGATAATTGGTTTAATTAGTAATAAATAAAATAAAAAATTACGCAATATTGACTCGGTACTAGTAGATAATACAATGGATATCATTTATTGCCGTAAAATATATTTTACAATGTGTTTTTGATCTACCATTGCCAGTAAACTTTTTGCCGAGACTGTCCAGGCTTTGCCCCAATTGTTTTTTTTCCACGCTTTGCCAGGCGTTGCACCAAAATTGTGAGGGCTTCTCATGGTTATATCTTGGAGATGTTGAGGAATCGGCTTCGATTTCGGCCCGTGAGATTTCCAAGGTCGTGGTGGAAAGAAAAAAAGGGAGTTTTTTCTGCTCGTTTACGTTTCGATCCTTGGTTCGGATCCTCTTCAGACACTTTATTTGTTCTACAAATTTCGCGATACAAATTATATTAATATAGTTTTGGAGTATAAATTATACTCCAATGAACCAGGAATATACACCAACACATTTTCAATCATGATGAATTCTTAAGAACAATAGACTCACAAATACATCTCGATCAAAACAATACACATCACCAGAATCATATAAACCGAAATCTACCAACACAAAACTACATTTCCTCAAACTCAATTTTCACAAAAAAGCAACATGACGAAAATAATAATTCTTTTAGCGATCCTCTGAACAATATTAATTCAACAATTACAAAAAACAACACAAAAGAATGGCTTATAAATCTCTCCAACATAGATATTCCATCACACATCTCCACATTCCTATCTCTTGGAGAAAAATTTTGTTTTCCTTATCTCAAACCTTCAAATATAAAAAACTATATCTACAACTCCATCTCAGAACTTGAATCCAAACTAGGAACTCTACTGGACAAACCTAGACAATATGAAATCAGAAAAGAATTTACTAAAATCATAGACAAAATGAATACACCTACATCATTTTCCAACACCATTAAAATTATAAATCACACTTCTTCTTTTTTAAAAAACAATCCACAACTTTTAATTACACGAGCAGATAAAGGAAATTCAACAGTCATTTTAAACAAATCAGATTACATTGAAAAAACATACAATTTACTCGCAGACCCCTCAACCTACAAACTAACAAATAAGAACCCCATCAACATCCTACAAAAAGGCATAAACAATATTCTCTCCAGATGGAAAAATCTAAAAATCATTGATGAAACAAAATTTAAATACTTAAAAGCAGAAAATTGCAACTTAGCTCGTCTCTATTGTCTTCCAAAAATTCACAAAGAAAACTTTCCACTTCGTCCAATAGTATCATCAATCAATAGCCCAACACATAAATTAGCAGAATTTATCCAATCAAAATTATCTAAACTAATACACACAACAAATTCACATGTCAAAGACAGCTTTTATTTAAAACAATCAGTCTCGAACATATCAATCCCACTCAACTACAAACTTGTCTCTTTTGATGTCGTATCGCTCTACACCAACATTCCATTACATCTAGTTGTTCAAAGTCTTCAAAAAAGATCAAATCTATTTTCCGAAACTTTTCCACTAAACGAAATAACTAAAGCCATAGAATACATCATGTTTTCAACTTATTTCACTTTCCAAAACAAAATTTATCAACAAATTTCTGGATTACCAATGGGTTCACCTCTTGCTCCGATACTATCTAACATCGTTATGATTGATTTAGGAAAAAAATTGCTTAGAAAAATTAAAATTCTCATTACCACTATACAAAAGATATGTTGATGACATTATTATTGCTTTGCCAACCGACAAAATTGAATCCACAATCAATATTTTTAACTCATATAATCCAAAATTACAATTTACATCAGAAATAGAAGAAAATAATCAAATCCCTTTTCTTGACATACTCTTAATCCACAATCAAAGGTCAATCATCACAAATTGGTACAGAAAACCTACTTGGTCTGGCAGATTTATAAACTTTTTTTCACACCATCCACTTTCCCAAAAAAAAGCTATAATTTACATGTTAGTTGACAGAGCAATAAAACTATCTCATCCGTCCTTTCACCATAAAAATCTCCAACTTATTAAGAATACAATGACAAAAAATTGCTATCCGATTTCTTTCACAGAAAAAATAATAAAACAAAGACTTGCTACAATCAACAATCAAAATAACAATAATAAAAACTTTGACTCCTCTAGACTAATAAATCTACCATACACAAAAAACATCCATCACCAACTAATTCGTCTTTTCAAACAATATAATATAACACTAGTCACAAACAACAAACACAATATCTTATCGATCACAGGCTCCACCAAAGACAAAATAGATAACAGCAAAAAATCCAACATAGTATACAAAGTCGACTGCAATGATTGTAACTCCACGTACATAGGCCAAACAAAACGATACCTTAAAAACAGAATCAATGAACACAAAAATAGCCTAAAACACCCCAACGAAATACACACTGCTCTAGCACAGCACGCAATAGAACAAAAGCACGATTTCAAGTTTGACGATGTTAAAATTTTAAACAATGAAAAATGGCTCAAAAAAAGATTGATCCTAGAAATGATTCAAATCAAAGCGCATCCCAATGCCATCAATTTTAGAACTGACATAAATAATCTAAGCTCAATATACAATTCAATAATATAATCATTATAATATTTTATCATCCATAACCACACACATCAATTTTTAAACTCGTGACAAAGTTTTAAAACTCTTGACATAATACTTAATTTCTCAACATGACACGGGCACCCTCAAACTCTTGACACAGCACTGACAAAGGATCATTCTCCCTCTCTCCAGAAACATTAAATTCGCCACTCAGTCTTTCTTGAACTCTCGTTGAAGTCACTACTTGACATGTAGAGTAAAGAAACTTTTTTTTCTAATTTTCTTTTTTTTTTGAGCTTGTGAGGATATATTTAATTTTTTTTTTTTTACTTCAATAGGTAATTACCAATTTTCACACAATATCTCATTAACCTCATTAACCATGACAATAGATCGGAATAAAGTTTCTTTCACCATAACAATTTTTTCACAGATAGTACAACCGCCAAAAAACGGTCACACATATCAATTGAATTTAATTTAAAAAAAAAAAAAAACGGCTCTGAATCCATCTTGCGAATCAACCTCACGAGACAGTATTTTATATCAAATATACTGTCTACATGAACCATCCTCCAAGCATAAACCAAAAAAAGAAAACTAGAAATATCAACAATATTCAGGTTCGTTATCCAACAAAATTCTTATTGTTTCTCACAACATCACACTCTCACACACCAGTCTTGTTACTAAAGAAAAAAATTAACTTGTTATAAATTATCATTTATACAATATCATCACGATTAAAAATTAAAAAGAGGGAAAATAACTAACCAAAAAAAATTTGCACAAATCATTATATCACATCTAAAACTTATTCATTACACAAAATACAAATGCAAAAATCTGTAAACTATATTAATATAATTTGTATCGCGAAATTTGTAGAACAAATAAAGTGTCTGAAGAGGATCCGAACCAAGGATCGAAACGTAAACGAGCAGAAAAAACTCCCTTTTTTTCTTTCCACCACGACCTTGGAAATCTCACGGGCCGAAATCGAAGCCGATTCCTCAACATCTCTTATTATCAACACGGCCGCACACTACTCATACTAATAAGTTATATCTTGGAAACTAGATGGTGAATCATTCTCATTTTTTTCACATTATTCGTGATATCTTACTCTAACTTATCCTCGTTTTTTATCAATTCCTTAATTTTAGTTTTGACGGTAGAATTAATAATGCTCTGTTTGCCCATCATAACGCATTTGTTACTTGTAAACGAAGCCAACTTTAAGTGTAAATATCTCAAGTTCGGGGTGGTCAAACTTATTCAAATTGCACAGATGTTTGGATAATGTATTAAATAAGACATATGTCAAATTTCTTAATTCAAGTCTTCTGTGGAGGTACTATCTTAAATCTTAAATAAGAAGTGAGCATTAGAATGATCATCCACGATAATAGTGGAGAGAATATCAGATATCCAATGGAATATCCATGAGTTTAGAGTTTATTAGAGTTTCTCCGGCGTTTAAGGCAGGATTCTACTTTGAAACCATGAAAAAGACGCTATTTTCGTGAATTTTTTCTGAGAATACTATTAAAGATATCGATATGGGGTTTAAACTGTTCAATAAATACACTCTTTAAGTACATAAAAAAAAATGTTTAAATGTATTTTATTCATTTTTTGTACACGTAAAATATGTTTAAAGCCAACGCCTCGAAAAGCAGGTACCGTTGCCGTGGTCGTGAAATCTTCCCGACGGATGGTCTGAAACAAAAAAATCAAACAGTTTCATGTTCAGTATGTCTTCAGGAGCAGACCTAACTAGAATATTTTATATACGTGCAAAATTAACAAAATGGCGGCTAAAATACGAAAAAATGCGTTTTTTTGGGTCTTTTTTTGCAATAAAAGAATAGTTCTAATCAAAATTTTAAGTTGATTGTAGTTAGGTCGGTTGGTACACACATATAGAATGTGTTCCAAATTTCACAAGGATCGGTTCAGTACTTTTTGAGTTATCACGACCACGGTACTTAAAAATGTCGTTTCGAGAAAAACGCGTTTAAAGTTTTGGTGAGTCCGGGCCGCGCGCCGGGCGGGTCACAATAGCGCGCTCAGGTAGGTGCGTTCGAAAGGCGAAAAAGGATAGTTAGACTGCTTGGAACTTTATAAAATTTTGACCAAACATTCTTGAACATATTTACTTTCGAAAAATGTAAAAAAAAAAAATTTTTTTTCAAAGTTTCAAAGTAGAATCCTGCCTTAAGTAGATTTTCGGTTCGCGCTACGCTTACGAGGAACGAGCGCGCCTGCGGCTTCTAGCAGTTACTCCGAGAACTACGGGTTTTCTCACACCTATAATTTTAGTGGCGCTCGGCAATAATTTGGTTGATTTTTTCAACCAAATGCGCAAGAAACAAATTTTATTTTCGTATAGTTTTTTAACCAATCAGACATTTGCTTAATATTTTTCGATCAAAATAAAATATTAATATTTTAACGAATAATGTACTTCGACATCAATATCGGATATGGTGAAAAAAATAAAATAACATATTCACTTAATAGAAATTTTATCTGAATCAAACGAGCGAAATTCAATTTTTCTTGTGTACTCGAATCAACAATATGCATGTTATGAATTGAAACGCTTTCTTTGTTCGTTGCAGAAAATGCATTCAAAACTATATAATTTGGTCGCGATAATTTTTTAGATAGTTTCAATAATATATTGTTCTCGGCTAACAATATACCCTTTGAATGAAAAAAAAACTTTAATTTTATCATGTTATTAAAGTCAATGGCGTTTTTAAATGAATCAAAGAAGTGTGCGGCCGTGTAGGTGACAAGAGATCGTTAAGGATTCTGCTTCGATCCGGCCAATGAAGGTTTTCCAAGGTCATCGATGGAAATAAGAAGGTGTTTTTCTAACGTTTCGGCCCTCTGGTTCGGGCCCTCTTCAGAATATATGTTTTTCTGCACAAATGATAATACACAGTTTTTAACAATCACGTTTGAAAAAGTTATATATTTGAGCGCTGTGTGTTATAGTTTAGTTATCTAAATGTTGTGTCATTTTGTATAATAATCATGTTAGTTCTGTTTAAATTATACCTATATAAATATAGTATGGATGATTTCCTGTATTGCGTTGTTTATTATTATGTGTATGTATAGGTGTGTGAAATGTATGATGTGCGAGAGCGAGGGTTATTATGTTATGGAAATATAAAGAAATGAAATATGATAGCTCACTAACCTCGAAGTTGTTGGTATTTCAGGTTTTTTGCACATATTTGGAAAGATGTTTCGAACAAAAACATTATTTATGGCGATAAATGATGTTTAGTGGGAAGATGCTCAATAGATGGAGATATTATCGTTTATTGGCGATTTTTCTAATCTGTAATGGATAGATAATTATACGCAATTTTTATGTTTCGTTAGTGAACATTTTATTATAAAATTTTCTTTTTATCTGAAAAAAGTTTTATTGAGGAATCGAAAGACTATGGTGATTACTTATTTAGTTCTTAAGAATTTGTTTTCTTTCCAAAATTAGCAAAAACTCGAAATTTACAATTTGGATCGTTACATGTTGAGTTGTGTAGCGGACGAAAGTTCGAGAAAAACTGAGTGATGTATTAATTTCATGTGGCATATTCGAGTCTCTGTACTACGAATCGGGGGAAAGATCATATCGGCAGTGACGTGTCAATGAAAATAAATTAGGTGCGCCAAGTTAGGGGTATTTAAAATTACTTTGTAATGTCCTTAAAATTAGCTTATCATGTCAATATATTAGTTAGTTTATAGTGTCGATAATTTTAAAATTGTTATGTGAGGTGAAATACACTAGAGTGTATTGATAGTTATATTATAGAATTGTAGATTGAGCTAAGTTTTGTATGTCTGTTCTAAAATTTATGGCGTTGGAGTGTGCTTTAATTTGTATCATTTCCAGGATTAGTCTTTTTTTGAGCCAACTTGCATTGTTTAGAATTTTGCATTGTCAAATTGAAAGTCATGTTTTTGTTCTATTGCATGTTGCGCTAAAGCTGTGTGTATTTCCGTAGTATGTTTTATGCTATTTTTGTGTTCTTTTTATCGGGTTTCGTGGTATAGCGTTTTGTTTGGACTAATAAATCCGATTATTTACACCAACAATTTTACAATTGAATCAACGAAATTTCATTCAATAACACTAATGATATTGGATCAATGATTTTTTTTCTCAGTGTAGGTATAAAGTAAAATCAGCGAGTAACTGGCACAGTGTGCAGACCAAACGTTACATTTCCAGTCATAAGATTTTTTTACAGATTATTTCGCCTGTATTTTTTAATATTTGAGTTGATTAGATCGAAATTCCTGAGAGTGAAAATACCGCGCTGCAGTTGTGCCGCAGTTGTGTGCTGCTCAACTATTGATCGGGACAATTGACGATATGTTACCATTTGATTTAATTTTATACAGTAAATTCTTTATCATATACTGAATGCACCCTATCAATTTTGAATCGATCGTCTACGCCGTTTCTATAAAATGTACAATTGATTAAACACTTTTTAACACAGGGAGGTGTCTAATTGTCATAATGTAAAGGAAGACGAAATTTGTCATAATGTACTGACAAGAAAAGGTTGCGAGGTCGATCTCTCCGATTTCGATGAAATTCGGCATGCTTGTAGAGTGGGTAAAAATAGGCGACACATTTTTTTATATCTGCGGAACCCGATTTTTAAGGGTTGAAACGCACCCTCAAAAATAGGGATGTTTTTCGTTTTCCGTCGACAACGTTATCGGCCTCATCTGCAATGTATAGTACACGAAAAAATAAACATCGTCGCAATTTGAATTTTTTTTTATATCTCTTACCGTTAAAACATTACCCGTGCAGAAATTTTGGCAGCGATACAGCTGGATTCTGACTTGTATCCCGGGCTCCCAGTCGGGATCTAGTCCGATATCGAATCAGATTCGAAGACTAAATGTAAGACCCGTAAACTGGATTCCATTAGGGATCCAGAACCGGATCCTTTAATGACTCTAAATAGATTCCCCGTGGAATCATTGAGGAATCTGGGAAGGATCACGGATGAATACAGGCTGAAATAAAATGTCAAAAATGGAATTATGACATGTTAAATTTATTATAAAAATAAATAACATTTATAAAGTTTTGGTGCATTAAACTATCAATAAAAAAAATTTGTCCAAAGATTCAAATGGCAGATCGCGCTCATCGCGAGATTTTGATGTGAATTAAAAAAAATTCACATCAAAATCTGTTAATGCAAATGTATTGACAAGAAATTATAAATACAAAAAAATTCACAAAATTAGTTGTGAATTTTTTCGTATTTAAGACAAATTAAAATCAAATTGTAAATGATTGGATTAAAATTTGCGCCAAAAGTAAGTTCGTACGTATTTTGAGAGAAAACATTGCCTCGAGGCGAAGAAATTTTTGCACATAACTTTTTGTGCGAACATTTCTTTGCCTCAACGCAATGTTTTCTCTCAAAATACGTTTACACTTGTGGTGTAAATTTTAATATAACTGTCGTGAATTCGATTTTTATTTTCTTCAACTTGAGGAAATTCACAACTCATTTTGTGATTTTTTTCATATTTATAATGTAATGTTTGAAACTCACAACTTTTTTTGCAAAAATTTCTTTGCCTCGACGAAATGTTTTCTCTCGAAATACGTAAGAACTCACGGTTGGTGTAAATTTTAATCTAATCATTGTGAATTTGATTTTAATTTGTCTTAAATACATGTTTATACCCACCGGCATGTCGGTGGGTATAAACAGAGACTTATTCCCCAAAACCGGTATCCCGGTTAGAATCCAATTTGCATCAGTATCGGAATATGTACGACGACGATGGCATAATTTTGAAAATTTTGGCATCACGTGTATTTTCGGTATTACTATGTAATTCCTATCTATAGATAGGAATTTTATAGATAGGAATCTATAGACAGAAATTCCTATCTATAGATTGGAATTCCATAGTAATACAGAAAATACACGTGACGCCAAAATTTTCAAAATGATGCCATCGTCGTCGTACATATGCCGATACTGATGCAAGTTGGATTCTAACCGGGATACCGGTTTTGGGGAATCCATGACAAATCCTGATCGGGATTTGATCGGACATAGGGTATCCCGGTCAAAATTTCTGCACGGGTATCGACCAAAAACGAAAATCACCCCAACTTTCGAGGGTGCGTTTCAACCCTTCAAAATCGGGTTCCGCAGATATAAAAAAATACGTATCGCCTATTTTTACCCATTCTACAGGCATGCCAAATTTCATCGGGATCGGAGAGATCGACCTCGCAACCTTTCCTTGTCAGTCTGCGATTCCAGGGCCTACGCATTCTTCTTACTCAAAGAGCTCATTAGTATTCAAGGATTGCGATTTAATGATAATAATAATAATACTAATGAATCTCACTAGACTACAGGCGGATAGGGCCCTCGAAAAAGGTCGTGCGTGCTGTGCAGGTCAGGTCGGTTACTCCCGTCGGCAACTCCTATAAAGGCCCATAACGCGGGTCATTTTTCGAATCTTTTAACGGCTGAAAAAAGAAAATATTCGGAAGAAATTATACTTTCAGAAAGTAGAATAAAAAAATTGATTTTTTTGACCCATCACACTAAACGACGGCCTTAAGCGCAAGTGTAGTTTACCAATTATTCAGCAGGGCCCTGATTTCGCTCCCACGAAACGACCTGCCGCGAAAATAACACCTTAAGGGGTCAGGCCTGTCCAAAGGCCGAAAAAATAGGCTTTTCGGGGATTTTTTTTCGGAAAAACTACCAAATAAATCGAGATTACAAAAAAGGCTGTTTATCACACATATCAGTGACTGTATACAATAATTTGTTGAAGCGAATAATTTCAAAATGGCGGCTGTGCAGCGTTCATCTGAATGAAAACTGTCTTGTTTAAGTTGGCAGGAAACATAACTCAGACAATTTTCAACCGATTCACTTGAAATGTTGAATACATCTTGAAAAATACATTGTCTATGGAAGTACGTGAGTTTTTTTTATATTGCATAGTTAATTTGTTATTAACAATTATCTGACGATTTTTGAGACAAATTTTTGGAAAGTGAAAAGTTTGCCTACAAAATTCGTCAGATAATTGTTAATAACAAATGAACTATGCAATATAAAAAAAACCTACGTACTTCTGTAGACAATGTATTTTTAAAGGTATATTCAACATTTCAAGTGAATCGGTTGAAAATTGTCTGAGTTATGTTTCCGGCTAAATTAAAAAATGCAGTTTTGAGATAAACGCTGCACAGCCGCCATTTTGAAATTAATCGCTTCAAAAAAATTATTGTATACAGTCACTGATATGTATGATAAACACCCTTTTTTGTGATCTCGATTTATTTTGTAGTTTTTCTGAAAAAAAATCTCCAAAAAGCCTATTTTTCGGCCTCTAGAGTGGCCTAAGGCCTTAAGCTGGATTTTCATGAATACTTACACATTAATTAAATAAATATGCGAAAATTCGTAAAAATTGTGTACGAAAAATTATTGTTCGTCGAAAACGAAAAACATTACGGGAATTCTATCCTTTTACGGCTGCCAATACGGGTCCACCCTTCGAATGAACAGATATGAAAAGCAGTACTGTGTATTGACCAGAATTTTGGAAAAATTGTCGTAGTGATACATCACGGAAATGAATCCCGTCTTAGTGGAAGTTCCCAAGACAAACACTTGTGAATAATGCATAGCCGCATGGTCCCGTAAAACTTATTGTGCTATTTATACATCCGTGAGAAGTGCGCGGGTATAAATATAAATTGAGATGGAAGCCTGTGTGATCCGTCTTCTTTAAGCCTTGAGCCAGCGCTTGAAATCTTTCTTCGAGTTACGACGTAGCTATATATATATTCACATGGCCAATCAACATCAGCCTTTCCCAGTCTTCGAGAGAAAAACTGTTTGTAAAGGGAGAAAGAGCGAAAGAGAGAGAGAGAGAGAGAGATCAGGTTCAGCTGACGAGCTGAATTTTTCTCATTTGACATAAAAACCTTTTTTTCTAAATAAATGATCACCGAATTTCAACGAAAGAATAATCATTTTTTAAAAACGAATGCACTGTAGCATTTATGAAGCGCTGAATAACCAATATTCTTGCAAGCAATCTTTCATTTCCTTTGAATTGAAGATGACTTCAATGTACTTAAGAATGTGAAAGATGTTTATTGTAAAGCGATACCATACAGTCGTTTTTATTTAGGACAAGGTATTTTCGCATATGAAACCAATTCATACAATATACAGGGTGTCCCAGAACTGAATGCGTTCCCTAAAATGGGGGGTTGCGGTTGAAATTCCGAGTCGATTTATATAAGCATGTGTGGGCCTCAGATGAACCCCTGAATTATTGTTAATTTTTAAAGTCGAGCGCACCTGATTCGTCCGCCTTTAAAAATTAATAATAATTCAGGGGTTGATACGAGACCCACATATGCTGATATCAATCGACTCAGAATTTTATCCCCAACCGCCAATTTCAGGGAACGCATTCAGTTCTGGGACACCCTGTATACCTTATTAGCACCGAAGACAATGCGTAATGCCATCAGGATAAAACAAGAGCAGACAAATTATTTCCATAAAACGTTCATCTTTGTCGTAATAAACATCAGGTTAAATGGAATTTGTCTTCCACACCGAACATTGAATAGTATAGACGAATAATTAATACAACAACTATCCTTTAGTTACATTAATTATATGCTGTCGTTCATTATTCATTATTATTCCATTGAGAAAGTGTCTTAAATGGTTTATTATATAAACAAAACAATACTACTAATAATGTAGTATAATAATAATAACTATTATTATTATTTCATTCTTCATTATGGAATCGAAAGATTCTGTAGAATACATTTTTATTAATATTTTTCTATCTGGAGAAAGCAATTATTTTTATGACAATGATAACTTTATGTTGTCTTTATCATGTGAAAAAAGTTTATCATATGAGAATGTATTGTAACGATTGTTCATCATAATAGCCTTGAGAACGTGTGTTAAATAGTTTTTTGTATTGGAAGGGAGTGTTTTTTTGTTTATTTGTACCTAAGGCAAAAGGGTTGCTAAGGGTCGAAACGTGATGGAGTTGCCACGTAAAGAGCCCCCTGGGTTTGCACACAGAGATGGGAGGCAGAATGATAGAAGATGCGAGGGAAGCTAGGACCCGTTGACTTCTCGCTCGGTACATATATATATATATATATATATATATATATATATATATATATATATATATATATATATACATATAGGCCACTTCAGCCAAAAGGGTGCTAGTACATATATCTACGTCAAACCTCGAATGACTTCGAAGCCGAAATAAGGAAGGGTGCGAATCCAGCAAAGACGTCGACCGTTTGGGTTAACGCGAGGGGGAAAAAATCGATTCGAGATTAGGAGGTGGGGTTGAAGGGAAGTCGAATCAAGTGAAATGTTGTACACACATGTACATATATATATATATATACACACATACACGAGTACCTTCGACGACCTGTTGACGCAAATGTTGGCTAAACTTTATGCGCTCTCTCTCTCGCGTACTCGGCCATGTTTTCTAGCGATACACACACAGACACACACGCGTATATATATATATATATATATATATATATATATATATATATATATATATATATATATATATGTCTGGAGGCAGTTTTGGGGACAGTGCAATTAAAGAGTTCTATTGCGTAGAAAATTGCATGTACAGTTCAATAGGACTTGAACTTTCGTGTACAAAGACATAGTTTCGGAGATATAAACAAATTCGTATAACCGGGCAGTTACCGGGACTTCGCCAGAATGGCACTATCCAGGACATTGCGGGTTCCAGGACATTTATAATCTGGTCGTTTCGGGGACTTTAACAGGTTCCAGGACACGTTCTAAGTGGCAGTTTCCAGGACATCTAATTTCTGTAGTATGGTTGCTTCCAGGACATTGGCAAATGCTTTAACTTTAACTATTCGGTGGGTTCCAGGACATCCAGCAAGTGGCATGTTCCGGGACCCGAGCAATATTCCAGGACATGTATTCCAGGACATAGAAACCAATAGCATTCCAGGACATTTATAAATTGGTCGCTACCGGGACCTCAGCATGTTCCAGGACATATACTAATTGGCATATTCCAGGACACGCAACTTCTGTAATACGCTGGCTTCTGAGACATGACTATATGACTGACAGGATTTAGTTTTGACCATTGGGTGGATTTTAGGACCACCACTGCCGCACATATTCCAAAACCCGAGCATATTTCACAACACATAGAACAATATATTCCAGGACAAGTACGAGAAGATATTTTTCAGGGTATACGAAACGATATATTCCAGGACTTGACCATATTTCGAAACATACGGAATATCATTTTACGTCACAATAAGTAAAAGTAGAGTTTTATAACATTGTCCATATGAATCTAAATTGACCGGATATTGTCCATGATGCAAACTTCGGTGAAACGTTTTATGATATTACTACATAAATGTTTAATTCTGCCCTACAATATAAGGGAAGCGATTATTTGCAGAAAATCATGACGATGCATGCAAGGTCACTTGCATGTGTCCAGATATGTGCTTGAGCCTTGGTGTGTAGGGTCTCTAGGTATCTCTTCAGGCCGGGAATGCATCTTTTCTAAACGTACTATGCTTGTCCCGGAACCTGCCAAATAGTACTTTTTGACAGTTTTCCGGACATGCGGTTTCTATTAAACGTTGTCATTCATGACATTGCTGAATGACTTTATTACAACCATGGGATGGGTTCCAGCACATTCGTCACGTGGAATGTCCCAAGACTCTAGCATTTTCCAGAATATATATGAAACAGTACATGTCGAGGCTGGAGCTTATTTTGGACCATACTATCTCCCTATGGCAAGTATCCCACTTTTACCCGACTATTAAAGTATAACTACAGTTTCATTAAAGTAGAATAATTATTTCTTAGTTTAAAAAATTGCTTCATTTTGTCCCGTCCATATGTATATCCCGCCTTAAAGAATGGACATCTTCAAGTACAGATGCTCTGAACGAGGCTGCCCTACTCGTGAAGGAATATGCCTGGGCTTTGGTATGTGAAAAAACTTGATGCCAAACAAGCACTATACGGCAGCTTTCGGGACAAGCATTATGGTATATTTAGGACGGATGTCATATATACATTCCCGGACCGAAAAGGTACGTAGAGGTATAAATTAACGCCCAGACATATTTTCTGACAGGCAAAGCAGCCACGCTCAGACCATCTGTGCTTGATGACATTTTGTCCTTGGCGACTTCATTGTAACATTCACAAATAATTGTTTTTGTCACATAATAACATTATGAAATACTATTTCGATGTTCCTTCTCGAAAAAGATCGTTCTGTATGTTCCAAAGTACGAATTGCCTGGAACCAACCCAATTGGTCTAATAAAGTCATTTGGCAATATTCTGGCCGATAACGCACTATAGAAACTGCGTGTTCCAAAGACTGCCGAAAAGTACTATAGGGCAGTTTCCGGGACACACGGTTTCTATAATCTGTTGTCGTCCAGCACATTGCACTTTGGACGAACCACGGGGTAGATTTCAGGCAAACGGTGCATTTCGGAAGTGGAGCATATTTCAGACCAAACAGAGTGATAATTTTGAGGGCTAAATATTACTTCATAACGTTACTATTAAACAACAACAATTATTTGCTGACGTTACGATGAAGTCGAGAGGACTGATCACCTTCAAGTACAGATGCTCTGAGCTGCTTTGCATGTTGGGAAATATGTCTGGGCCTTAGCGAGTGCCTTTGGTAGAACCATTGGGTTGATTGCAGTCTATCTCTCACGTAATGTGACCCGAGTCCCGAGCACAAATAAACGAAACAATACATTCCGGGACTGGATCATATTTCAGACTAAACGGAATATATCTGTGATATCGTTCCTAAATAAACCATAATGCCGGTCCTGGAAACTGCCAAATAGGATATTTTCGCTAGTTTTCGGGACAAGCGGTATCTATAATACGTTGTTGACCAGGACTTGCCGAAGGCCTATAACAGAACCAATAGGTTGATTCCAGCCCACTTAACACGTCGCATGTCCGAAACTCCGAGCATATTCTTGAATATAAATGAAACGGTGCAATTCGGATGTGGAGCATATTTTGGACCGAACAGAATGATTATTTTCGGGACGAAATATTACTTCATAAAGTTACTATCAAACAATAACAATTGTTTGCAGACGTTACGATGAAGTCGAGAGGACTGAACACCTTTAAGTACAGATGCTCTGAGCAAGGCTGCTTTGCATGTTGGGGGATATGTCTGGGCCTTGGTGTACGCCTCTATGGATTTCTTCAGTTGAGGAATTTCCCTGTGATATCTCTCCTAAATATACCATCTGTGTCCCGGAAACTGTCGAGTAGTGCTTTTTTGGCAGTTTTCGGGACACGCACTTTCTGTAATACGTTGCCGACCAGGACATTAACGAGTGACTTTATTAGAACCATTGGGTTGATTCCAGTCCATTTCTCACGTAATGTGATCCGAGTCCCGAGCACAAATAAACGAAACAATACATTCCGGGACTGGATCATATTTCAGACCAAACGGAATATATCTGTGATATCGTTCCTAAATAAACCATAATGCCGGTACTGGAAACTGCCAAATAGGATCTTTTCGCTAGTTTTCGGGACAAGCGGTATCTATAATACGTTGTCGACCAGGACATTGCCGAAGGCCTATAACAGAAGCAATAGGTTGATTCCAGCCCACTTAACAAGTCGTATGTCCCGAACTCCGAGCATATTCGAGAATATAAATGAAACAGTGCAATTCGGATGTGGAGCATATTTTGGACCGAACAGAATGATTATTTTCGGGACGAAATATTACTTCATAAAGTTACTATCAAACAATAACAATTGTTTGCAGACGTTACGATGAAGTCGAGAGGACTGAACACCTTTAAGTACAGATGCTCTGAGCAAGGCTGCTTTGCATGTTGGGGGATATGTCTGGGCCTTGGTGTACACCTCTATGGATTTCTTCAGTTGAGGAATTTCCCTGTGATATCTCTCCTAAATATACCATCTGTGTCCCGGAAACTGTCGAGTAGTGCTTTTTTGGCAGTTTTCGGGACACGCACTTTCTGTAATACGTTGCCGACCAGGACCTTAACGAGTGACTTTATTAGAACCATTGGGTTGATTCCAGTCTTTTCTCACGTAATGTGATCCGAGTCCCGAGCACAAATAAACGAAACAATACATTTCGGGACTGGATCATATTTCAGACCAAACGGAATATATCTGTGATATCGTTCCTAAATAAACCATAAGGCCGGTCCTGGAAACTGCCAAATAGGATCTTTTCGCTAGTTTTCGGGACAAGCGGTATCTATAATACGTTGTCGACCATGACATTGCCGAAGGCCTATAACAGAACCAATAGGTTGATTGCAGCCCACTTAACACGTCGTATGTCCCGAACTCCGAGCATATTCGAGAATATAAATGAAACAGTGCAATTCGAATGTGGAGCATATTATGGACCGAGCAGAATGATTATTTTCGGGGCGAAATACTACTTCATAAAGTTACTATCAAACAATAACAATTGTTTGCAGATGTTACGATGAAGTCGAGAGGACTAAACACCTTTAAATACAGATGCTCTGAGCAAGGCTGCTTTGCATGTTGGGGGATATGTCTGGGCCTTGGTGTACACCTCTATGCATTTTTTCAGTTGAGGAATATCCCTGTGATATCTCTCCTAAATAGACCATCTGTGTCCCGGAAACTGTCGAGTAGTGCTTTTTTGGCAGTTTTCGGGACACGCACTTTCTGTAATACGTTGCCGACCAGGACATTAACGAGTGACTTTGCTAGAACCATTGGGTTGATTCCAGTCCATTTCTCACGTAATGTGATCCGAGTCTCGAGCACAAATAAACGAAACAATACATTTCGGGACTGGATCATATTTCAGACCAAACGGAATATATCTGTGATATCCTTCCTACATAAACCATAATGCCGGTCCTGGAAACTGCCAAATAGGATATTTTCTCTAGTTTTCGGGACAAGCGGTATCTATAATACGTTGTCGACCAGGACATTGCCGAAGGCCTATAACAGAACCAATAGGTTGATTCCAGCCCACTTAACACGTCGTATGTCCCGAACTCCGAGCATATTCGAGAATATAAATGAAACAGTGCAATTCGGAAGTAGAGCATATTTTGGACCGAACAGAATGATTATTTTCGGGGCGAAATATTACTTCATAAAGTTACTATCAAACAATAACAATTGTTTGCAGACGTTACGATGAAGTCGAGAGGACTGAACACCTTCAAGTACAGATGCTCTGAGTAAGGCTGCTTTGAATGTTGGGGGATATGTCTGGGCCTTGGTGTACACCTATACGGATTTCTTCACTTGAGGAATTCCCCTGTGATATCTCTCCTAAATATACCATCTGTGTCCCGGAAACTGTCGAGTAGTGCTTTTTTGGCAGTTTTCGGGACACGCGATTTCTGTAATACGTTGCCGACCAGGACGTTACCGAGTGACGTTATAAAAAACCATTGGGTTGATTCCAGTCCATTACTCACGTAATGTGACCCGAGTCCCGAGGACTAATAAACGTTTTTTTTTGTAAAATTGTGCGTCATAAAGGGAATATCCACAAGAATTATTAGACTTTTATCTCTTCTCCTTTGAGACTTGTAATTTTCGAAACTATGTCCATTCCGGAAGTTTTGGAGACATTTGGCTGATAACTCCTGAACTAATTGAGATATCGACAAATGTCAATATATGTTTTTCATTTCGAAACATACTCTCGTTAAAAATATGAAAAAAATCCAATGCGGCTTAGACAGGCCTGAATCGGTTTATTTTTAACTTGTGGGGAATTTAGTGAAAAAAAACGATTTTTTATTCAAAATATTTTTGAATTAAACTTTTGAGTTAAATTTTATTGAATTTAACGAAATAAAAAATTTCAGTCAAAATCATTTTGAAATAAAAAATGACTGAATTTAACGAAAATGCTGATTTTTTAAATTAAAAATAATTTTTTTGTTAAATTCAGCATGAATTTAAAAAAAAACTGTTTCAGGCCTGTCGAAGCCGAATCGCAAATCACAAGATCATTAATAGCATCATTTGAGATGAAAAAATTATGAAAATGTTTTTTTAAATATGATTAATTCGAAAAAAATAGAACGAAAAATGCGCCCACGATAAACCTAGTCTTTGAAACATAGACTGGGTCACAATACTTTAGAGATTTTTTTGAAAAAACAACATAAAAAGGGCAATCATTTTTTTTAAAATAGTTTTCACTTTAGATACACAAAAAAAGTTCACATTGATAATTGATAATTTTTTAATATTTTTTTAACGGAAGTAGTATGTTTCAAAATGAAAAACAATTATATACCGACATTCGTCGATATCTTGATTAGTTCAGGACTTATCAGCGTTTAAACGTTTACAAAACTTCCAAATCGACATTTAAAAAAATTATAATTCCTAAAAAAAGAAATACACGTCTAGAGATTGCTATGGATATTTCGTTCATGGGGTCTAATTCTACAAAAAAAAAGTCAGGAACATCGAAAATGGTAGGGATCACGGGCTTCGTGAAATGGCGTGGAATGCTTCGTATATTACGTTCATTATATTATCGTTATGTATATTATCTTCAAGACGGAATGACACCTCATCGCGGGCGGTATGGTAGAACAATAATAGATTCCCAAAAATCTCTGAAACGGCTCTTCAGATCCCGTCGAAACTTTGCCAAACGACGTTAAATAGATAGACGATGTGTGTGTGTGTGTGTGTGTGTGTGTGTGTGTGTGTGTGTGTGTGTGTGTGTGTGTGTGTGTGTTTGTGTGTTCGTAACGCCGGCCGCGTGCGATGAGAAGGCGACGATCGCTAAGCGCGCGTGAGTGTGTGTGTGTGTGTAATCTGCGCTACGCCGGCCGGGTGCAGAGAGAAAAGGCGACAATCCTAAGCGCGCGCGCGTTGTGTGTATGTCGCTACGCCCGCCGCGTGTAGAGAGAAATAACCTTCTCGCACGCAGTTTGGTTGTAACGAAAACACTATGTATGTATATCGAACAATACACACAACTACTTTACATCGTATCTAGTTTACATTGTATTTACAAACGGCCTCGGATCAATTTCTTTTTATGACGACGGTCATCGATGGAAATTTTATTACGATTGAACTTTCTGGCAAACGGGGTTCGCTAGAGACTCGTCTTGTGGAAAGATGCGGGCATTTGCCCATGCTTTTTAATTAAAAAATATAAGCTCGAGCTATTTGTAATTTCGATGCCGGTTATCGTCAACGAATTCGATCTTTGCCAAAATCTGAAGTGAACGATACTGCCCGCAACTCACTGTACAAGAGAGTGGTAAAATTTTACAATGCTTAATGTTGAAATAAATGCGTCCGGCATTTTTTGTCTCTGCCAGTGTTCACCTTCGGCAGGTTCTCGAAGGGTCTACTTCTCGAGCAATAAATATCGCTAGCCTCGGTCTACGAAAGAGCGGTGTAATTTTTCGATCGCCAATTGTTTAAACAAATGGCCTTAAATCGATTTCTTTTATCGACGACGGTCATCGGTGTAAATTCCATTACGGTTGAACTTTCTAGCAAACGGGTTGTTTTCTAGAGACTCGTATTGTGGAAGGGTGTTGACATTCTCTCATCCTTTATTAATTAATTTAAACAAGTAAGCTCAAGGACCATTTTGAATCTCAATGCTGCTTATCGTCGACAAGTTCGGTCTCTGTCAAAATCTCGAGCGAGCGAGATCGCTCGAGACTTACTCTACAAAAGAGTAAAATTATACAATGCGCATTGTTTAAACAAATGCGTTCGGAATTTGTCTCTCTGCCATGATTTTTTTTTGGCAGGTTGTCTGCGGTCGACCAAATTCGCGAGCGAACGAGATCGACCGAGTCTCACTTTGCGAAAGAGTGGTGAAATTTTATAATTATTGCTAAAATAAATACGTTAAGCATTTTTTCTCTCTGCCGGGATTTATCTTCGGTAGGTTCCTCCAAGGATCGAAATTTCTAGCAATAACGATCGCAAGAGTCTCGCTCTACAGAAGAGCGGTGAAATTTTACGATCGCGAATTGTTTAACCCATTTACGCCCAAGAATCGCGATTTTTTCCTTCATTTTCAAGCCAGATTTTTATTATATAAAAAAAATCGTAAACAATGAAGAGATACGTTCCCTAGTATTTTCGAGGGTGCTCTTTCAGAATCTGGGGTCAAAATCGGGTTTTGTCCATTAGGAAAAAAATATGGCGGTTTTTAAACAAAAAAAAACAGGAAAAATCGATGACACTTTTTTTCAAAATTTTTTTTCACCTCGAAGCCGTTGAAAAGTCCGGTTTTTTTTCAACCATGGGTGCATAGAATAGTGACGATTGAACAATCAATTTTTTAAATTCGTCGTTGTCAACATTTTCACCCGCAAAATGGCGCTTTTCACCCCCTGAGTGACACGAAAAATTTCACGCTCGGTGTACCAAATGAAAAGTAGTTGGATTTGGACGAATATTGGTACTCGGAGGTTTTTGAGGTCGCTGATTACGATTCTGTTCTCAAAATTCCGAAATTCAAAATGGCCGATCCAATATGGCGGACACAAATGCAAAAGTTCATTTGAATTGGATAAAACGTGGCACTCGGGGGTTTTCGAGGTCGCTGATTATGATTCTGCTATCAAAATTCCGAAATTAAAAATGGCGGATCCAATATGGCGGACACAAATGCAAAAGTTCATTTGAATTGGATAAAACGTGGCACTCGGGGGTTTTCGAGGTCGCTGATTATGATTCTGCTCTCAAAATTCCGAAATTCAAAATGGCAGATCTAATGTGGCGGACACAAATGGAAAAGTTCATTTGAATTGGATAAAACGTGGCACTCGGGGGTTTTCGAGATCGCTGATTATGATTTTGCTCTCAAAATTCCAAAATTAAAAATGGCGGATCCAATATGGCGGACACATATGCAAAAGTTCATTTGAATTGGATAAAACGTGGCACTCAAGGGTTTTCTAGGTCGCTTATTATATTTCTGCTCTCAAAATTCGAAAGCCTTTGGGTATTTAAATACCTGGTATTTTCAGGTATTTGAATACCCAAAGGCTTTCAAATTTTGAGAGCAGAATCATAATCAGCGACCTCGAAAACCCTCGAGTGCCACGTTTTATCCAATTCAAATGAACTTTTGCATTTGTGTCCGCCATATTGGATCCGCCATTTTTAATTTCGGAATTTTGAGAGCAGAATCATAATCAGCGACCTCGCAAATCCCCGAGTGCCACATTCCATCCGATACAAATGAACTTTTGCATTTGTGTCCGCCATATTGGATCCGCCATTTTGAATTTCGAAATTTTGAGAGCAAAATCATAATTAGCGATCTCGAAAACCCCCGAGTGCCACGTTTTATCCAATTCAAATGAACTTTTGCATTTGTGTCCGCCACATTGCATCCGCCATTTTGAATTTCGGAATTTTGAGAGCGACCTCGAAAACCCTCGAGTGCCACGTTTTATCCAATTTAAATGAACTTTTGCATTTGTGTCCGCCATATTGAGTCCGCCATTTTTAATTTCGGAATTTTGACAGCAGAATCATAATCAGCGACCTCGAAAACCCCCGAGTGCCACGTTTTATCCAATTCAAATGAACTTTTGCATTTGTGTCCGCCATATTGGATCCGCCATTTTTAATTTCGGAATTTTGAGAGCAGAATCATAATCAGCGACCTCGCAAATCCCCGAGTGCCACATTCCATCCGATACAAATGAACTTTTGCATTTGTGTCCGCCATATTGGATCCGCCATTTTGAATTTCGTAATTTTGAGAGCAAAATCATAATCAGCGATCTCGAAAACCCCCGAGTGCCACGTTTTATCCAATTCAAATGAACTTTTGCATTTGTGTCCGCCACATTGCATCCGCCATTTTGAATTTCGGAATTTTGAGAGCGACCTCGAAAACCCTCGAGTGCCACGTTTTATCCAATTTAAATGAACTTTTGCATTTGTGTCCGCCATATTGAGTCCGCCATTTTTAATTTCGGAATTTTGACAGCAGAATCATAATCAGCGACCTCGAAAACCCCCGAGTGCCACGTTTTATCCAATTCAAATGAACTTTTGCATTCGTGTCCGCCATATTGGATCCGCCATTTTTAATTTCGGAATTTTGAGAGCAGATTCATAATCAGCGACCTCGAAAACTCCCGAGTGCCATGTTTTATCCAATCCAAATGAACTGTTGCATTTGTATCCGCCATATTGGATCCGCCATTTTGAATTTCGGAATTTTGAGAGCAGAATCATAATCAGCGACCTCGAAAACCCCCGAGTGCCACGTTTTATCCAATTCAAACGAACTTTTGCATTTGTGTTCGCCATATTGGATCGGCCATTTTGAATTTCGAAACTTTGAGAACAGAATCGTAATCAGCAACCTCAAAAACCTCCGAGTACCAATTTTCGTCCAAATCCAACTACTTTTCATTTGGGACGCCGGGCGTGAAATTTTTCGTGTCACTCAGGGGGTGAAAAGCGCCATTTTGGGTTTGTTTGTGTTGACAACGATGAATTTAAAAAATTGGTTGTTCAATTGTCACTATTCTATGCACCCATGGTTGAAAAAAAAACCGGACTTTTCAACGGCTTCGAGGTGAAAAAAAAATTTGAAAAAAAAGTGTCATCGATTTTTCCTGTTTTTTTTTTGTTTAAAAGCCGCCATATTTTTTTTCCTAATGGACAAAACCCGATTTTGACCCCAGATTCTGAAAGAGCACCCCCGAAAATACTAGGGAACGTATCTCTTGATTTTTTGATTTTTTTTATATAATAAAAATCTGGCTTGAAATTGAAGGGAAAAATCGGGATTCTTGGGCGTTAATGGGTTAAAGTACGTCATCGGTGGAAAATTTTCGAAAAATCATTTTTTTGGAAACACTTTAAAAAATCCCTATAACCTCAAGAAGTATTATAAATATTCGTTTAAAGCCGAAAAAAAACAGTTTTAAAGTAGTTTTCGAACTATTTTTTTAGGGGAGTCTCCGGCGCTGACAAGCGTCTTCGGCGATGCCATGGCGGTAGTCGCAATTCTCAGTTCTTGTAAGCCTATTATCGATGGGGACAAATTCCCAATCGATTAATAATTCTCGGAGATACGGTTGAAAAAATTGCATTTTTGCAATAAACAATATGAAATTTGTTACTATCTGTATCGTTCTCATCTCCAATGTATAGTACACGCAAAAATAAACATTGTTGCAATTTGAAGTTTTTTCATATCTCGTACCGTTAAAACGTTATCGACGAAAAACGAAATACACCCCAATTTTCGAGGGTGCGTTTCAACCCTTTAAAATCGGGTTCCGCCGATATAAAAAAATACGTGTCGCCTATTCTACAAGCATGCCAAATTTTATAAAAATCGGAGACATCGACCTCGCAACGTTTCCTTGTGAGTCCTGGAACGTATCTATGTGTAGATGTACACTCGCGTTCTTCCATATGTACGTACATCGGTTTTGTACAGGCCTGGAACCTATCTATATATGGATGTATAGTTGCGTTTTTCTATATGTACGTACATCCGTTTTGTACAGTCCCCGAACCTGCCTATCTATAGATGTACAGTCCCGGAACCTGCCTATCTATAGATGCACAATTTCTTCCATATGTACGTACATCTGTTTGGTACAGTCCTGGAAGGTACCCGTGTATCAGTATACATACTTTTGTACGTACATTTCGATGTACAGTCCTGGAAGTCGACGAAGTCCTGGAATGTGCCGATACATCAGTATACATATTTATGTACGTACATTTCGATGTACAGTCCTGGAAGTCAACAAAGTCCTGGAACGTGCCTATACATCGGTATACATATATTTGTACGTACATTTCGATATACAGTCCTGGAAGCTGCCAAGCTGTATACATTGGCATATTCCAGGCTGTCCCGGAAGATGCCCCTGGACAAGATTGCGTTCCAGGACTGGTCTGGAATACGACAAAAGTCCTGGGAAGCACCGCGTTATATAAGAAAGTGTCCTGGCATCTGCCTCCAGACATATATATACATATATATATATATATATATATATATATATATATATATATATATACACATATATATATATATATAATATATATATATATATATATATATATATATATATATATATATATATATATATACAGGGGGTCCCTCTTATTTCTGCCACCCGAAATAACTTGGTAATTATCGACGTCACAAAAAAAAGTTTCCAGACAAAAGTTGTACGGAGTGAAGGGGGTCATTAAGCGTGATCAATTTTTTTTTATCTTGGTGGAGGCGCTGACGCACAGTGACCTCCACTTTTTTAAATGGCATGGTACATTTTTTTCAACCATCTTGTGGAGCACCTCAAGCCGCATAAAAAACATTAGGGGGTCAAAGCCGTTCAAGGTCATTCAAGGTCACCTATTTAAATTTGTATCATCGATACTGGCCTTGAATGATGTTGAACGACTTTGACCCCTGAATGTTTTTTATGCGGCTTGAGGTGCTCCACAAGATGGTTGAAAAAAATGTATACCAAACCACTTAAAAAAGCAGAGGTGACCTTCACTATGCGTCAGCGCCTCCATCGAAATAAAAAAATCGGTTGTCTGTAAATTCGGTTTACTGACGATAGTTGAACGTGACAACGTCATAAGAAAATACTGATGGAATGGTTTCATTTTTCAAAAGAAAATTTTTATTTTGTTTGTTTGATAGATATTTTGTATGGATATAGAGAAGGAGGTAAATGGAAATCACAATTGAATTGATCAAGTTACATTTATTTGTACGCATAAATACAATTATGTCAATTTTTTTTTTTTTTTTTTTACAATGTACATATTTTTTACAAGTATGAATGTGCTTTGAGCAATTGTTTTACAACTTTTATTTTTTCATAAAATTCTTCGTTCAGAAAATCATTTTAAATTTACAAAATACTTGAATAAAATTTATTGTTTAAATTTCTACTCGACTGTTAAAATTTAATTTTTGATTTTATTATTTTATAATAATAAATTTTGTATTGACATTATTTCCTTCAGCAAGTAAACTGAATAAAAGTTGTTGTTCAATTAGTTACTTAATTATTTTTGCAAATTTAATTGTAATTTGTTGTAAAAAAGTAATAATTTTGAATAATTTATTATAAGAATAAACTGTGATTAAATTATTGTTCATAAATCTTAAATTAAAAATTAAAAATTTGGAAACATCATTAAAATTTTTGTAACTCTAGCTTTTAAAAAGCCCGCCTCAATGTGTTTGATATAGGAGAAAATTGTTCCCTTTGACGGCTGGCTGGTCCAACCTGTCATTTCAGACACGTTGTTATGATATGTGGAAGATTTAACATTTATGTTTTAATTTTTTGAAATCATAGCTACGCTCGATAATTATTTCGATCGAATAGTAAAGCAATTGATTTTTACTCATCGTGAAATAGTTCTGTTAACTTATTGTTATAGTTTTGTCAATTATAGCATAACCTACATACGCTGCACTAGCGGACCGATGCTATTTATTTTAATGATGAAAGCACGAATATTCGACAATATATCACTGAACATATATTTAATATCGAAAGAATCATTACCTTTATCGCCGCAATTATCGTTGCTATAAACAATTGCCACCACATTCACTTTTCACTGCACTTCATACTTGACGAAAACATGTACATGTATTATTGTATAGCAGCTGTCCACGCGGACGCATCGCTCATGGCCTCTGCACACTGCGCGCGATGGGCGACAAGGGATGAGCGATATCCAATGAGAGCTCGAGTATGACGGAAATGCTCTATGAGAGTGACGTTGCCATTGGATATCGCTCATCGCTCGTCGCTCGTCGCTCGCAGTGTGCAGAGGCCATCACTCAAGTAGGAGAGAGACAGATGTCGAACGCTGCCGAACGCTGCCGAACGCGGAGGCCGATTGTGCCTCTTTGTCGCTCGTTCCGCGCTCTCGCTTACACTTCAAGCCTTAGATGGAACGCCTCAGAGCGAGGTAACGGCAATGAGTCATGCTTTTTCGTGCGGGCAGCCGGCTCCATCGAATTATAAGACGTTGTCACGTCAAAAAATTAGTCGCATTTGATGGCCCCCTTCACACCGTACAACTTTTGTTTGGAACATTTTTTTGTGACGTCGATAATTACCGAGTTATTTCGGGTGGCAGAAATAAGAGGGACACGTTGTATATGTATATAGAATGTCCCATTGTAAAATAGCATTAAAATGAATCGAAAAGATGAGGTCGGAAAAAAAATGTTTCTTACAAAAGTTTTATGGTGTCGAGGGGGACATCCGATGGTAATATATATATATATTTTTCGTCAGCACGCCTACGAGATACCGGGTAATTGTCAATTTTTTCAATGGAAAGACATGGTTTTTATTTTCTAGCAAAATAACTGATTTCGAGCGGACTCCTACGAAAAAAAAATTCTTTAGTTCAAAAATCAAGAATGTTATGGCCCCACTTCTTCGTTAATGGTGAGCCGCTAGACCTTGCGAGGAGGACGTGTTCAACGCGCACACTGGGGCACATGCCATTTTTGCATTTCGCGTTTATCGATAGAATCACATTGCTCCGAAATTTCTGCGATCCAGGCGGTCAAATTGAAGAAGAGTTCAGTTCGCCTGCTCAGAAAGGTCTCTCGCAGAACAGACCCTTATCTGTCTGGACGATGCCGATTACGGTCCCAATGAAATTGTCGATATTCTCTTGAAAATCGGAGCATATCGACAAAATGACACGCAATCAGCTATCGTTTAAGTTATCTAGATCGGCAGCATCCCAATGCTGTCACCGTTTCGACCATTGAACAAAGAACTGGGCGCGGCCAATTGACTCGCCAAATACAGTGCCAGGATCTCGTGAATGTTCGTAAAGTTGATGCTTGAACCATCGCTGTGCTGGCAATCGTACAATGGCCCACAGATCGGCCTTTGCGGATCGAATGTGAGCTGGGCGTGTCCCCATCGACGGCCTCACAAATTCTGCGGCCTTCTCGGCAATAGCGATGTCACATCATGCTCATCCAGTCCATGTCTGAGCAGGGAACATCAGCCTATATTTTGCCAGTGGCGCCTCCGACGTATTCGAGATCATCCTGATTTTGTGGCCGTTTTAGCGGTATTTGGACTTTCTTCAAAATGACCTGTTCGTTTTAACGATCAGGCCATATTTCATAGCAACGCGGCCGTAAACCCTTCTAACTGCCATTACTGGGCCGCACAGAATCCACATTGGACTCGTCAACTCGACAACCAGCATCGATGGGAGTTAAATGTGTGGTGTGAAGTTGTCAACGGGTACCTGACTGGACCTTTTTCCTGGGTGGATCCGTTAATGATCAGCGGTATTTGGACTTTCTCCAAAATGACGTGTCCGTTTTAGCGATCAGGCCACATTTCATAGCAACGCACCCGAAAACCCTCCTAACTGCCATTACTGGGCCGCACAGAATTTACATTGGACGCGTCGACTCGACAATTAGCGTCGATGGGAGTTAAATGTGTGGTGTGAAGCTGTCAACGGGTACCTGAGTGGGCCTTTTTCCTGGGTAGACCTGTTAATGACCAGCGGTATATAGATCTTCTCCAAAATGACCTGCCATGGAAGAAGTCGATTTGTATACGAGGCGGAAAATGTGGTTTGAGAAAGATGAAGAAACCACCCTTCATATTATGCACGTGCTATCAGCGATTACTTGAATAGAACATTCGACAATCGGTGGATTGGGCGTGGAGGTCCGGTCTCCTGGCCTCCCATGTCCCCCGATTCGACATCCCCGGTCTTTTTTCTATGGAGGCTTCACAAAAACGCCATCTGCCGCGAACGGCCAATGCTGATAGTGGATATGATGAACCGCATGGGGACCGCCTGCCACAGAATGTTTGCACACACTCTGCGCAATACAGTGGCACATTTTGAAAAGCGTATTCGACTCTGTATCGAGGAAAACAGCAACAGTTTCGAACAATTGCTGTGCAGTACAATTGCTGTGAGGTTACAAAGCGGTTTGACGTAACAAAATACCGCAGTAATGACGCACCAGGCACCCACGTCTCCATTCGTGTGTACCCACACACAGACACACCTTGGATAATGCAAATGCAGGCAGTGGGATTTCGGTGGGACATTTTCTGTTTGAGTAAGGGTTTACTTTGGTTTAATGTGGACGCGCTATTTACGAAACCCCAAACTGCCACTTAACAGCATATAACTAATCATATTGCTCGACACGGAGTATAATACGCTCATTGAAATTCCACACTGTAGTGTATTCAGCGTGGGATATTTCCAAAAACTTTGAACCGCCATAACTTTCTTGATTTTGGAGCTAGAGAATTTTGCTTCCTTTAGATTCGTCTCAAAACCAGCTGTTTTTTAAAAAAGTAAAAATGATGCTTTCCACCTTATGAATTGAGTCCTACGTGTAGGGAACACTTGTTTGTACGACCTCTTTTTTTGACTGATTTGAATGCTTTCTTATGTATGACTTACCAGGTGTAGAAATATGAAACCGGAATTTTTGGTAAAAATTACACGTCTGTTGTTTGAAAATGATAAAAAAATATTTTATTCAAAATAATCTCCATTGCTATTTATACATTTTTCCCACCTCTCCGGCAGTTTATGAATGCCACGCCAAAAAAAAAAAAAAAAACAGTTCTTCTTTTGAAGCGAACCAGTTGTCAAGCCAGTTTCGTACATTTTCATACGCATTGAAGCGTTGTTGAGCAAGAGCGTGTCCCATTGATGCGAATAGATGATAATCGGACGGAGCGAAGTCTGGAGAATAAGCCGCATGCACTAGTATTTCCCAAATGAACGCCTCGATCTTTTCCCTGACCCGTTACGCTGTGTGTGATGGAGCATTATCATGGAGCAAAATGACTTTGTTACCTTTTCCATATTCCGGGGCTTTCAAACAAATGGACACGGCTTTGTGCGTCACATTCAATTGATCCGCGAGTTCTTGTTGACTTTGGGTATCATCCGATAACGCTTGCAATTCGTTGTCTGCGAACTTTTTCGGTTGTTTCCCACGCTCTTCGTTTCTCACGTCAAAATGACCACTTTTGAATTTTTGAACCAGACGAAACACTGTGTTTTACCAAGAGCATATTTACCGTAAGCTTCGACAAGCATTCGATGCGAAGCAGCAGCAGTTTTCTTCAAATGATAACAGAAAACCATTGCTTTCCGAAAATCGTAGTTCGTAGGCACAAAACTCGATATGTTTAAGGTTATAGAAAAATATACCGGTGTAGGGTACTTGGGTCGTTGTGTGTTGAAAATCTTCGATAGATGTTAGAGGGAGATGATGGCGCTGCAGAAACGGTCTTACGGTCCCTAAACTGATGGCTAACACCATCTATAGGGAAATTCCGGTTTCATCCTTCTACACCTGGTATACTAGGTGCGCAACTAAGTTTCCGAGTTTTTTGACCAATAAAAAATCGACAATTTCAAGACAAATACAAAACATCCTTCATTGGAAGTATTGTCCCTCGCTATTTACACATTCTTGCCATCTCTCTGGCAATACATAAGTACCGCGACGATAAAAAGACGCATCTTTGGACTGAAACCATCCGTCCAACCAATTTTGTACTGCACCGTAATTGGCCAAGTGTAGCCCACCCAAGCCATGCGCCATCGACCGGAACGAGAGATAGTCTGAAGGGGCCAAGTCTGGCGAATACGGCGAATGCGGTAGCAGATCCCATTTCAGTGTTTTTATGGTGTCCTGGACGATGGAACTGCGATGGCACGGAGCATTGTCGTGCTGCAATAAAACATGTTCGTGTCTCGTGTCCCATTCTGGCCGTTTTTCGAGCAATGCGTGGTTTAAATTGATTAGTTGTTGTCGGTAGCGATGCCCATTGACAGTTTCTCCCGGTTTCAGCAGCTCATAGTACACGATTCCTTTCTGGTCCCACTAAATGCAGAGCATTGTCTTTTTTCCGAAGCAATTTGGCCGTACCGTCGATGTTGACACTTCGCCAAGTGAAAGCCATGATTTTCTGCGTTTGGCATTCTCGAAATACATCCATTTTTCATCGCCAGTAACAATTCAATGCAGGAAACCCTGTCTGTTCTGTATCAAAAGCAAAATTTCGGAAGTGGCTCTTCGATTTTCCATTTGTCTTTCAGTCAACTCATGCGGCACCCACTTTCCTTCCTTATAAACTTTTCCCATGGCGTGCAAACGTTTCGAAATACATTGTCGAGTCATATTGAATGCCTCGGCAAGTTGATCTTCTGTTTGAGTGTCATCTTCATCCAATAACGCTTGCAGATCGGCACCCACAAATGTTTGCGGTCTTCACGAGCGCTCCTTGTCCCCAGTCTCATAATCGCCACTTCTGAACCGCTTGAACCAATCTTCACACGTTGTTTTTGATGGTATATGTTCGCCGTAGGCCTTCTCAAGTAACCGACGTGCTTCAGCTGCTGTTTTTTTTAGGTTCAAGCAGAAAAGCAATGCATCCGGCAAATACTGTTGATTTGGCACAAACTTTGACATTTTCGAGGTTAGAAAAAAGGTCGTTGTGTTGCGATATTTGTTTATATTACGACTGGGTATTCTTAACAGATGTCCAAGCTACAAAGACACCCAATTTCAGACCTGTATGCCGACTACATGTGTCGCTAGCGCCATCCATGTGTGAAACCCGAGAGTTGCGCACCTACTACAGAGAATATATTTCGAACCCGTTACATCCAAGTAATGTCTACTATCAGCACATCTGGCTGTTTTGAGAAGAACCGCGCTTGACATTTTTCATACTAATGGTTTATTTTGCGAAGAGGACCGTTCTGTAAATGACCTCCATATGAACATGCTTAGATTTGTGTAAAGGTGACTTTCAAGATATTGCGGCTCACGTTATATTGACTGCAGGGACAGTCCGTGTATTATATAGACGGTCCTTGAAGTAGAAATAAATAATTTTGTTTTTCTGTGGTTGACTTTCGGTCCCGCAATCTTCTACCCTCTACCCGTTAAAAATGCATGCAGCGTCACGTTGAGCGATTATGGTTGAAATGGTATCACAAGCGTGGATACGCGCGCAATTACTCGCTTACACATTGATCCCTCGTTTAATCAAGTGTAGCCATATAGCTCTCTTCTATTATTAGTGAAAATTATAACGTGGTGTGTTGATGATTTCGTGTTTGGCGCGACCGACCAAAGTTGATTCCCAAGAGCCTGCCTAGTCGGACACGAACCGCCTATTAAGGGGGGATATTTAGGCGTCGAAAAAATGGCTGATTTTTATTTTTTTTTAAATACCTCTTCATCATTTTTTAGACTTAGGGTTTGTTTTTTTTTTATTACTTCAGGCTGTTACATGGTATTATTTTATTAGTCTTTAAAAATAATACAGGTATGGCACGGTCTTATAAACGGGTTGCGGCGGATGTTATCAGACGGTGTGACGCGTAGCGTCCGCGGGATTAATCTGAAAAAAAAACCAACGAAGGTTTTTCTTTCATTCGCACTCATACGCAGAATATGAACCAAGAAAAAATGAGAAATGTTATCAAACGATGAAATGGTACCCTCTGAAACAAAAATATTGAATCTTTCGAAAAAAATAACTTCATTTTGCAATCAAAAAAATACTTTAAAAAAATTAGTTTATACATTTAGGATCATGTATTAGACAGTAAGGTTAGAAACATTTATACTAAATGTCAACAGAATTGGCCGATTAGTTTTTTAGCTATACCTAAGTCACGCCATTTTTGAAAATGCAGTTTAGAAGACCATACCTCCAACATTTTTGAAGATTGATAAAAAAATACTATGGAACAGCCAAAAATAGGAATACAACATCCATACCCTAAGTCTCAAAAATGGTAGAGAAATGTTTCCGCTTAAAAAAAACATGCGAATCGGCAAATTTTTTCCGCTCCTACAGGTATCCCCCCCCCCCAACCAATTGTTGTTGCAATAATATTTTCGTTAAGGGGTCTTTTCACTTTAGACGCTAAAAAAGGATATTTTCATGAATTTTTTTGATAGGTTTATATTATAGATATTGCTATAAAAGTTGTTACACTCAATAAATACACTTTCGAAATACATTTTTTTTAAATATATTTATTCAAGTCGCTATTTATAGACGAAAACGGGACTTAAAAAAATGTCCTAAAAAAATTGTAGGTCTGCGCTGTTGATGAAAGCTCGGAGATGGAATATCCAAAACAAAAAAATCTAACGGTTTTAGATTCAGTATGTTAAGGGGTAAGACCACAGTAGAATTTTCAAAAAATCGATTTTTTTGTTCGCTAAAACGGTGCTTTATCATCATAAGAATAAGTTACTATTCGATTTATAGCCAGAAAATTTAATTAAAATTAAATAAATATAAATAAAAATATAAATAAAAAAAAAATAAAAATAAATAATTAAAAATTAAAGCCCACCTCTGGCACAGCCATAGAGTACCTAAAACTTTAAACGCGTTTTTTCTCGAAACAGCTTTTTTCCAATTGGTGTGACAAATAACTTCAACAATTTTCACTGGGTTTACTTAAAATTAAAAAGTCATGTTCCTAATTTCATTTCGCCGAGAAGTACGTACGGAATTTCTGATAAATCGAAAACTTTTCATTTTATGAGCAGTTTTATACGAAATTTTTCACTGAAAATTCATTCAAATATCTACAACTTTTGAATAAAACAATATTTTTTAAATTCCGTACGTACTTCTCTAGGTATTCTAATGTAGATTGACGACAATTTTTGTTTTTTGTTCTAGGTAAAAAATTGTGGATGCTAAATGCCACGCCGCGGAGCGTCTAAAAAAAGATAACAAAAGAAAATATTAGTAGTCGGCCATTTTGTACATCGAAAATATATATATGTTTTCTAACAGCTTGCTATTCATAATAAATAGATGTGTGATTAATTTTATGACCGAATCACTTTTTCATACGAACAAAAATTGTTAAATTCGTATATGATTTTATATCCGTTACTGTGGCCTAACCCCTTAATATCTATTGCGCATATCATACAATTTTTTATACATGCAAAAGTAACAAAATGGCGGACATTTTTCGAAAAAAAACATGTTTTTCACCGTTTTTAGCAAAAAAAAATGGTAAATATCAAAATTCAAAAAAATCCTTCATATGCGCTATAGATATAGTTGTAAAGAATATGCAGTTAAAATTTCATACGGATGGGTTCAGTAGTTTAGAAGATTTTATCAACAAGCTGTCGAACAACGTTGTTCCGAGAAAAGGCATTTAAAGTTTGTTTGGGTTACATAAATACATAAAAGCATTTTTTAATGTATTTTGAGATTGTATTTATTGAGGGTAACAACTTTTATATCAATATCTATAATATAAACCTATTTTAAAAATTCATGAAAATAGCCTTATCAACGTCTAAAGTGAGAGAGAAGGAAGAGAAGACCCCTTAAACAATCCTCTTTGCGATGTTCGACCGCGCAATTAATCACCGAAGAATTGCTCAATCGAGTGTACTTGCGAGTGTACAATTAACGATGAAGTTTTTTTTTAAATCCTTTCGATGTTCGGGAAAATAGTATAAGAGAGAGAGAGAGAATCAGGCTAGAAAATAGGAGTATCATGTATTTTCCATTAAGAGATGCCATCGTGATAAGTCGCAACGATTTACGAAGGAACATTGGGAATAGAAGAAATAATACAAGTTTTGGTAAAGTGCCTTGTTTCAATAGTTTGACGTGACCGGTGTGGTATCGATATCAAAATACTTACTGCTATACCTGTCTTACATCATGCCACGAAGAATCTATACCTCGTCAATATCAATGTGTACACGCGTAACTTTGAACGAATGTTGCAAGTTTCGTCCGCCTCCCGACGAAACCGAAATTACTCAAAATGCAATTTATGTGTCGAGAGAGAGAGCACGAGAGAGAGAGAGAGAGAGAGAGAGAGAGAGAGAGAGAAGAATCACGTTTTGCCTCGTATATATATATAAATTTAAAACGACGTATAGGCTCGACCACGTGCGGTATATCGTGTGCGTCGTATATCGTCATGAAACTGCGAGAAATCTGTAAATGATTGATATCCACGCGTGCGACGAGCGATGAGGTGAATCGATCAGTGTCCTGGCGTTATTTAAAATTGAACCGTTGGCTTTTTCCGATCTGGCTCAATCCGAATATCCTACTGATGCCTCGTGTCAAAGAATGAGGGAGACAAATTTCGGTAAAAGGCGGAAGAAAACTGACGTGTATATATATTAATGTATTTTATATATATATATATATATATATATATATATATATATATAAGGGTGTGCGGAAAAAAATCGATATTTTTTTTCTGTTGCATCCACCAAAAAAAGGTCAATTAAGGTAAAAAATGAAGAATGCTCGAAAGAGAGCTCAAAAAAAAATATTTCGAATGGCGCATTGCATTTGAATATTTTCCATAAGAATAACCCAGGAAAATATTGGGATTTCTGAATGTGGTAGTGCAACTCGTCAGGAAAAAATCACACAAAGATGTCGTTAACATATTCTTATGGAGAATTGAATTTCCAACAAAAAAGTTTTCACGAAAAATAAGCTCAGAACAACCGTTCAAATGGAATCGCTGTCTGAAATTGAATTAATAGAAAAAAAATAATTCAGAAGGCTGTAAAAATCGAATTTTTCGCTTTACGAAAAAACTTTTTGGGTTTTTTTTTGTAGAGAATGTTTTGCTCTAACATACAATTTGCATGGAATCGTTCTCAAAATATTTCTCTGATACAAAAATGAATCAAGTACAACAAGAAATATAAAAGAAACGACGTCCATCATTGATCGTGTTTCGAAAACCTTTATTGAATTAATTTGGTTTAATAAGATAAAATTATTTGTTTTTACATTATAATGCTTGATAATCATCGTTCCTTTTTTCAAGAGTCTGTTTGTTGCAATTAGGGTATTTCTGTCGATGATTTTGCACTACGCCCAATAAATATTGTAGCTGCTCTTCGTTTTTTGTTAATGAACCGTTATATGCTTCTATCAAAGTGACACCACGTTCGGCTACGTTATTAACGACTTTTGGATTTAAAAAAATCTAAGCAACTCAAATAAGTGGCATTTTCCGGCCATAATTCAATATTTACTCTCAAAAAATCACGAGGTAAATTTAATTGCTGGAAAAGAAATACGGATTCTTGAGTAACGAAATCGCTTATGTCTTCTTTCAGCACCATTTCCCAATCATTTTTTTAAACAATCACTCGCTCGGAAGGATTTTTTGATTTTTCTCGAGATTGCAGAGCTTGTACCAGTTTTTGCCTTCACACTTATCGGCACAGCATTTTCAAAAAACGACAAAGCAACAATTTTCTCGTTAAAGTACCACAAGTGACTAGCTAATTTTTTTCGTGGCAGCCTCCCCTACTACAGGATTCACTTCGCAATAACGAATGAAATTTTGTAGCAGTGACAGATCTTGATTTGGGGGAAAAATGTCGCGGTTTCCCCTTCGTGGCGCTAGCGTGAAGCTTCTAATTTTGCACTACGAGCTACCTCATGCTGCCGCCAGGTGGCAGCGTGTGCTAAGGCGCGCACGCCGCTTAAATAAAAAAAAATTTCAGACAGCGATACCACTTGAACAGTTGTTCTAAGTTAATTGTTCGTAGAAACTTTTTTTGCAGGGAATTCAATTATTCAATGCGCCGTTCGAAATAATTTTTTTTTTGAGCTCTCCTTCGAGGATTCTTCTTTTTTTACCTTAATTCACCTGTTTTTGGTGGATGCAACCGAAAAAAAATATATCGTTTTTTTTCCGTACACCCTAATATATATATATATATATATATATATATATATATATATATATATATATATATATATATATATATATACAGGGAGTCCTGTTATGAATGTATAATCCTGCAACTGTCGATAGGTCAGTTCATGTCCTACCATATGCTAGAATTTCAGTTTGGTAATAGTTACACGGTTTTCGAGATTTTGGGTTTTATGTTATTTTTTAAATAATCATCTGCTTTTGGTTTTTCGCATGCAATTTCTGCAAATCATCTGAATCGAAAATAACTCAGCAACTTTTTTAAGTAATTGGCACGATATGCGTAGTACATATTTTTTACACCGCAGGCTATCCAATTCAGATGTTCGAATTGGTTTACGGGAAAATTCTGCATAGGATCTTTTTTCTATAAAGTTTCCTTAACATTACGGGGTCTTCTCACTTTAGACGCTAAGGAAAGGCTATTTACATGGATTTTTTGATAGGTTTATATTGTAGGTATTGATATAAAAGTTGTTACACTTAATAAATACACTTTCGAAATACATTTTTTTTATTTTTCTATTTATTTAAGTTACTATTTATGGACGAAAATGGTAGTTACAAAAAATGTCCTAAAAAAAATGTAGATCTACGCTGTTGATGAAAACTCGGAGATGCATCATCCGGAACAAGAAAATCAAACGGTTTTAGATTCAGTATGTTAATGGCTGTAGCGCATATCATACGATTTTTGATATATGCAAAAATAACGAAATGGCGTACATTTTTCGAAAAAACGAGGCTGTTTCACCGTTTTTGGCAAACAAAAATCGTAAATATCAAAATTTAAAAAAATCCTTGATATGCGCTATAGCCATAGTTGTAAAGAATATGCGGTTAAAATTTCATAGGGATCGGTTCAGTAGTTTCGAAGATTTTATCAACAAACCGTCGATAAACGTTGTTTCGAGAAAAACGCGTTTAAAGTTTCTTTGGGTTACATACATACATTTAAAAAAGATTTAAAGTATTTATTAAGTGTAACAATTGTTACAGCAATATCTATGATATAAACTTATCCAAAAAAATCATGAAAATAGCCTTTTTTAGCGTCTAAAGTGAGATGACCCCTTAAGGTTAAAAAGAATACTTTTCTAGATAAAAAAAATAACCAAGAGTATTTTTTTAAACCCGGTAAAAAAAATGATTATGTGTAGAAATGGCATGCGAAAGACCAAAAGCAGATGATTTTTAACTCGGAAACCGGGGGACTTTTAGTAAACTGAACTATCAGCATATAGAAGGCCATAATCTGACCTATCGACAGTTTCTGACCCATCCATTCATAACAGGACACCCTATATATATATATATATATATATATATATATATATATATATATATATATATATATATATATATATATATATATATATATATATATATATATATATATATATATTAGGGTGATTCGTTTCAGGGTAACTTTTTTTTTCTGACCCATCGTGCCCGAAAACCTTTAGTTGGTATCCAAAAACGAAGTTTCGTGAAAGGGTGGGGTGTTTCGGGGGAAGTTTCGGGGGTGTTGTGAAAAAATATTTAGAGGTCGCGAATCAAAATTGAAGGTTTCCCATTTGATTAGCATTGAAAAAAATGTTTTTCTCATTATTAGTGTTACCATTCCGCGAATTTTGATATCGCGATATTTTCCAAGTGGGTTCTCGTAGGAAATATGATACTCCACAATAAAGTTCATTGAGCCATGGCCGTAAATTCAACCGTTTCAGCAGCATCATTATTTCAAGAGAATATTGTGCAAAATATCTAGTCAAATAAATAGATTTTTTTGTTTAAAAAAAAATCTATTTATTTTACTTCATCCACCTATAGCTGAGAAAGAGTTGAATTTTCGGGCTCGGCTTATAAGACTTTTTTGTAGAAAATTACTTTCTCTACAAAGTTCTCATCTGAATTTTTTTCGATATATCTAATAGCTTAGGCGTTACAGTCGTTTTAATAGATATTTTGCACAATATTCACTTGAAATAATGATGCCGCTGAAACGGTTGAATTTACGGCCATGGCTCAACGAACTTTATTGTGGAGTATCATATTTCCTACGAGAACCCACTTGGAAAATATCGCGATATCAAAATTCACGGAATGGTAACACTAATAATGAGAAAAACATTTTTTTTCAATGTTAATCAAATGGGAAACCTTCAATTTTAATTCGCGACCTTTAAATTTTTTTTGACAATACCCCCCTTTCACGAAACTTCGTTTTGGGTACCAACTAAAGGTTTTCGGGCACGATGAGTCAAAAAAAAAGTTGCCCTGAAACGAATCATCCTAATATATATATATATATATATTGTGACGGGAGATATTTCTCTAACCGGAAACGAGAACTATCCGAGAACTCAAATCGGGATCTGGTGCGAGAAACCGTCACCTTCGGCCGTCCACCCCGCGCGCGTGCATCCGCAATACCCGGGGCGCCAGAGACTTTGTTTCTCCGGTCGTCTCAACCGGAATAACTGGGGTCGGGGTGATTAAACCCGACCCACCAAACGGAGCTGGAGAACTCCGTGATTTTTGTTTCACCGGAATCATAACCGGTATGACCTGGGAGTCTGGAGACCTCCCTGATTTTTGGATCGCCGGAATCATAACCGGACTAACTGGATGCACTTACACGGGAAGGAACGGTTGCGGTAAAGCACGGCCGCTCAGGCTGTGGGATATGGTAGAGGGGTCGGGATTCACCGGAGAGTAGCGTGAGCGAGCGCGAGACCTGTCACTATCGCGACACCGGAAACGTCACTAATAAAACAAAATAATTGTTTTATTTTTGATAGTGCGGGAGCCGGTGGCTTAACCACCCGTGAGCTTTTTACGTAAACGCACTCAACGCGAACACGAACAGCACGCGAAACACCTACGCACGGGAGCGAGAGAGCACGACGACGTGCCTCTTACGCGAGAACGAGAGCGCGAGAGAGACACGACACGTCTCTCCATCGCGGCGTCTGATCGACAACCCTCAAGATCGGGAGCGACCGCGATCTCGGAGACATCCGTCTCACGCGAAGGTTCGATAGCGACTCTCTTCCGATAGCCGGAAAATCGGGAGCGATCGCGATTTTGGAGACAACCGTCTCACGCGAAGATTCGTTAGCAACTCTGTTTACCACGCGCGACCAAGACCGGCGCGCGAGGGATTATGCGAGAGCGAGACAGAGCGCGTTAACAGAAAAAATGTCAACACGTTCGCGGCATCGGACCATGCGAAATCGCTGGTTCAAGCGAGAACTTTATCTCGTATAATATCGAGAGCTGAAATATTATTTCGGGAACTGGAATATTCTAATAGAATATTCCTTTCGGAATCTATATTTTCTGCCCGAGTTACCCCGAAAACGGAACGGTAACAAATCGGGATCTTTTCTCATCGGTAACATGGAGGCTCTCGGGAATCGCATCCCCGGGTCACCGTGCGAAAGCGGGCAAAGCTTCTGTCCAGAAGCGCGGCGCGGAGATCTCCAGCCTCCGCCCGTAACCCAAACGGCCCGCTTTCCAGCACGATGCACCACTACGGTGGGGCGCCGGCGTTTCAGCCGGGCGTGCACCGATTCCCCGAGAGGCCTCACTGGGTGCATCCCTCGGTACGGGATTGCTCAGTACGTCGAGCCACACGCCGCTCGACCGAGTTCCGCACGCCAACCTAACCCAAACGAAAACACAACCCAAAACCTCAACGTAACAAGACAAACATACTAGAGAAAAGACCCTTAACACAAACGGATGGGTCGCAACCCGGGCATCGAGAGCATATCTTGATCATCGGTAGCCTTTCTGTGACGTGTCTTAAAAAATCACGTCACAATATATATATGCGGGAGAAGCGCCAGCCGATCCACTATGTGCGAATATCAGATTTCCCGCTGACAGCATTTTAATCCTATAAAATGATTTGGCCAATAATTGTGCGCGATCAGTGAACTTTTTCATCCATCGCTAAGTGGCACACCCACATTATAAGTCGGCAGTCGCTCTTGCCCCGATAGCACGGTAAAATCTTGGAAACGAAAAATAAAAGGGACGTGACTAAAAGAGCGATAAAAAACGTAACAACAAAACATAAAGACTATAGGCACAATTTTATGCCATCGTGTTGCTTTATTATAATCTCCGAGCACGAGGGAGATATAGAGTTGGATGGAGAGAGAGAGAGAGAGAGAGAGAGAGAGAGAGAGAGAGAGAGAGAGAGAGAGAGAGAGAGAGAGAGAGAGAGAGAGAGAGAGAGAGAGAAGAGAGAGAGAGAGAGAGAGAGAGAGAGAGAGAGAGAGAGAGAGAGAGACAGAGAGTCAGATAGAGAGGAGAAAAAGATAGCCGGAGGGAGAGAAAATCCATAATTACTCTCAAACACCCGGCGAAACTTTTTATGAAGAATGTTCTTCGAACCTCATAGATCCAAAAGCTTATCCAATTTCTCCTTGCATAGATAAAACGTAATATTTTTACCAAAAAATAAAATAACCTCGGCCCTGCGGCATTAAAAAAAGAAGTAAATGCTATGCGGTGGCTGACGTGATCTTTTGGTGATTGGTCACGACTTTCGATATACATACATGACGATCATTGAAACAGCAGCCTCTCGATGTACTAGGACGCACATATAGCTTGTCGTTTGCCACCGATAGCTTTATAGATATTTTACCTTTCCATCCGAAATAAACGCGATCGTAAAAATATGGTGGAGCACACAATTATTCCGGGTCAGGAAATTCAAGGGTTCATAGAAAACATCCTGATCGACGGTTAAAAATTCCTACTATTTTATTTAGATTTCTCGAAACGTTTTCAATAATTTTTAAACATTTTGAGACTAAGGTCTATGACAACATTTTTGGGGAACTTGAGAACCATTTCTCTAGACATAATATTTCCCGCCTAACTTGTGTCAGACAATTCAAGGAGATTCTCTTTGCCAAATGTGTTTTTGCAAGTCGGATTATCGCCCTAGTATAATGTGATTATTATTATTTGCAATAACGCACCTCACCTTTTATTTCTGATACCACTATTAAAATGTTCGATGCTTTTAAGGGGTCATCTCACTTTAGACGCTAATATAGGCTATTTTCATGATTTTGAAATAGATTTATTTAAGGCGAGAAATCACTTTAGGAGCGTGTAAAATAGGTATTTTTCGGGAATTTTTTTTAAGGGGATAAAATATCTGATCATTTTCAAATTTGGACATGAGTTTATTATAACTGTCGAGTTTTTAAAAAACCATTTTTTTGGGATGACCAACAAAATGGCGGCGTTATTAAGGGTCTTCGAACGCCTGTTTTCCGCGACATCGAAAAGTGCTGCAGTTGTCACTCTTTTTCTGTTTATCTGATAAATATTTAATAAGTGTCATCCGTTTACTGACATATTAAGGGGAACGACATATCTAAAAAATAATGAAAAAGTTCAAAATTGAAAATTTAGGAGCCTTCTTACTCCAAAGTTTGAATTTTCGACCATTTTTTCGACATATTTGACCCCAAAAAAATTATTTATTGGGAGTACAACTTTGCAGTGACCGTTTTTTTCAAAAGTTTAAGGCTTTATTATAAAAAAGTGGCTACATATTTTTTAATCAAAGTACAGCCCGTCGCTAGCTACGACCTCGGCCCATCTTTCAGGTAGCATTCGAATCCCGCGTCGATAAAAGTCTTGGTCCTTGGAGGCAATCCAGGAATCGACCCAATTTTTGACTTCTTCGTAAGTACCGAAGTGCTGGTCAGCCAAATCGTGTGCCATTGACCGGAACAAGTGATAGTCGGAAGGGGCAATGTCTGGAGAGTACGGCGGGTGGGATAAAACCTCCCATTTCAGCGTTTCCAAGTACTTTTTCACGACATTTGCAACATGGGGTCGGGCATTGTTATGCTGCAGTATCACCTTGTCATGTCTTTCGTTGAATTGTGGCCTTTTTTTCTTTGAGTGCCTTACTCAAGTGCATCAACTGACGTCGGTAGAGTTCCCCTGTGATGGTTTCGGATGGTTTGAGCAGCTGATAGTACACAACGCCCAGCTGGTCCCACCAGATACACAGCATCACTTTGGATCCGTGAATATTCGGTTTGGGCGTCGATGACGGAATATGACCAGGCAGTCCCCATGATTTTCGGCGTTTAGGATTATCGTAGTAAACCCACTTTTCATCTCCAGTCACAATCCGGTGCAAAAATCCCTTCCTTTGTTGTCTTTGGAGCAGTTCCCGCAAATGCTGAGAATTCGGCTCGTAGGTTGCCATGTTTGAGTGCCAATAACTTTATAATGCATACACGTATCCGTTAGCTTTTTTAAATTGTTTACATTGGCAGAGCCTCTAGTTTAAAATGCCACTTTTTTATTGAGCTAGGGCCACTACTTCGGCCGCAGTGGCTCTCTAAGTAAAACGGTCACTGCAAAGTTGTACTCCTAATATTTACACGCTACCTTTCAAACTTTAGGTATATCCTTCCGATAATATTACTGAGAGTAACCTCGCAAAATTTCATCCAAATCGGTCGACAACTTTTTGAGCTACAACACGAGCAGTTTTTGCAAAAGTAGTTTCGAGATAATCGCGTTTGAAATTTACTCGCTACCTGACCGCATGCTGCCCTCGCGCTCTAGGCTATATGCGATAACCCCGCAAATATTCAACATTTTGAGTTTTCCTTTGGTCAGTATATTCTTTGAGTATCATACTTTCGAAATATGTAAAAAAAAATCGATTTTCTGAAAATTCTAATGGGATTTCTCGCCTTAATAGATATTGATATAAAAGTTGTTACACTTAATAAATATACTTTCGAAATACATTTGAATTTTTTTAAATGTATTCCAGTTACTATTGATAGACGAAAATAATAGTTAAAAAAATGTCCTAAAAAATTGTAGGTCTGCGCTGTTGATGAAATTGTCGGTGATGGATCATACGAAACAAAAAAATCAAACGGTTTTAGATTCAGTATGTTAATGGCTATAGCGCATATCATATGACTTTTCGTATATGCAAAAACAACAAAACGGCGGATATTTTTTGGAAAAAACCAAACAAACCTGTATTTTCACCGTTTTTGGCAAAAAACGTAAATATCAAAATTTAAAAAAATCCTTGGTATGCGCTATAGCTATAGTTGTAAAGAATATGTGGTTAAAATGTTATAAGGATTGGTTTAGTAGTTTCGAAGATTTTATCAACAAGCCGTCGGACAACGTTTTGTTTCGAAAAAAAAACGCGTTTGAAGTTTGTTTGCGTTACATAAATACTTCAAAAAAAGTTTATTCATATATTTCGAATGTGTATTTATTAAGTGTAACACCATTTATATCAATATCTATAATATAAACCTAAAACTAATAGACGCTAAAAATAGCGTTATTTTTAGCGTCTACAGTGAGAAGACCCCTTAATGTAGGTGAATAAACTGACGGGTCGTCAATCCGCTTTATACCGCAACATAATTCGTACAGTTTTACAATGGAACGTATGATTATAATTGTATTGGCATATTAAGTCCAAAGATAATCTCAAAAAATGGTAATTTCGAGATAGTTAAAGCATGATCGGTATGCTCGCTTCGGTATAAAACGACATATGATGCCGCTATGGAAATTGACGGGTATGGAATATTGCGAAGATGGAATGAAGGGCCGCTAAGGTATTTCCTCCATCCGATGAATCCTTACACGATCGCGATCACAATGGTGGGAAGTGACAACACCGACCGTGACCGCAAGAACCCAAGTAGGGAGGGAGGATTCCTCGACCGATTGCTAAGAACGCCATGTTAAGGGGCTATACCAGCGTGAACGCTGAAAATTTGGGTGATTTTCGGGAATTTTTTGGAAGTAAAGTACTCAATTAAATGTTTCGGAAAATTAAGAATATATTTGACTATACTTGACCTATATTACATATTTTTTTTAAAGAAAAATACTGAGACCCAAGCGACTTATGCGCTGCCCTCGGAGGCGCAAGAAGAAAGTTCCTCCACTGCTAACATGATTCCGGCCGATTGAGTAGCTGAAACCGAAATAGGAAAAAATGTCGTTAAACTGGAAGGTATTTCCTGTACAATGACGTAGGATTTTTGAAAAATATCAACATCTAAGAAAATGGCGTAGTTTAAAAAAAAGTTTGTTTTCTTGCCTATAAAATGGTCATTTTTTTTTAATGCCAAATCGTCAATTTTCATCCAATCAAAAATATCCTACGTCATTGTAGAGTAAATATATTCAAGAGTATACTCAGTTCAAATTTCAAGTCAGTCGGATAATTGCTCTTCGAGTTACAATGTCAGCAAATTTGAAAAATCTCATTTCGAGAAAAACGCGTTTAAAGATTTAACTCTCAATTTTTGCAAGTTAAAATGCTATTGATATAAATTATATGAATGATAATGATATTCTTGAAAGTATAAACTGTCGAAGAAGGTAAAAAAATCTATTTTTTGACAGTGTCACACTGGTTATAGCCCCTCAAGACTGAAACGTCCCCGAGTGAATGACGGCTCTAAGGATTTCGCCTAGTGGCTGCGGGTGGATTGTCGTGGGGTGTGAATGGTGCAATCATGTAGCAATTTTGGTAGGAAGAGTTTCGTAAATTGTGCAAATTGTTGCAACCTTCTAGCTTGCATTATTTCGAACTCGTCAAAGTCCGTTTCGTGAAGAAGGAAGAGGAATTTGATGATTCCGAGCTGGAAAATATACGTGCGTTTGGAACTATGCAGGTCGAAGAGGTTAATGACTCGAGTTAAGCAGTAGGGAAGTATTCGGATACGAATGGCGATCCGTTACGATGTGTATGATTTTTTTCGTGAAGCTTATGATGACATTGACATATTGATAATTGACTGACATTAGATGTTTCGTGAAAGTGAGATAGAATATTTAAATAGTGTCTTATTTACCAAGTGTACAGGACCATATATAGAAAAATATACATATACACATGTACATGCATCTAGTATATCTAGATATGGCGCACGATTGAGAGAAGGATTTATTGATTGAGTGAATGTATTATGTCCTGATAAAACCTAAAAACATGAATAGAAATAACAACAATAGAAATATTTGGGATGCAATAATAATAATAATTTTGGGGGGCTTTATCGCCGTCTCTCTAGGGCCTGTGAAGCAGTATGTAAAGAGGCGACTGGGTTGGGCGCTAGACCGTCCTCCGCTCACAAGGAACATCCCTCAGGTGACACTCTTCGATTTTGTTGAAATTTGGATATGTTATAAAGCACCGAAAAGTAAGCAATACATACTTTTTTTATCGGCGGAAAAACGGTTTTAAGGGCTGGAACGCACCTTCAAAAATGGGGATGTTTTTCGTTTTTCGTCGATAACGTTTTAACGGTACGAGATATCAAAAAATTTCAAATTGCAACAATGTTTATTTTTTTGTGCACTATACATTGGAAATAAGAACGATAACGTTATCAACGAAAAACGAAAAACACCCCTATTTTCGAGGGTTCGTTTCACCCCTTAAAACCATTTTTCCGCCGTTAAAAAAAAACGTATCGCTTGCTTTTCGGTGCTTTATAACATATCCAAATTTCAACAAAATCGAAGGGTGTCACCTGAAGGATGTTCCTTGTCAGAGCCAAGCCGTTTTAGGAGCAGCTGTATAAGCGAGGACAGTCATTTTGATGAAAGCACTCAAGCTCTGGGGCAGTAGGCCGTGTTTTGTAGGCAACACCTGAGTGAACGTGGCGATTGCCTTAAAATCACGTGTGGTTAGTAGAAGAGGGATCTGAATAACACAAAGGACCACGCCATTCCTGGGCCAGATGGTACTGAATCTTCCGATGGAAAAAATTCAAAAGCACCCATACCCGTGTAAAAATTTGAGTCGGGAAAATGTACTGCCTCTGATCTGCCTTCCCGAGATAATATCAGGCTCTGGTCGGGCCTTCCACCCTGGAATAGATTCGCAATGTAACGGGTCTAAGATTAGGTCCCGATCCGCTGTTCCCTTTCTTGGGAACTGATCAGGAACGGGCCGGGGAAGAAGCGGAAAATGACCAGGAAAGTAGTAGGGAGTAGATCGGGAACTGATCAGGAACGGGCCGGAGAACAAGCAGTAAATGACCAGGAAATGTCGGTAAAACCAACCCCAAAATTACTTATAGAGGATAAGAAAAATGAAGAAAAAAAATAACGTCACCGTCGTACTATAGATATTAATAATTCACCGTGATAATGCGATTACATTTATTGTAATTATATCCTCCATCATATCAGCATATAATTTTCGTTGACTGTCATAATTTTTTCTTTATAATAGCATCCCGGGAAAAAAAGTTCATGCCTGAGTGGATATGTTCATATAGGTTTCAGATATTGTCATATATGTTTCAGATATCGTCATATATGATTCAGATATTGTCATATATGTATCAGATATATTTATATCTGACATTTTACAGTATCATATATGATTAGGTCTGATCATATTCCACATCACATATGCTTAAAGAAGATCATATCTGATCACATATCCCGGGGAAAATGGTCATATCTGAGCAGATATGCTCATGTAGGTGTTTATCTGCAACATAAATGAATCTGATCTGATCATGCATGGTCAAAGATGAACATACATGTATTTTTATGCGCTCAGGGGTAGCTCTATATCTGGTCAGATATGATCGCGCATAAGTAAATATGTGCAGATATGAATTTGTAGCTGAACATGTCTGCCCATATGTGGTCATGTCTAACCAGATATAGTACAATTCACGACTACATTTGAGCTCACACATGAATAGACTTGAATATGTACGCGCATGCATGAACATATCCAGCCAGGTATGGATGAATACGCAACCGAACCCAACTCGTGCATGATCAGGTCTGAAAATATTTGCTCATGTACGATTGTGATCTGCCCAGATATGGAATTATACTCGAATTCATCCAATTGGATCTATATGATCATCGCTGAATATGCTTGCCCACGTGTGATCAGATCTAATCAAATATGAATCAATTGATCCATATTTCATCAATTGATTCATATTTGAACGTATTCATCCATACCTGGTTGGATATGTTCATGCATGCGCGCACATATTCAAGTCTATTCATGTGTGAGCTCGAATGTAGTCGCAAATTGTACTATATGTGGTTAGACATGAGCACATATGGGCAGACATGTTCAGCTATAAATTCATATCTGCACATATTTACTTATGCGCGATCATATCTGACCAGATATAGAGCTACCCCTGAGCGCATAAAAATACATGTATGTTCATCTTTGACCATGCATGATCAGATCAAATTCATTTATGTTGCAGATAAACACCTACATGAGCATATCTGCTCAGATATGACCATTTTCCCCGGGATATGTGATCAGATATGATCTTCTTTAAGCATATGTGATGTGGAATATGATCAGACTGAATCATATATTATACTGTAAAATGTCAGATATAAATATATCTGATACATATATGACAATATCTGAATCATATATGACGATATCTGAAACATATATGACAATATCTGAAACATATATGAACATATCCACTCAGGCACGAACTTTTTTTCCCGGGTGGTCTGATATCGTCAAATCTAATCATACATGCTCTGATATCGTCAAATCTAATCATGTATGCTCTGATATGGCCATTTTTCTTATGCATGATTAGACAAGATCCAGATATGATCAATCATATCTGGATCATATATAATCCAGATATAATCAGATGTGATTTGGTCTGATAATTTTTTCTCGGGATGATCATACATGCTCCGATATAAGCATACATGATCTGTCATGACACTATATGAACAGATATAGCCAATTCTCTTGTCTGATCATATCTGATTCTACAGATATGCTCAGATATAAGCATACATGATCTGTCATGACACTATATGAACAGATATGACCAAATCTCTTGTCTGATCATATCTGATTCTACAGATATGCTCAGATATAAGCATACATGATCTGTCATGACACTATATGAACAGATATGACCAAATCTCTTGTCTGATCATATCTGATTCTACAGATATGCTCAGATATAAGCATACATGATCTGTCATGACACTATATGAACAGATATGACCAAATCTCTTGTCTGATCATATCTGATTCTACAGATATGATTCAGATATGTTCAGATATGATCTTTTTTTCCCGGGATTGTCAGGCTTCGATCATTCTTAAAGAAAATAATATGATGATAAAACGGAGTATATAATTACAATAAATGTAATCATATTATTACAATCAATTATTAATATCTTTGATGACGCAAAAACTATTATTTAATAATAGGTTGGGATTTAATATTCAGGAAATGTCAATGTTCTCCCCAGGAAAAGGTTTTGTGATATTCCTAGTCTGTTCCACAAAAGCGCCCGGTTAGGTAAATCGGACGAGACAAGCCAGGGCTGGGCCAGACGTCAAGTTGGGAATGCCCGGACACATTACTGCACGGGTACCGGATATCCACCACGGATCCACCACGAATCTTGTCTTCCATGGATGGAGCCAATCCCTGTACAGCTGACAGAGAGATGACCAGTGTCACTCCCAAAAAAGGGAGGTTTGTTTCGTCCGGAGAGCTATCGCACGATAACATGCCTGCAAAGGCCTGCAACATTATCACAAAGATATTCCACGAGCGTATTCTGAGCGAAATCAAGCCTGCATGGAGAGAAATATACGAACAAAGGGGATCCAAGTGCGGACTTGGAGGTTATAAGGAAAACATCACCCAAGATGCAGTGTAGCACAAGCGCAACTTCTCGTCACTTGGATAGATGCTTCTTACATGCTTCACAGATAAAACTAGCGAGAGCAATGTGTCGACTGGATGATACGGTACAGATCCAGGTCATGTTATCCAGGAACATTCTCCCAGCCCCCTCCTGTTTTGCGTCGCACTGTTACCTCTCTTTTTCCCATTGCGGGCTGTGCGCCGGTGTAAAGCAGGAACCCCCAGGGCGCATGGGCGCTGATCATCCATTTATTTTGCATGGATGGCCTCGAGCTATACGCTCACTGGAGTTGGGGGCTGAAGCTCTTCTTAACGTAATCCTATCGCCAGGCTTCAATCCACAGGATATTAATTTTTTTTTTTGAGCTTCACTAAATATATAAATAGTCGTCTCTGTAAAATTTCAGGGTCAGTTATCGACCTACTTACGGAGAAAAAAATTAAAATTGCGAATTTTCGTGAAGGAATTCCGAGACGATATGCAAAAACCCAATTTTCGGTCGCTACAAAAGTGTATACATGGGGGGACCCAAAAAACGGGAATTTCTTTATTTCTCAATATTTTTACACCAAATTTTGATCACCTTCAAAGTATTCGCCATTGACCACAACGCACTTCTCCAAACGATTCTTCCATTGTTCAAAACAGTTTTTAAATTCACTCATCGGGATGTCCTTTAAGCCTTCCAGCGATTTTTGTTTCACCTCATCCACAGTGGCAAAACGCTTTCCTCCAAAAAACGGGAACTTCTTTATTTCTCAATATTTTTACACCAAATTTTGATCACCTTCAAAGTATTCGCCATTGACCACAACGCACTTCTCCAAACGATTCTTCCATTGTTCAAAACAGTTTTTAAATTCACTCATCGGGATGTCCTTTAAGCCTTCCAGCGATTTTTGTTTCACCTCATCCACAGTGGCAAAACGCTTTCCTTTCATATTCCTTTTGAGTCTGGGGAACAAAAAGAAGTCACAGGGGACTAGATCCGGTGAGTATGGGGGGTGGACAATCGGTGTCATGGCGTTTTTGGTCAAAAATTGCTTCACGGAAAGGGCGGTGTGGGCCGACGCGTTGTCACGATGCCCTTCTCATGTGCAAATCTTCGGATAAAATTCTCTGAATTGAACTCCATGACATTCCCGACATCTCACAGAGTTGATCAATGGTTCGGCGACGGTCTTCACGAACGAGGGCATTGATTTTGTCGACGTTTTCATCAGTTCTTGACGTTGAGGGACGTCCTGAACGAGGTTGGTCTTCAATAGACATTTCTCCATTTTTAAAACGTGAAAACCAATCGTAAACTCTGGTTTTACTTAAGGCAGCATCCCCATAAGCAGTCTTAAGCATTACCCGCGGCCGATTTCCCCAACAGGAAACAAAATTTCACAGCCGCGCGTTGTTCTCGACAATCTGCCATTACGTTTTCGCCGAAATGTAAACAGTTGCTTTACTAAAAAAAAATCTTACAGCCGAACCGATGCAGTCACAGCGACACAACTTTGCACACTGACGCAGGTGGCGTGACACTAACGGACATGTGGTCAAAGAATAGGTTCCCCCACTCTCCCTCCCCACCACAGCGTAATTCCCGGAACTTATGGGTCCCCCCACGTATAATAGTGGGAATCCGTCGGATTCTTAAAAATAATCAGATTTACGTACTTAACACTTGTAGTAATCCAATGCTCTTAGAAAAAATTACGCTTATTGACCTAATTTTTATGTAATATCAAGTGTAATTTGAACTTCCGGTATTGAATTTATTACCACTTGCTACGATAAAGAGACGTGACAGCAAGGCAACAGCTGACTGTAGTCCTAACGTCATCTCACTCATTCGAATTTCCACACATATTTCATTTTTAATCGACATATTTCGCCAACACAAATTTTCCACGCTTTTTACCAGTCGCGGCCCGAATCCAATGCTTTATATTTCCCGCACCTGACATTTATTTGACAGATCGACGTTGAAAAGCATGGAGGTTAAACTCGCCTGGTTGAGTAAAAAGAGACGGAGATAGAAGCAATGTTGCCAAATATCATTCATTCAACAGTTTGCACATGGAAAATTTTAGTTATTACAAATTATTATTTTTTGCATATATTAAAAATATAAATTCTACAAGTCTCAAGTATGGCCACACGGAAAAAAAATATACGTAAAATATATTTTTCAATAAATTAAAAATAGATGTAAAATATATTTCAGATATACATTATGTATCTTAGATGTACTGTAGATGTATGCAATATATATGAGAAATGCATCTAACGTATACTCGCGATATCCAACTTTTCGAACAAAAATAGATCTTCAGAATATATAGAGAATGCACGTTGGATATGCGACGACATGTACTCAAACTATACTGAAAGTATACGTTTGAGTATACCCACACGGAAATAGAATATATGTAAAAGTATAGTTTTCGATATATTAAAAATGTATTTTAACTGTATTCGACGTGTAATTGAAATATACTTTAAATGTCTTTAAAATACATCTAAAATATACACGATATATGTTCATACTCCGTTTAAAATATACTTGAAATATACTCATAGTACATTTTAAATATTATTAAAATATATTCAACGTGTATTTAAGATATACTTGGAGTGTATTCAATCTATACTAGAAATATTCTTAAAAATTTTGTTATGACGTTATTTACATCATTGCACCCTTTTACGATATTTTTCCTTGTCGTTAATTACGATTATGGTGTTTACAGTTCAAATATTTTAATAGTTCAAATTTAAATTATATCAGACGCTTACACGCCGTAAGGTGGTTTCGAACCCGGGACTTCTGAGTGATGAGCTGGGACCTTCCACACTGAGCTAGTTCTACTTGATAAATTAACTTTCGTATCGTCTACATATGGTACAATACACAATGTTAGGTTATTGAGAAATGTGTGGATTTACAAGAGTAACTAACAATATCGGATCAATTACTTAATTGCGTTCGCATAGAGAGCGATAATCGAATGGAATTACGAGATTACATAACCTTCGATCATTTATTCCGGCTAGTGCGGCTAGGTCTTCGCGAGATACCGACTTGAAGATGTGTGTGTGTGTGCGTGTGCGTGTGCGTGCGCGTGCGCGTGCGTGTGCGTGTGTGTGTGTGTGTGTGTGTGTGTGTGTGTGTGTGTGTGTGTGTGTGTGTGTGTGTGTGTGTGTGTGTGTGTGTGTGTGTGTGTGTGTGTGTGTGTGTGTGTGTGTGTGTGTGTGTGTGTGTGTGTGTGTGTGTGTGTGTAAAACTACTGAACCGAATGAAATATGGTTTTCTCTGTTTATAGCGTAAAATGCCACTAATATGATGCTATTTGTTTTATTTAAATCGAACGAGTCTAAGTTGAGCAATTAATTACTTTTTAACAAAAGGTTATCGCGGGAGAAGTTCTGACGGGGTGCGGACGGGGTAAGACGCTGTTTATACCGCGAATACCACTTATGCCCAATAGCCCAATGCCCCTTTCAATTTAAGTGCAGTTCCCCGTAACCATCTGCTTTGCGATGACGATTAACAAATCGCAAGGACAAACGCTACGACAAACGCTACGAGCGAGTCAACCGACGAACAGCCTGCTTCTCGCATGGTCAGCTCTATGTCGTCGCCTGCTGTAGAGTGACCAACCGAGAAAATATTTTATTTTAACCGACGGGGAAGAAAGAAAAACGTGAAACGTGGTGTATACTGAATTTTGGAAAAATCGATTAAATTTTAATTTTAGATAACTCATTTCAGACAATAACATATTATCCAAAGTTCAAAGGTTTCATTTGAGTACTTTTTCATTTAGTAAAGTTAAGATCAATCAATGTGATTGCCATTGAAATGTTCGTCAGTAAATACTCAACCTATCTATACCTATGATAAAGATATCGGAGACAAAAAGTCAGTTTATATGGAATATATTTTTTTTCAATAAGCAAGGTGAATTATCAAAAACTACAGACCAGGTAGCCAGAATAACTGTTTAGAGCGGTACAGAGCGGGCAAAACCGCGGGCAAAGGCTAATGTGTGTGTGTGTGTTTAAATGTATATATACAATGAATGAATCGAAAATGTATCTTTTATGAGCATTTTATATGATTCAAATGAATCTTGCGTCTATTCATGGTCTATTAGTACATATAGCATATAAGCATATAGTAATATATATTCAGATATACATATAGCATACCTTAACTATATTCGGATAACCTATTCAAAATGTATAAAGCATACGTTGGTCATGCGCTTTCAATATATTTTATGTGTATCTAAAATGTATTTTTTTTTATATCCCAGCGTACGCTCTCCGGTATGTTCCCCAGTGTATAAAAGATATATTCAGTATACAGATCTAATATATTTAATGTATATCTTAGAAGCTATTTATATATATAAATCGCACAGGTTTTTAGACATATCCAAATTTATATTTGACATATCCAACTTTTCGAACAAAATATATTTACTGAATGTTTTATATATCTTTCGGTATATTTTTTGTATATCTTATTTCCATGTGGGTGATTAGTGGTATAGCTAGTGTGAAGCAATAGGATTACCTTAAACATCGGAGCGACGGACACACGAGCGGCTGGTATGAACTTCAGGTTCAACCTGGGACAATTGTTGTCCCTAAACAAACCCAAAACTATGGACGTGGGATTGTGCAACTTCAGGTTGGACAATTATCCAACCTGAAGTTCTGTTCTTCTTCTGTTCTTCATCTCAGGCCTTACTTCTTACAGTGCACTTTGCAAGGCGTTGCGAGCATCAAGAAGGCCCTCTGCAACGAGCATATATACCATTTGAGACAGACCCGGAAATCAGGTCTGTCTGAAAAGAACAAGATTATTGCCATTAATATGCTCACTATCCCAGTCCTGCTATACTCATTTGGCGTCGTCAAATGACGTACAGACGAGCTTAAACAGCTGGCATCAGCACCCGCAAGATGATGCACATCCAGTAAAGTTTGCACCCTCGGTCTTCCACAGCATGCCTATAAATACCGTGACGTAGTGGAGGGTGTCGGCTCTTGGGATTGGAGTGTGGTCATGAGCGCATTTTCCATGGAATAACAAGCGACGCATTAACGAGCTTAGACGCACTTCTGAAAATCATGCACAAGCATGAGCCCGATGAGATGGGGAATTACTATATGAGGTAGTGGAAATGCTCGGCTTCGAATTCCGTTGGCGTGGAGCCTTAACTATAGCTCCATTGGAGCCTTACCTATAGCTCCAATGGAGCCTTACCTATAGCTCCATTGCGAGGTTTCCCAAGTCCCGACAAGCGATCAGGGCGATCAGGGCGGCCGAGTAGACTTCTGACTGAACAGCACGCGGGCAGATCCACGCACGACTTGTTTTTCCAAAATGTAGAGAACCCAGAACTGCCCGCCGTGCTGCCATTTTCTTTCCTGCGGTCAGCTGGACTAATATCTAAGACCAAAGGATTCATCTAAACCTGCCAAGACGGAATCATCAACATCGTGTTCTATTGCAACCGCGTTATGAGTTGGCTACTGTCCACCATAGAAGCAACCGGCGAAGATGCATCTACTGTTGGCTAAACCAGTATATGCAGTCTCCGGCTATATCCATCGCCATAACCCAGTCCTGAGAGTGCTGTATTGATATCTACGGCACTTTTATGGAATAGATCGGGAACCAGTACTGCGTTATTTACCAAAAGATGTTGAGTCCGTTGTTGTAAGCAAAAGCTACAAGATGTATTTGAACCTTCCATTCACGACCATCGACCTACCCCCAGTGATTAAGCCTGATGTTGTCTTTTGCGATTTCGACGACGAGACGATATCCGTCGTGGAGTTCTTGGCCTCGGCTGAGGCAAACCTGTCGCGACAGAAAACGGAGAAACGTCTCAAGTATCATCCCTTCCTGGCTGAGCTGAGTCGTCTACACTGGGAATTCAGGGTGACTCTCGTTGTTTTCATCGTCGGTGCGCTACTAGTTTGCAAACCCAGTATTCGGTTGCTAGCATGTCGGATACAGAAAGCGGTAAACCCTGGATCTCTCCGCCTACTCAGGCAACCCGATTCTGGACTGCGGTAGCCGCTCACCCTTTGGTGAGCTCGTTTTTTTAGATTCTCCATCGCATCCGTCACTGGACGACACTCGACGTGGTGTCGGCGCCCTCGAGGCCACCCAGTATTATTGTTCCGGACTTGAGGAAGATCAAGCCTAATCCACCGATGTAGGTGATCGTTTCGCATTGCAAGCTGAGGACATGTGTTGCCCTGAGCAATGAAATCTAATAATAATAATAATAACAATAATACAAATGATAATTTGAAAAAGCAACAATAACGCAGTGAATTGTAGAGAAATTGAATAAAAATAACCTGATTATAAAGTCACAAAATTGTAAAGCAGTAATATTCGTCAGTGGATGATGATAATGAGTATCATAACCACTACAACAACATGACATAACCACACAATTAGTATAATTATACTAAATGTCGCCCGCAAATAGCCGCCTCTTTGCGAAGATCAAGCACGTTAAAGGAAGAGACATAGAGAGATTTTATTTCGATTTTTTATTTTATAGTTTATTAAGCCTTAGTAAACTATGGGGCTATGAACATGACAATAAAACAAATTTGGTGAAAAAGTGAGTATCGGCGAGAAATTTGAGTACTTTGCGATGAGATTGAAATTTAAAAAAAATCAACCACATTGAAGATGCTAAGAACATTAATTTCCGGTAATAATAATGCAAAAAAGTTATACGTAAGTAGTTGAAAAAAAAAATTGTTCAATAAACGTCTAGTTAACTACTTTTTTTATATTATAAAATGAATTCGTAGATTTTTCTGAATAGGTATGAATTTTTTTAGAATTTTCGTTCTATTTTTAATTTAATTTTTTTAATTTAAGAAACTTGATGAAGAATCACCAATTGTCAATATGTTTTCGCAGCAATGTTCCATATTAAATCCAAGAAGTGTCCGTGGTATTGAACGAACAGTGTCATAGGTACAGCCTCTGAAATATTCCAAAAACGGGATTTTCGAAATAGAGAGAAAATTCTTTAAAAAATCATATGTATTCAGAAAAATATCATAATTCATTTAATGTCACGAAAAATCAACTTTACCGGAGATTTTTTGAACAAATTTTTGTTTAATCAGTTCATGTATAAATTTTCGGCATTCTTATTATTCAAAACCAATGTTCTTAACATCTTCAATACGGTTGGATTTTTTCAGATATTAATGTTATCGCAAAGTACTAAAAATTCTCACCGAAACTCACTTTTGGTAGGGAATGTACGGGCAATACATCCTCAACAGACAACGCCAAATCATACATCATAATGTATATATTTTTAAATATAATATATATAAAACATAAAATATAACGTTCAGCAAGGTTCTCCATGATACTAATGCTGAGCACGAAAATTATAACAAAATCATAAAAAAATTAAATTAAATTAAATGGTGACGCCGATATAACATAATTAAAATTATCACACAAAAATTATTGACGAAATAATACAAAATGATACAAAATATTACAAAATAATAATAATACTACAAAGTACTAAAGAATACAAAATATAGCGGTAAGGATATAAACCAGAAAAAAACGAGAGAAAGGGAGGGAGAGAGAGAGGGCGAAAGCATCGAAGCGAAGTTTGTGATCGCGGATATTGACTGGCACGCGGAAGACGCTAAAAACCGCAGGCTTTTTTATTCGCGGTATATCCGCGACCGAGGGAAAAAAGAAAGGAACACCCCCCAACGGTACACCAGCAGTCGAATTCGGTCGGACGAAATGTCCCAAAAACAATATCGGATTAACTTTCCGATGGAAAAATATTCTGAGGAGAAAATATCCCCTAATGTCCCACGTCAATAATACTTCACTATACTTGCTCACGATCTTGTCACTATACTCATATTATTGGTGTTTAGGTATGAGACGAGATATTCTCTCTGAATGTTATCGTCGTTGGAACAATGTCAATTTTTCATTAACGGGTTACACCTAGTTCGCGGCTGGGAAAAAAGGTGTTTTCGTAAATTTTTTTTGGGTAATGGGTGCAGGTTTTTAACTTTTTTCACAGTAAAGGGTATCATTTCAAGTATCTTTGACAATTTTTTTTATTGGGAAATATTTATAGACGACGGAGATACAGTAAATTGCACAGCCCGCTGTGCAAAAAAGGGCTTTCGCGGTGACCATTCCTGCTCGGGAACAAATTATCTGAAATAAAAAAACCAAATCAATTTAGTTTTTGTACCGTATTATCTAGTCTTCAATCGAAGGATTAAATAAAATAATGACTTTTGAAAAAGTGGTCGCCGATCGAAAGTGATCGTCGAAATTTCAGTGAAAACAAAACTCTATTTTCCTTGATATAAAAAAAGTATGCATTAAAAAAATCCTTCGATTAAGGACTGCCTTTTGATATACAAAAAAATGTCTGTGAAATTTGAAGCAGATCGGTGTAGTTGTTTTTAAGATATTTTGGTCACCGATTCTGAAAAAGTGATTCCGAGAAAAACGCGTTTAAAGTTTTATGTCACGTATGTACGTAGATAAAATGTAATTTATTACCTCTAAATGGAATCATCGATGCCCGGACCATACAGCAAACCTTCTGCTAAGCAGCCTACAAAATTACAATTTGAGGCTGTCAACTAGGTGTAACCCCTTAAACCGGAAAAGCAATAGGCTTGTTTCTATTTTTTTTTACTGCTTCTATGCTACCTGACTTACTGCCTGACTCAATTGTTGCCAGGGAATATACTTACCTACCATCACTCAAGTGTCTGCTTCCGATTTTGTTGAAACTCATTTATGTGATAAAGCATTGAAAATTATCGGACACGTATTTTTTTTTTGCGTAAAAACGTTTTTAAGGGGGGAACCCCTCAAAGGGGGAGGGCGCTTAATTGCATTTTTTCAATTATTCTATAGCGGATTTTTCATCGCAATACATTAGACGAATTTTGGTTTTCGTTTCATTCAGATCGGCAGACTGTTTGTAGGTGAAACTGCAAAACTACCCCCGACACGCCTTTTTTTGAGGGGTGGTTTCCTCCCTTAAAATCATTTTTTCGCGGATAAAAAAAATACGTGTCTTATAGTTTGCAATGCTTTATCACATATATGAGTTTCAAGAAAATCGACGGCAGACGCTTGAGGGGGTAGGCCACTTTAGAGGCCGAAAAAATAAGCTTTTTGGAGATCTTTTTTTCAGAAAAACTACAAAATAAATCGAGATTACAAAAAAGGGTGTTTATCATACATATCAGTGACTGTATACAATAAATTTTTTAAAGCGATTAATTTCAAAATGGCGGCTGTGCAGTGTTTTTGCGATGACGTCTCCGTTTTTCCAGGATCCACGGCTGGACAAACAGCTCATGTAATTTTTAAATTATAATGAGCCAATGAATTTTTTCGATTATAAATAATAACTGCTACAGAAGTACGTAGGATTTTTTCTATATATTGATTTTTAGCCAAATGGTGCACTCCTAAAGTGGAAAGTGAAAAATTTGCCTAAGAAATCAGATAATCTAAAGTCAGATAATTGTTAATAACAAATGAACTATGCAATATTTAAAAAAATCCTACGTACTTCCATAGACAATGTATTTTTCAAGATATACTCAAAATTTCAAGTGAATCGGTTGACAATTGTCTGAGTTATGTTTCCGACCAACTTAAAAAATGCAGTTTTGAGATAAACGCTGCACAGACGCTATTTTGAAATTAATCGCTTCAAAAAAATTATTGTATACAGTCACTGATATGTATGATAAACACCCTTTTTTGTAATCTCGATTTATTTTGTAGTTTTTCTGAAAAAAAATCCCTAAAAAGCCTATTTTTTCGGCCTCTAGAGTGACCTAAGACGTTAAGTGATGTTCCTTGTTAGTACATTATTTTTGTTTCTGGTATCATTCCATGCACTCCAGTATATTCCCGGGGGAATATTTATTTTGGCATGTGAGATGGTTTTTGCGGTATATTTTCGACGGTATATTTTTTGGCGGATTGGTGTACTTGCGGGATTTCAATTGGGTCGTCGAAAAGATCTTGAAAGTGCATACGTGGGATTTGCCTTTGCTGGCAAATCCGATCTGTCTCGGGAGGTAAATCTTCTTTACGGAAAACAAAAAGCACTGTCGGGACGCATAGAGCTCTCAGGCGCCCCGGTACATATGTATCCACATGAGACAGAGCTTGCCCAGTATCGACAACGACGACAACGTCGACGACGAGGACGACAGGAGGAAACAAATATTGATTGTCCCGACGGGAAAGCTTCGCCGGGAATGCGCTTCCCATTTTTCTCTCAGCTCGGCTATGTCGTTTTTTACCAGTCGTATGCCTCGTAAATCACTAGCGCTGACTAGGTACATATAAAAAAAAAATAATATTGGAAACCATCGCGATCAAATCAAGAGAAATAAAATGGGGCATTAAATTGCCAATCTGCGTTTTAATTATGAGTCCTGCATCGTTGGAGATAAACAGTAAACTACAAGAACGTAGAGACAAAAAAAATTACCGAAAATTCGTAAACCAGTGCCACATTACTCTTTCATTGAACTATAAATTGGCGTTTTTTTCTCATCCTCATTTCGTGCAGCCCGCTTTATACGATAACGGAATACACAAATTACAAATTTTTATGAGCACTTGATGTCGCCTGGTTTATCGATTTCAGCAGCGATTCTCCGTGGAATAGAATATGTATGAACGCGCACACATGCGAAGGATTGGTATTTCCTGTATGATACTCGACGAAAATAATACACAGATATGCGAAATTTCAAGAGACCTGTAGGCGAGAAAAAAAATTGGCTGATTTTCATGATTTTTTTTTAAAGGAAAGATTTCTTCACCATTTTCGAAACTTAAGGCATGGTGTAGTACGACTTTTGGTTGTTACATAGTATTTTTTATTAATGTTTTTAAATGGCGGCGACGTTTTCCAGTCTTCATTTGCCTAAACTGCATATACCAAACTGGCGTGACGTATACCTAAAAAACTAATCGACCGATTCTGATGTAATTTGGTATAAATCTTTCTAACCTTATTGTCTGAAACATGACCTGAAATGTTTTTGAAAATAAAAAAAATATTTTTAATCGCCAAACGTTAATGAAAGAAAACTCTTCGTTGATTTTTTTCGGATTAATCCCGTCGATGCTACGTGTCACACCATCGGACAACAGCCGTCGCAACCCGTTTAGATACCTCCGCCATACCTCTGACATTTTTAAAGATTAATCAAACAAAAAAAAATACCACGTAACAGCCAAAAGTAGTAATAAAACGTACCCTAAGTCCCGAAATCGGCAATGAAATCTTTACTTTAAAAAAAAAATCATGAACATCAGCAATGTTTTCCTCGCCTGAAGATATCTCCCCCCTTAATGCAGCATTGAACAGCTGGATTTTAGTTTTCTTTTCTGTTTTCATAATCCAGTAAATCGCGAAACAAACGCCTGCGTTTTATTTACATTCTTCACGAAAGTTATTCTCCACCTTTTTTTCTGTACGCGTGTGCGTGTGGGTGTGTGTGAAACACACACGCTATGGAAACGGGTGTGTTTCACACACACCCACACGCACCACTGTAAAAAAACGCGTTCCATAGCGTGTGTGCGGCACACACACCCACACACTCTATGGAACACGCCTTTTTGGGTGAAACACACACCCACACGTTTCACACACGCTATGGAACACACCTTTTTGGGTGAAACACTCACGCTATGGAACACGCCATAGCATGTGGAACAGAACGCGTTTCATACAGTGGTTCGTGTGGGTGTGGGACTTTGGAACGTGTTTTATACAGTGGTGCGTGTGGGTGTGTGTTTCGCCCAAAAAGGCATGTTCCATAGCGTGTGTGAAACATGTGTGGGTATGTGTGAAACACACACGCTATGGAACTGCAAAACTGCAAAACTGCAAAACCACCCCCGCAGACAGCAAAACTGAAAAACCACCTCTGCAAACTGCAAAAACACCCCTCGACACTGCAAAACTGCAAAACCACACCTCGACATGCCTGTCCTTGAGGGATGGTTTCCTCCCATAAAAGGGTTTTTCCGCAGATAAAAAAAAATACGTGTCTAATAGTTTTCAATGATTTATCACGTATATGAGTTTCAAGAAAATTTCTCACACGAAACATATGTGGGTGTGTGTGAAACATACACACTATGGAACACGGCTTTTTGGGTGAAACACACACACCCACACGCACCACTGTATAAAATGCGTTCCATAGCGTATGTGTTTCACACACACCCACACACACCCGCGCACAGAAAAAAGGTGTAGAATAACATTCGTGAAGAATGTAAATAAGACGCAGACGTTTGCGTTTCTTCGCGATGTGCCGGATTATGAAAACCGAAAAGAAGACCAAAATCCAGCTGTGTAGGAAACGCGTTTTTTGGGTTCTGCTGGTATGTTTAACTACCAATATCCCAAACTGACCGAGTGATCAGGGAAAATTCCACATCGTACCTTAGAAAAGTCTCGTTCCACCTAACCACAATAACAGGGGCAACCGCGAAACATGGATTCGTGTGTGTACGTTGGCCAATGAAGGTCCTTGTGCGTGTTTATGAATGCATGCAGGAGTATCCTGGTGAGTAGGGCGCTTGGAAAAAATTGAATTCTCAAAGCATGTATATACCCTGGTTCGCCGCAGAGTGCATCATGCATTCCTCGTATGATGCTATACAATTACATTTGATGCAAACGTAATGGAGTAGATAGATAGTGCGGGATTTTTGGGATTACGTCGAGAACCTTTCACACGAATTTGTCATGTATAATATTTGGTACAGCGACCACTTAGAGAGATGGAAAATTGCGAGGGGAAGTGACTGAAATTGCTGATTCTCATAATGAACATCACTCAGGTGTCCTTCGATTTTGTTGAAACTTATGTATGTTATGAAACATTGAAAATTGGGTGATACGTATTTTTTTTTATTGGTGGAAAAACGGTTTTAAGGGGTGAAAAGAGCTCTCGAGTGGGACGATTCACCCTTCAATTATTTTTGTGATAACTCTCTAGTGGATTTTTCATCGCCTCGGAGTAGAAGAATTTTAGTTTTTATTTCATTGCGATCAGTCAACTGTGTGTGGGTGAAACTGCAATATTACCCCTTGACATGCCTTTCTTTAAGGGCTGGTTTCACCCCTTGAAACCGTTTTTCCGCCGATAAAAAAAACGTGTCGCTTGGTTTTCAATGCTTTATAACATATGAGGTTTTCCACGTCACTTCAGCCAGTAAAAAAAATCCACAAATAATTTTGAAAAATCGAGTTACTTTATTGAAAAATATTCACCAAGAGTCAAATTTAAAAAAAAATCTGACGTTTTTTCTCATTGATTACCATTTTTTAACATTTTTCCATTTAAATGGCTGTATCTTTGGCAAGATTTGACGTATTTACATTCGTAAAAAATGAAAATGTGCGTCTTTTTCTAGCCGTCTAGAAAAAAATTAATTTAGATTTTATTGAGCAAGTCGAACGTCCGTTTCAGCGCAAAATATGCAAAAATATTTTTTTTCTTAAGGAAAACACTCTTTATTTTTTTTCAAATACCCCCGAATTGTGAATACGAAAAACGGATTTTTGGTATTTTTTATATTATGAAGAGTGTGGAGCACTCCAAGGCGCCAATACATATGACATATGTCATATGTATTTAAAAAATCTAGTAAACATACAGCGAGTGCTCCACACTCTTGAATGGAAAAATATTTAAAACATGGTAATCAACGAGAAAAATCGTCAGAAATTTTTAAACAATGTCGACACTCGGTGAATATTTTTCAATAAAGTAACTCGATTTTTCAAAATTATTTGTGGATTTTTTTTACTGGCTGAAGTGACGTGGAATTCCTCATATATAAGTTTCAACAAAATCGAAGGACGACACCTGGGGGATGTTCCTTGTCAATCAAGCACAACGTCGATTGTTATTTTTATTATTTGTAAAAGTAGTTTCACCAATATTATAGAGTTATAGTATCTGTCTATACATTTATTTTTTTGCGGCACGAGTTAAGGAGTTTAGCAACAATTGACAAAATGTTACCATTTAATTTAAATTTATACAGTAAATGCTTTATCATGTACTGAATGCACCCTCTAAAATTTAAAGCGATCGTCCACACCGTTTCTATAAAATTTACAATTGAAAACACACTTTTGAACATAGGACAGTTTCACGCAAGAAATAGTGAGAATTTTTTAAAAAATGTTATGAAAACCTGTCAAATCACTCAGTACATCATGACAATTAGGCATCTTTATATGTTAAAAAGTATTTTTTAATTGCAGATTTAATTTATTTTTAATTTAAAATGTCAAGGGTGCATTCAGTACATGACAAAGAAATTCGTTATTTCGAGGTTCGACCATACTTTGTTTCGCTGAAAAAATGTGATTTTTGTTTAAAAGGACAGGGGCGCGCGATATCCTTGAACGTTCATAAGGAAGCTGTTCGACAAATACTCTACTTACATATACAACAGGTTATCTTTGATCAGCGTCTCATTTAATTTTTCGTTTTTTTTTTATTGTGACGTTATTGTGAGTATGTATAGAACTATATAGGAAACGTATTTTTTATAAATACTATAATAATACGTCATAATACTTAGTATTTTTATTATTATTGTAACTTCCATTTGTACAGGGTCCTTCCGCTTATTACATTCCCCAGCATATTCCACTTCACATCCCACATAAACGTTAATACAATATTATCCTAAGTCAGGGACGAAGACCAGTTTTTTTCAATGTTTACTTTCATAATTTTGTTTATCATCGTTATTATTGTTATTACTATCAATACGAGAGATATTTAAGATAAAAAGAGATTGAACAAGACATACCCACATCTGCAACTTCCATGCTAATTTTTGCATTTCAAGGCTTGGACACCCTCGAAACCTTGGCACTCTTGGCAATGTTAAGTGCACTTAAGTGCAATTCGTATTTCCATTTCTACTGATGCTATCGATAAATTCAATTAAGATTCCCTCTTTGCTGCCTCTTCATGACCTCCCTCCAACCAACTCCATTGTATTCCCACCAGAGGACAGAGATGATTAACAGCACCCTCATAGCAGACTGCAAAGTCTTCTATTTCATCATATTTCGCAAAACCGTCGCCCCGAATTCAACGCACCAAAGTATAGGGGCTGATATACAGTTGTTTCCACCGCTACAGTCATCGCGTGGTCCCTGTACGAGAATCCTCTAAGGCAGTGTTTTCCAACCTGGGGTCCGCGGACAACATGAATAGAGTCGCAAGTATGTCCCAAGGGGTCCGCGGACAACATGAATAGAGATACAAAATTGAGAAACGAGGCCCTAGGGGGCCCGCCATTAAAAAAGGTTCGGAAAGGCTGCTCTAAGGCAAGGTTTCCCAAACTTTTCGGTCTCTGGCGCCTTTACAGACTTAGTACATCTTCGCGACGCCCATTGGGTGGCCACGCAATGTTTTGATTTTGATGACCTTTTTTTAAGTCCTCACTCACCTGGCACCCCTTGTATGACACATTTGATGCCCCCCGTGACGGCGTCCGGGGGTCACTAGGTGTTACTAAACGTTAGGTGCTGTCATAGAGGAGGCGTTTAGGGGCCGAAGACTTAAAAAAAAGGGTCACCGGAAATGCAAAAAAATTGAAAAAAATGCCTAAACGTAAATAGCATCGTCAACTACAATAACCACTATTTTGTTAAGGTTTTCGGCGCCTCATAGGTCACCGTCCCTATTGGAGGGGCGCGGACCTACCAGACACCAAAGACCTGGAAAAAACCACCAAAATGCGAAAATCTACACTGAGAAAAAAAACCAATTGATTCAAAAAAATATATTGGTTGATCCAAATAAATGTGCTGCTGCGGAGTGCCACCGATATATGAGATTTTTACAATACTATAAGATATTGGAAAATGTGATTGACTTAAATAACATATTATTTTATTTTAAAAAGCTTTTCTGTTCTCTGAATTATCCTTCAAATAAAATGATATTCTATTGAAATCATTCTATATACAATCCGTACATGTATTGAATGAAATAATGAAGCGGTTGCTATAAACATTTTTTTTTTTTGTTAGAAAAATACAATCAATAGAATGAATGATTTATTTACTACATCGAAACGAATATGCCATGGGATGTGAGTTTTTCAATTTGTTTTAAATCTTAAATAATAAGTGAGCATTAGAATGATCATCCACGATAATAGTGGAGAGAATATCAGATATCCCATGAAATATGCATTGAGAGAATATCAGATATTCAACTGATTAGAACAGATACTACGCTTTGATCTTAGCCACAGGCCAAGAAGCGATACTCTTTAGAGTTTCTCCAGCGTTTAAGTATATTTTCGGCTCGCGCTACGCTTACGAGAAACGAGCGCGCGTGCGGCTTCTAGCGGTTACTCCGAGAACTACGAATTTCCTCATAGCTATAATTTCGGTGGCTCTCGGCCATGATTTGGTTGAATTTTTTCAACTAAATGTGCAAGAAATAAATTTTACTTTTGCATAATTTTTTAACCAATTCATGCATTTGCTTAATATTTTTAAATGAAAATAAAATATTCATATTTTAATGAATAATGTACTTAAAAATCAATATCGGATATGATGAAAACAACAAAATAACATATTCACTCAATAGAAATTTTATTTGAATCAAACGAGCGAAATTCAATTTTTCTTGTGTACTCGGATCAACAATATTCATGTTATGAATTGAAACACGCTTTTTTCGTTCGTTGCAGAAATTGTATTCAAAACTATATCATTTGTTCGCGATAATGTTTTCGATAGTTTCAATAATATATTGTTCTCGGCTAACAATATATCTTTTGACTGAAAAAAAAAAACTTTCAATTTTATCATGTTATTGAAGTCAATAGCGTTTTGTTTGGACTAATAAATCCGATTATTTACACCAACAATTTAATAATTCAATCGACGAAATTACATTCAATAACACTAACGATATTGGATCAATGATTTTTTTTCTTGGTGTATAACACGAAGAATGGTGTACGGCCGCCGCAGATATTCATCCGACACCGGCACAACGCCCCTGATCTTTAAGAAGTTTCGGGACACTTGACAATGTTTTACCATTCGATTCAAATTTATACCGTAAATTCTTTGTCATATACTGAATGCACCCTTTACATTTCTGATCGATCGCCTACAACGGTTCCACAAAACTTACAATTTAAATTTTAAATAATTAAAAACTACCATTAAAAAAAACACTTTTTAACGGAGGGAGCCTAATTTTCATAGTGTACTGAATGATTTCACAGTTTTCCTCTCACAAGGAAAGGGTTGCGGGGTCGATCTTTCCGATTTCAATGAAATTTGGCATGCTTGTAGAATTGGTGTAAATAGGCAGCACGTATTTTTTTATATCTGCAGAACTCAATTTTTAAGGGGTGAAACGCGCCCTCGAAAATAGGGGTGTTTTTCGTTTTTCGTCGTTAACGTTATCGTTCTCATCTCCAATGTACTGTACATGAAACAATAAACATTTTTGCAATTTGACATTTTTTCATGTTTCATACCGTTAAAACCTTATCGACGAAAAACACCCCAATTTTCGAGGGTGTGTTTCAACCCTTAAAAATCGGGTTCCGCGGATATTAAAAAATACGTATCACCTATTTTTACCCATTCTACAAGCATGCAAATTTTAATTAAATAAATTTTAATTAATCGAAATCGGAGAAATCGACCTCGCAACCTTTCCCTGACGGAACATTATGACGATTTCTTCATCAGTGTCATAATGTACTGAGTGAACTGCCAGTATTTCATGACATTTGAACCATTTTTTCACACTATTACTTGTGTAAAACTGCCATTCAGCGATGAGCGTAGGCATCACCCTATGTTAAAAAGTGTTTCTTCAATTGTAAATTTTCAATTGTAATTTTTTTAATATTTGGAGGGCTCATTCAGTATATGACAAAGAATTTAGTCTATAAATTTGAATAAAATGGTAATGTATCGTCAATTGTCCCGAACCACCTTGAGAAATGATGATACAGGCAAATTTGCGTCTGTGACCGTACTTTATGTTTCAGCCCTCTGAACATGACCTTGTACAAGCACGGTTGATCATTGTTTCCATTTTTCTTTTCTTTATTGCTTTGTTTGTGTCGAAAACTCATAAACGCTCCACGCGTACGCTGCTCTTTGCGTCGCTGGGTAGATTATACAAATGCCTCGTGGCTTCCACGTTTTTCCGGGCTGTCAAATAACTATCCTTTCCAGCGTTTCGGCAGGCGATTCCTCGCGCCTCGTTGAGTCGTATTAAGTTTGTGCAAACACCTTTTGTCCTCCTGCTATTTATACACACACATATATACACGCATGTGTGTGTGTGTGTGTGTGTGTGTGTGTGTGTGTGTGTGTGTGTGTGTGTGTGTGTGTGTGTGTGTGTGTGTGTGAGGTGAACCCGGTGGACTTTTTCCCTGACACCCGCCAATTCGACTTATTTTTTTAAATTTGATTCCATCTATCTGATTGACTCTAAAAGACATCCTGTATTTTTTAAACATTTTTCGAAACAACCCTTAGTCAAAAACAATTTTTTTTCCGAAAAAAGCCCCGATTTAAAAATCTGGAAAAATTCCCAAAAATGCATGATTATATGCAAAAAATTTCAAGCTATCACCCGCAGTGGAAGTATGATTTTTTTGTGCTTCCTGAGAGATTAACATTTTAAAAAATCCGAAAAACTCAAGAATCGCTTACTTCGGACGGATACTTGAATATTTTGATACCCACAATCAATTTTTTTACCATTTTTTAATAATCAAATCACAATCGTAGACCTTGAACAGTTAGCAGTCAATTTTTCGGATTTTTTTAACGTTTATCACTCAGAAAGCACCAAAAATCATACACCCACTGCGGGTGGGAGCTTGAAAAATTGTACATGTAATCACGCATTAAAGAGGAATTTTTCAGATTTTTAATTGGGGCGTGTTTTTCAAAGAATTTTTTATTTTTTAACTAAGTGTTGTTTCGAAACATGTTTAAAAAATTCAGGGTGTCTTTTAGAGCCAATGGAATCAGATTTAAAGAAATAAATCGAATTTGCGGGGGTCAGCGAAAAAGTCCACCGTTTTCACGTGAAATACCTCATAAATATATATATACACACACACTAGCTGTGTCCCAGCTCCGCCTGCGTTAAAATGTGATTGATAGCCAGTCTAGCTCCTATTTAAAAAGTATTGTTTCTATCCGAGAAATTGTAAACAACTTTACATAAGACGGAAAAGAGGGTCCACACTACCGGAAGTGGTGGGATTCTTGCCCATTGTCCTCCTATCCCTTCATGCGCCTGAGATCTATCGAAAGTTAGTCTTGATCGCCCCGAGGTTGATCATGTTTCATGCCCAGCCTTCGACTCAGCAGTATATACCGCAGCATGTCTTCGACATTACCCACTGATTGTGAAACGAGACCTGCACTGTTTGTCACCCATCTAGTTTTTTATGAGTCTTACCATTGTAACATCTATCGACCCTCGACTGCAATCAATTTTTTAAGCCGTGGCATTTTTTGATTTTATAAATTGTATGCAATACATAAAGACATGTACATATATATATATATATATATATATATATATATATATATATATATATATATATATATATATGTACCCATTATGGACTGCATACATTGCTATTTGTTTCAATTCAAAAAGCGTGGTGAAAGCAACATATACTCCCCCACAAGCGCGTACACAAATAGCTCGTGATATATTTATACATATCCATGTATGTTTATATACATATAAATGTAATAAATATATATATATTTGTTTATATTTATATGTATAAATATATCACGAGCTATTTGTGTACGCGCTTGTGGGGGGGGTATTCCCCACGCTTTTTGAATTGAAACAAACAGCAATGTATGCAGTCCATAATGGGTATCTGCACACTTGGCAAATGTTGTACATATAGGTTATCGATCAATAAAAGGGCGACAGCCACGGAATCGCACGCAACACGCAGCAGGCAACCCTATCTCCATTGACTCCTGTGCTACATTGGAAACTCGTGGCTCCCGACTTTCACTACCATAGGCCTTCAGTTTACTCTCCCTCGTTCCTGCCTCTCTCTCTCTCTCTCTCTCTCTGTCTCTCTTTCTTTCTTTCTTGATCGAGAGGGATGCTGAGAACCAGAACGTAACAATTGTCCGATTAAATTGCTCGCTTTCGTGACAGGTGACAGGGACAGGAAGCATAGACGAGCAGCGGGTAAAACGAATCACATGAAAGGAATTCCGACCTTTCGCGTATCGCCATGGGGTAGGTGATGGTAAAATGGAAAAGCCACGAATCGGAAGTAAAAGCGCTCGCTATCGTGTACTACATGGCGTAGATACTGACACTCACATGTGTGTTCATATCAAATACAGAAAGCGAATACGTATATATACATGCGCTTCTGTATCTCAGTATCAGCGAATGTATGCATATGTAAAATCATATGAAAGGTTTCCTCCATCGTCATTCTCGAGTAGGAAACGACGTCGATTCCTTTGCTTCCATTGCTATATAGTAACACGATAGCAAACACGGGTTCACGTGTAAACGAAGCGCCAGATGTTCTCGATTTTGCTTATTCGTGTCGTGTTTCCACACCTTGAATATAGGAGAGAAGATTTTGCATACTTTCCAGCCTGATTTTTTCTCCTTTGCGTTTATGATCGATTTTCTCGCCTGCATAGTGTTCACCGAGAAAATCATTATTGCCCAGAGACACGTCAAATCTATGTGGGCAAAGATACATACAGGTGGAGGTGCTGCGCTTCCACAAAATGAGAATTGATGGCTCGTGTTCCGGGTGTTCTAGCTAAAACGTTACCGGTGAGGGTGAGGTGAGAGCAGAGACCCAAAGAAAGAAAAAAAAGTATACACAAGGTTGTTATTTTTTACTGCCTCACAATTATTCGTCGACAGCAATGAGGGAGCTTCTTGGAAACATCGACTTTGGTTGTCATTACATCTGGAAATTCCTGACGGACTTCCGTAGATCTTCCAGGTATGGGTATCACGGAAAAAAAACGTCCTTCTCTCGTCGAGATTTGCAAAAAACTTGTACAAGCAAGAGTCATTGAAATGTATTAGGTGTACAACTTAATTCGGTCCATTTTTTGCTTAAAATACGCATTTATTTGAATGATAAAATGAATTAATACATTAATCAAAATATTGTCCATCGCTAGCCACTACTTGTCCCCATCTTTCTGGCAATTTATGAATGCCGTCACGGAAGAAGCGTTCATCTTTTGAAGCCAAGAATGAATCGAGCCAATTTTTGATACCCTGTTGTGACGTGAAGCGTATTCCAATCAAAGCGTTCTGCATCGATCGAAACAAATGGTAATTGGAACGGGCAAGGTCTGGGCTATAAGGAGGGTGGCCAGAATTTCCCACCCGCTGTTTTTCAAATAGTTTTTAACCAGAATAGCAACGTGAGGCCGAGCGTTGTCATGTTGAAAGATTATGGACTCGCGTCTGGTCACATATTCTGGACGTTTTTCGGCTGTAGCTCGCTTTAAACGGATCAATTGTTGCATGTAGAAGTCTCCCGTGACGGTTTGACCAGGTTTTAGTATCTCATAGTGGATCACACCCTTCTGAACGCACCAAATACAGACGTATCAGTACATTTCCCCCAATAACATTTCCCCGAAAACACTTCCCCGAAAACATTTCCCCGAATCGACATTTCCCCGAATGACACTTCTCCGAACGGCACTTCCCTGAGAAACAGTTCCCCGAATCGACACTTCCCCGAAAAACTGTTCCCCGAATTGACATTTCCCCGAATGACACTTTCCCGATCGGCACTTCCCCGAATCGACACTTCCCCGAAAAACAGTTCCCCGAATCGACATTTCCCCGAATGACACTTCTCCGAACGGCACTTCCCCGAAAAACAGTTTGTTTGGGTCTGTTTGGGTTCCACGCACCCCACTATTCCAAGCACATCCGAGGTGCCCTGCGCCCAGATCACTGTTCCACGCAATCCACTATTCCACACGCACATTCGAGGTGCCGTGCACCCACACCAGTGTTCCACGCACCCCACTATTCCACACGCACATTCGAGGTGCCCTGCGCCCACAACAGTGTTTCACGCACCCCAATATTCCACACGCACATCCGAAGTGCCCTGCGCTCACACCCATTTACGCATTTACCCATTTTTACCCAATTTGACTTTGACTTTAAATAAATAACTTTTTCACTCATTTTTTCTTGTCATCTTATTGACCCTTCGATTAATAATTTTTACCCATTTTGACTTTGACTTTAAATAAATAACTTTTTCACTCATTTTCGGGGAAGTGTTGTTCGTCGAAGTGTTCGTTCGGGAAAATGTCATTCGGTGAAATGTTTTTCGAGGAAGTGTCGATTCGGGGAACTGTTTTTCGGAGAAGTGTCATTCGGGGAAATGTCAATTCGGGGAAGTGTTTTCGGGGAAATGTCGATTCGGGGAACTGTTTTTCGGGGAAGTGTCTATTCGGGGAACTGTTTTTCGGGGAAGTGCCGTTCGGGGAAGTGTCATTCGGGGAAATGTTTTCGGGGAAGTGTTTTCGGGGAAATGTCATTCGGGGAAGTGTTTTCGGGGAAAAGTATGGGTAACAAATACAGAGCATAACGTTCATCTTCAAACTTTTTCGGTTGACCCGAACGCTCTTTGTCCTTAACACTAAAATCACCACTTTGAAAACGTCGAAACCATTCTCTGCGAGATTTATCCGACGGTGCAGATTCACCATAAACTTCCACAAGCATTCGGTGGGCTTCAGCAGCACTTTTCTTCCAATTGAAACAGAAAATCAACACTTCCCGCAAATAGTGCTTATTTGGGACGAAATTCGACATTTCCACCGCAGTAAAAATTAGACTTGATGCGCAAAACTCAAAGATACTTCACGAAGATACTTCACGATACAGCAAAAATCAGCTGTTGCCGTCAACGATTTATAGCACCTAGAGCCATATTTTAAAAACGGACCGAACTAAGTTGTACACCTAATAAAAAAAAATGTAAGCTTTTAGAAACGACGAAATCATTAAAATATATGAATACTCAAAACGGTGACCAATATTTCGACCCAGCTAACCAGGCGTGGTAGCGAACGATTCAGTATATTCAGTATACGAGTCAGTATCACGAGACTACGATGTGAGTAAGCATCGAAATAGGGAGCATGCGGAATTAAGGCTTAAGAAAAACGGAGGGAGAGGCAGAGAACAATCTGTGGATACGATCCTCGGGACTGCGATTAGCTTAGTGATCTGGTCGATGTCTTGCCTCGTTTCTGATATACAACTATATTCGCGTATATACGTGACCTGCAAGTTTCCGAACATTATTATATACCATATAGCTATAGCTGGTACCTTTAGTTACGTTGCCGAAACTTTGGATCAAGAGCTTGGCTGACTTCCATCTCCTAGCTGTCTCTCCTCTCCCCCTCTCTCTCTCTCTCTGTAGACTGCCCTGTTCCTTCTAGCATATATCCCGTTCTCGACAGCACATCTTCTAGTACAGCCAACCCCCTTTCGTCAATCTTTGATTAACTTCGGGCCCGGAACTTGTCCAAGACATGAACTAAGCAACGTTTGAATGTACAACTCCATGGGATTTTCGGAATCTGTAGTGATTTAGCTCTCGTAATACAGCCACGTAATATCGGATATGTTATATATATAGTGTGGGAGAAGATAAGACACCCCATGTCTAGTGTATATATCCTGCAACCTTGATGAGAAGATCTGGAAAACGTCAATAGAGCAGACGCACGATGTACACTGTCTGCTAAGGTCATACACGCACAGCCACATACAACCATATATATGCTCATGCACACCACAGCACTCCACCTATTTCCATTTTCTCACAAGCTCGATAGGTCTTCGTGCTATGTGAACGGAATCGCTAGACATACAGGTCCGCTTTGTGCGTTACGCCAGGCTGAAACGTACCTTCAATATAGTAGAGGAAAAGACTAGGCTCAAACATCCCTTCAATATGGTGTTTTGATATTATGAAGATACTACAAAGCACACTGGCGATATAGTGGTTGTTTATGCAAACATCATCAACAGAATTGAATACAACATCAGCTCGACGAATTCTGCCCAACACAGAGTTGACCCTGCGTTGGACCCTGGATTAGACAAAGATCGAATACTGAACTACCATTTCTGGAACTGTAATCACTAATCTTATGGAGTTCTAGTTTCCGTTTATACATTCGTTTCTTCTTAGGCTGACATTGAGTTCTAGTTTCCGTTTATACATTCGTTTCTTCTTAGGCTGACATTGAGCTGGCGGAGTTGGAATACAATGCTGAGACGATATCTGTGATGTTTGGAAGCTTGGTTTGCTCTCTGTCGGTCGTTTACCGTCTTCAGATAATGAGTAAGACTTCTTAGGGCTTAGGCTCCTCTAGAGAACCAAAAACAGGCTTTTTGGAGATTCTTTAAAAAAAAACTACAAAATAAATCGAGATACAAAAAAGGGGTATTTATCATACATATCAGTGCGACCGGTGCGATGGTCTAGTGGTTAGCGTGCTCGCCACTAAACCAGCGAACCGGGAGGTCCCGGGTTCGAATCCCGGTCGCGTACATTTCGTCGTGAAATGTTTTTCTTCGGCATTTTCGCGGCGAAATAAGACTGGTTCCACGACCGGGGGACGAATTTGATGACCGGCTGTATTGGTATAGGTTTTCCGCAGTTTCCCTATACCCATGACAGAAAATGTCATGATGAATATAATACGGAGGGCGAAGTCGGCTGCGGCCGCAAGAGGGGGAGACAGAGAGAAAGACGGAGAAAAAAGGAGTAAACAGTAGAGGAAAGAATGGTCATAATGTGGGGAAGAATAGGTAACAAACGCGAAAAGCGTGTACCTAAGGGAAAAAACCAATCATACATATCAGTGACTATATATAATAATTTTTTTGAAGCGATTAATCTGAAAATGGTGGCTTTGCAGCGTTTATCTCAAAACTGCATTTTTTAAGTTGGCCGGAAACATAACTCAGACAATTTTCAACCGATTCACTTGAAATGTGACTTTTTAGGCAAGTTTTGGAAAGTGAAAAATTTCCCAAAAAATAGTCCGATATTTGTTAACAACAAATGAACTATGCAACATAAAAAAATCCCACGTACTTCCATAGAGAATGTATTTTGCAAGATATATTCAACATTTCAATTGAATCGGTTGAAAGTTGTCTGAGTCATGTTTTCGGCTAACTTAAAAAATGCAGTTTTGAGATAAACGCTGCACAGCGGCGATTTTGGAATTAATCGCTTCAAAAAAAATATTGTATACAGTCACTGATATGTATAATAAACACCCTTTTTGTAATCTCGATTTATATGTAGTTTTTCTGGAAAAAAATCCCCAAAAAGCCTATTTTTTCAGCCTCTAGAGTGGCCTAACCCCTTAAGTATTACCGGCTAGAAACTTAAAAAAAGGGTTTTTCGTATTTTCTTATAGTTTGGGGTTCTGAGAATGTGTCACGAAAATATTAATTTGAAATTCGTAGAACTCCCGTAGTTACAGAGGCTTAAAGGCTGCGGTGCATTGGGGCGCGGCCGGTACTCATCCCTTCGACCGTTGTACCACGACCGTTGTATCTCGACCGTTGTACCTCGACCGTTATACCTCGGCCGTTGTACCTCGACCGTTGTAGCTCGACCGTTGTGTCCATTGTATACTGGCTTGGGGAATTTCTGTATGCGTCCTTTGCAGTCCAATACCCAAGCTACCCTTACAAATAGTCAGTAAACTTTTGAGCTCTGCAAAGCTCCGTCAGTATATATTTGCACTGTTGCAAAAACACCAAAGATATTGCTAATTATTTAACTGTTTTCATTTTTAATGAAGGATTCAAGCAAATCCTAAAAATTATGCATGTATCGGGAATCAAAGTCGGCCCTAACGCAAAACGATACGCAGAGTGTAGACACAACGAGCGAATGCAACGGTCCAACAGACGAGCGTTTACCGCATCTGAAGAGGCGCGGACCGCCAGAAGAGAAGCGAGTGTGGCTGAGGAAGGCGGTCTCTGTGGTCCCGATATCGCTAATTAAGGGTAAGTTACTCAAATCCGTTGTTATCCACCATAAGTTCAGCCGTATCAGTGCTAAATGTATGGCAAACTTTAAACGCGTTTTTCTCGAAACGACATTCTTCGAGTCGGGCGCGCGGTTTAAAAAAAAAACTATCGGCCCGATTGGTTTCGTATTTTGCACATATTTCGGGGGAATCTTCACCTATAGTCTGAACGAAAATGCTCTCATGTTTTAGTTGACAATTTTCCGGGAAAATTGAACCTTCATTTCCAAACAATTGCGATTCCGATTTTAAAAAATCGTACTTAGTTCTAGTTCAGATGATAACTACATTCATATACAGTGACTGACAAAAAAAGAGACCACCTCGAGAAATCTGAAAAAAAAATCGAAAAATTTAAGATCTTTATATTCGTATAATCTTTAATAGGCAAATTTTATTATCCTTACAAATATTTAACATGGTGATCGAAGAGATTATTGTTCTTTTCTTATTATAACAATGATTATCATTTATTATAACAATTGATATCTCTCAACACATTGACAAAAAAAGATACCACTGTTCAATTTTTAAATATAACATAAACTTTTTTTTTGACGACAGCTAATATTTGGTATGGCCACCTTTGGCCTTGATAACGGCTTGGAGTCATCTAGGCATACTTTCGACGAAAGTCTGCAGATAGTGGCCATCTAATTCCTCCCAAGTTTTTTTAAGCGCCGTAAAATAATTTTCCTTGTTTGTTACACTAATTTTGTCGATTTTTGCATCCAAAATCGACCACAAATTCTCAATAGAGTTGAGATCGGTTGATTGCGCTGGCCAATCAAGCATTTTTATTCTGTTTGATTTCATGTACAGTTTAATTTCATCTTCGCTGTATGCTTCGGATCATTGTCCCGTTGAAAGATGAAATTCTCTTCCAATCCGACCTGAACGAACGAAGCTTCCAAATTCTCACTGAGAATGTCAATATATTTATCGGCCGTCAATATGTCAGTGATTGGCACCAAACTTCCCACTCCGGACCAAGCAAAACAGCCCCAAACCATGATGCTACGTCTTCCGTGCTTCACAGTTTGCTGTAGGTGACGTTCTTCCAACTGTTCCCCAGCTTTCCTCCACACTCTAGTCCTTCTTTTCCGGTTAAACAACTCAAATTTGCTTTCGTCAGACCAAAGGACGGTTTTCCAACAAGCAATGGACTGTTAAACAAATTTTTTTGCGATCTGTAAACGTTTAATTTTATTTCGTTTGCTGATATAGGGCCGTTTTGCTGAAAATCGGCTATGCAGACCAGTTTCCCGGAGTCGGCGGCGAATCGTTTTGTGAGACACGTCTGACTGAAGATTTTCTTTAATAACTCGTATTGTTGTACGCGGATTTTTCTTTATTTCTCGCAAAATGCGAGAATCGTCCCGGTACGAAGTCGCTCGTTTTCTTCCTCTTCCTTTTATGTTCACAACACAACCAGTCTGAGAAAACTTTTTCCACAGTTTTTGTACTTGAGTCTTGCTCACTTCAAATTTTGTAGCAACTTTTCTTTGTGATAAACCAGCCCGAATATCTTTTATAATCAATTTTCGTAAATCGATGGAAATTTGCTTCTTGGTCATCGTAGCACATGAACCGTAGTCGAGAAACGATTTAAGAATAAGCAAAAGAATTATACTAGCTCATAGAAAGTATCATACGACGACCAAGGACAAAACACAAAAACAGTAAACAGGTATAACATACAAAACAACAAGCTGTACCCTTGGCGTTGATAGTGGTCTCTTTATTTTGACCTTGGCTAAAATGAGATATTTACGGAAAACCATTGTGAATATAATATCGAAATGAAAGAGCGTACAAATGTTTTTCACATATTAGTCCGAAGTATAGTACAATTATGATAAACAAGAAAACGATAAGATTTTGCCAACTGTTTTCACAATATTGGAAATGTTTACTTAAGAAATTTAGTGGTCTCTTTTTTTGTCAGTCACTGTAGGTTTAAAAAAAAATTTGTTCTGTTTCAGACGACTAGGATCGCCGCAACGCGTGCGCCCGATTGGATGTGCGTCTCACGCCACGACCTGCATAACAGCGCATAACCTGTATAGATTTCAATAAAGTATTTCATAAAAATTTGTGTTGCTAGTTGAAACATGTCTTAATATGCGTCATAAACCCCGGCACTGTAGGTTTGATAGTTTTCGCAAAATTAATTCCTACAAATTACTTAAAAGAACAAGCTTCTAGACGGTAATAACGTCGTGAAAAAAACGAAGCTAATGTCTCGCAAACTTTCTGGGCAATTAGATAGAAAAATGAATATTACAAATGCGCACGCGAAATGATCATCGTTGATTCGTTTGTTTCTTTTGCGTTACAGTGCAGCGTACAGACGGTAAGATGTTTCGCGGGTGGTCCACGTAAGAGCAACGAGTCCCAGTGTCCGATGTTGCAAAGGAGCGACAAGGGAGTGATGAGCACGTCAACTATCACAGCCCTAGCGACAACGAACAAATCGAAGATCGTGAAGAATCATCTGAACAGCGTAACGAGCTCGCCTCATCAGAAGAAGCTCAGGTTCCAATTGGCCAAAGAGAGAAAGGCAAGCACGACCCTTGGTATAATAATGAGCGCGTTTACCGTATGTTGGTTGCCATTTTTCGTTCTTGCCCTCGTAAGGCCTTTCCTTAATGATCAAAAGGCGATACCCTCGTCACTGTCGAGCCTGTTCCTCTGGCTAGGCTACTGCAATAGCCTCTTCAATCCCATCATCTACGCTACCCTCAATCGTGACTTTCGCAAACCGTTTCGCGAGATACTCTACTTCCGTTGCGGCAATCTCAACAATATGATGAGGGAGGAATTTTATCAGAGTCAATACGGTGATCCTGTCAACAATTACGTCATAAGATCGACCGAACACGAAAGCGGTGAACGTCTGGAAAATCACGGTAACGGCGCCGGTTACGGACGCGAATCTCTCGACATCGCTGGCAATCCGGCCAACGAAAGTTTTCTATGATCCACGTGATGTGATTGATCACAAAATCGCGGACTCAACGATCGATCGTTGTCATTGCCCACTGAAAAAGTTCGGCCCTTGACCGTGCGAAGCGCGCAATCATCTTGAAACTCTGAGGCGACAACTCATTCTTCAACTTTGACAAGATCCAGATCGCGATTTCTCTGTCCACTTATGCCCAGGCGAAACGTAGGACGCGAGGGTTGCAAAAAAGATTTATCTTCCGTCGGGAGCAGCGATCTGAAGTCTCTGCGCGGAACGTTTACTTTGCAGTCTCTTCGTGTGGTTGGGTCGACGAGAAACTCAATGGGCGATTATCGCAGACTCTCGGAATTACAAGGGAAGAGTTTTGTCACCATGATCAAGAGCTCCGTACCCTGACGAAATCTCTTAAGAGTAACGGAAGAAACGGAAATTATCCGATCATGAAAACACCATTTGGAAATAGTTTTCAAAACATCCCTCGTTGGTCATTCGAATGCACCCAATGAGCACGCCAAATTCGAATCTCCGACCACTCCACGTTTCTCTACAGACGGCGAGAAACACGCCAAGATCGACGGCAAAACCGACAGCCGGTGAAACATCATTGAGGTTACTGCGAGAAAATGGAATCTTTGACGGCGTACTCGGCGTATCGATCACGGTACAGAAAGACGAGAAAAAAACCAACGGAAAGTCGATAATGGGAGGAAAAAGAGAAGAGCATAGCAATGCAATGGTGGCTTTTTTGCCTATTTTTGTTACTTTTTTTCCGTCGAGAAACGTTCGGAGCTTCATCGATCGTCGGTTGCATAGAGTGAAGGAATTAAGTTATAGACAATGGGAAGAGAGCAGAATCTTCGTTCTTATGCCTGCTCACAGAGTCACCGTTGAAAACTACCGAGGGAATTGAGGGAATAAAACAGGTCGTGCATATATACAGGGTGGACCATTTAAGGGGTTAGGCCACTCTAATGGCCGAGAGAATAGGGTTGTTGGGGATTTTTTTTTTTTTTCAGAAAAACTACAAGATAAATCGAGATTACAAAAAAGGGTGTTTATCATACATATCAGTGACTGTATATAATAATTTGTTTGAAGAGATTCATTTCAAAATGTCAGCTGTGCAGCGTTTATCTCAAAACTGCATTTTTTAAGTTGGCCGAAAACATAACTCATAAAAGACATGAAGGAATTTTTTCGGCCTCTAGAGTGGCCTAAGGCTACGTGACCACCTCAAATATTTCCGGTGCCTTTAGAGTGACGAAAAAAATATCACGAGGTAATTTGCTTGATTTCCAAGAGCTGATACAGTGGTGAAAAATTCATTTTTGTCAAGGTCATCATTTTTGCGTTGTCAAGGTCATCAATGGTTTTTCAAATAGGAACATGTTTTTTTTTATCAAGACGTTGCAGCTGATAATCAGGCGAATCCAACGACGTATGATATCATGATCGCGAAATGATTTTTCACCAAAATAGACGTGTAAAAACGGGAAATCGTGATGGTATTGACAATAAGAATATTCGAATAAGGTAAGTGAATTTTTTAAGCAGAACATTTATTGTAACAAATGTTCGAAGTGACGGCCATTAACCTCGACACATTTTTGAAGACTTCGGATGAATGATTCTCTTGACCTTCGAATAGTTTCTGGTGTGATCGCGGAGTAGGTTATCCAACGGATACAATAATGTTAATACTCGGAGATGTTTCTAATGTTTGTTAATACTGGCATTGTAACGTAGTAACACTGCAGTAGAGTGAAGAATGTTTACCATCTACCAATATTAGAATCAGCAGACAAGTGTATCCATCCAAAGTAACATGTAATGACCGTATCAAAAATGTTAATGTACAGACAAGGAGAGAAAGTGGAAATGATTCTGATATATGGTGAGACCGGCAGATCGTCTTTACCATGATGTTCCGACGACGCCGGCAAACATGCGCGAATGAATTACAAGAGCCTGCATCACCATCACACCAGAAACTATTCGAAGGTCAAGAGAATTATTCACCCAACGTCTTCAAAAATGAGTCGAGGCTAATGCCTATTACTTCGAACATTTGTTACAACAAATTTTCTGCACAAAAAATTCAATTACATTATTCGGATATTCTTATTGTCAATACCATCACGTCCCGGTTTTACACGTGTGTTTTGGTGAAAAATAATTTCAAGGTCAGGATATCATAGGTCGTTGGATTCGTCTGAATATTAGCTACAACGTCTTAATAAAAAAAATCATGTTCCCATTTGAAAAACCATTGATGACCTTGAGAACGTAAAAACTATAACCTAAACACAAATGAATTTTTCACCACTGTATCAGCCCTTCGAAATCAATCAAATTACCTTGCGACATTTTTTCGTCACTTTAAAGGCAACGGAGATATTTGGGGTGGTCACGTAAAGGGGCTATTGCAGTGTGAACGCTGAAAATTTGGGTGATTGTCGGAAATTTTTTTCAAGAAAAGTACTCAATTAACTGTTTCGGAAAATTAAGAATATTTTGCTATATTTGACATATATTACATAATTTTTTTCATAGAAAAATATTGAAATCCAAGCGACATTTGCGCTGTCTTCGGAGGCGCCAAAAAAAAAGTTCCTCCGCTGCTAACATGATTCCGGCCGATTGAGTAGCTGAAACCGAAAAAGGAAAAAATGTCGTCAAACTGGAAGGTATTTCCCGGACAATGACGTAGGATTTTCGAAAAATATCAAAATCTAACAAAATGGCGTAGTTATGAAAAAAGTCTGTTTTCTTCTCTATAAAATGGTCGTTTTTCTTCAATGCCAAATCGTCAATTTTTATTCAATCAAAAATACCCTACGTCATTGTGGAGTAAATATATTCAAGAGTACTCAGTTCAAATTTCGAGTCAATCGGATAATTGCTCTTTGAGTTACAATGTCAGCAAATTTGAACAATCCCATTTCGAGAAACACGCGTTAAAATATTTAATTATCGATTTTTGCAAAATAAAATAATATTGATATGAATTATATAAATGATAATGATATTCTTGAAAGTATAAACTATCGAAAAAGGCAACAAAAAAAATCGATTTTTTGAAACTGTCACACTGGTATAGCCCCTAAATGGTCCACCCTGTATATATATATATATATATATATATATATATATATATATATATATATATATATATATATATATATATATATATATGTATGTATGGTGAAACTGTCGTGGCGAAAACGATGAAATATTCATGACGGTAGGAACAAATACGCCACTTTGTATGCGTCCGCAGGTTTTCCGAATTCCCTTTTCGCGCTTTATTTCATTGCAATTTACGTACGTAATGAAAACAATTTTGAGCGATTCTAAAATAAGAAGAAAAAAGCAGAATGTACTCGTAAACAATGGAAGCCAGTGAGCAATGCGGTAGTTCCCGAACAATGGCAATAAAGTGAATATATCAAAACTCGCGTATGTTCACGGTAACGCAGGAGGGGGGAGGGGGGGGTGCTTTCACCGTTGCCACACATGAGTGCCAAAGCGCGTGAAGCCTAAATGGATTTTTTTTTCACTCGCAGAAGTGCGATTAAACAACGATTGCAGACGAGACGAGAGTACTTTACGATATAGATCGCGGTGATCGTGTTGGAGGCATCGGCTGAATATACGAATTATTAACGACATAATCCAGCAGAACAGAGGATATTCGAGCAGAAAAAAAACAGGAACCTGTTGGGAAACAATTGTGGCAGTATTGTTGTCTAGAGCGCTGGGATAAGGTTCTGAACCTCCCCCCACCTCCAATTGAGCTAAGATTTTTCACGAACCTCCCTTTTTATATTATAAGACAGCCCCTTAAGGGATTTTTGGCGACTCGAAATAGTTTTCGAGATATGGAATTTTTTTTTTTTTTAAGGGTCAGGTTCGGAAGCTCCCTCGCATCCGATCGAGCTGAAATTTTGCACAGACCTTCCTTTCAATATCTTAAGATAACCCCTAAAGGGATTTTCAGCGACTCGCAATAGTTTTCGAGATATTAATTTTTTAGTTTTTTTAATCGCACGCCAACTATATATATATATATAGATTTGCTACGTCTCCGTTCATACCTAACATGTTATCGCGCCCTCCGTTTTGTCAAAACAAAATACCTAAATAAACGCAAACCTAAACAAACCCAAACAAAACTAAACCCAAAAACTATTGCGCGTTGCCCAAAATCCCTTTGACGGTTGTCCTAAAGTAGTAAAAGGAAGGTTTGTGCAAAATTTCAGCTCGATCGGGGGGGGGTTCACAACCCTACCCAAGCACTGTCTTGGAGGTGATTTTTAGAACGAAATAATTTTTTAACTGTCGGAGTTTTCTTTCTAAAATTGTTTACACATATTTACTGCTCCATCAAGATTATGTATAAATTTAAAAAACAAAACAAAATTGAATCATTATCATGTACTATTGTGCGTTCGTTTTCAACGGTGTGCCGAAAACACCTCCAATTGGCAACCAGTGTTGTAGACTTGGTATGAATCTGAAAAAAAGGAGCCAAACATATTCTTAACCTGTATGAGTGTTGGGATGTTTGATACCAGATTCATCAAAAGAAAATTTACAAGATGGCGGCATGCTGCACTTTGATGATCAATTTTCCCTTTTTTTCTGACCATTCTCCACGTTGTATAAATAAAAACATGATTTCGACTCAGTTCTGCTACCGATGTTGAATAACAGTCTACTGAAGGTGTACGCCAAAGTTTCCGAGTGCACTCCTTATAATTTATATAACTCGGTAAATTTTATAAGTATCATTAAAGGGTTTTCACATACGTATTCAAAAAGGTCTGTGGAATAATAAAGTTGATAAAAACGATTTTTTTTTCAAGTTTTCTAGACAATAATGCTGCTTTAAGGTAGGAGGAATATTGGCGATTGGATTAAATTGAAAAAAACTGTAGATTTGTTTGAATGAAGGTTTTTTGTAAGGACAGTATACAGGCGATGCTGAGGAAATAAAATATCGTTTAGCGCGGTATAGTTTTGCGGGTTATAATTATTCGAAAGGTAATACGAATATTATTTCGGGTACTTTCCGGGGGGGGGGGGGGTGGAAAAGAACGCATAAGAAAATAGGTATATTCTATTTTCCACTCGCAAGTTTGATTCGAATGAGGTTTGTTGGAGAGGGAATTGTACTTCTTATGGAAAGAATTGTGTTTCAAGTTTGTCTTAAGCTACTGTCATATCTGGGTCAAATCTCGGTATTCAGTGGAAATATCGTTGGCGAAATATGTTTCTCCGTCGACTTTTTGCAACTCGATAATAGACACGCGTCCAGAGGCTCAAACAATCGATAAATTAGTCGCCACGATCCTACGAACTATAAGCGCAGTGGTTAATTCGGGTCTTAAGGGGGAGAAACACCTATAGGCGAGAAAAAAATGGCTGATTTTCATGATTTTTTTAAAGGAAAGATTTCTTCCCCATGTTTGAGAGTTAGGGTACGTTTTATTACTACTATTAGATGTTACATGGTATTTTTTTAATAATCTTTAAAAATGTTGGAGGTATGGTCTTCTAAACGGGTTGCGGTGGATGTTGTCAGACGGCGTGACGCGTAGCGTCGGCGGAATTAATCCGAATAAAAACCAATGAAGATTTTTCTTTCGTTAGAACTCAAACGCAGAATATGAACCAAGGAAAAGTGGGAAATGTTGAAAATTGATGAAATGGTACACATTGCAACGAAAAGATTGTATTTTCCAACAAAAAAGGGCTACATTTTGCTATAAAAAATACTGTTTTTTATTTTATTTTAAAAACATCGCCGGTTATGTTTTAGACACTGAGGCTAGACAGATTCATACGAAATTTTATCCGAAATTCAAGATAGATTGAAATTTTTCGAAAAAAATGGCTACGAATTGTAATAAAAAAATACTTTTTTTCAAAAACATTTATGGTCATGTTTTAAACAATGAGGTTAAAAAGATTTATACCAAATTTCATCAGAATCGGTCAATTCGTTTTTTCGCTATACGTCAGGCCAGTTTTGAAAATGCAGTTTAGAAGACCGTGCCCTATCTCCGCCGTTTTTAAACATTAATAAAAAAAACTACAACGTAACGGCCAAGAGTAGTAATAGAACACATCCTAAATCTCAAAAATAGTGAAGAAATCTTTCCGTCAAAAAAAATTATGGAAATCAGCTAAAAATGTCCTCGCCTAAAGTATCTCCCCCCTTAATATTCGCGAAAAAAAAGGTTGAAAATTCTCGATATTGTCGTTTGTGGGATCAGTAGTAAGACCCACCTCCCGTAACAGCTTTAAAAAAATGCCGCTCATTGAGAAGAAAAAGATCTCTCGTCTTCGATCGTTCATGTTTCAGAAATTTCTCTTACCTTGCCTGGTAAAACCTCAAATCAAAAAGTAGACCGCCTCCTCCCCACGAGAGCAACAATCTTTTGAAATGTCCACGAAACAAATTCGCTTCGCAAAATCGTGACATGTGATGGAGTGAGCACGAAAATGAAGAAATTGATCGAAATTTCATAAGTTATAAATCTATAGAGATCAAGCGAGGATCGAATGGGATTGGAGCTGAAAAAGGAGAGATTCGAAGTAGACAATCGCCTCGAGCTCTTATTTCATGGGCATGAAGATGCATCGCTTTGATGATTGAACGTACTACACTAAATTGATTCTAGCAATATCGGGTGAGTCATCGAAGTGCTAGTGCCTTTTGGTGCCCATGAAATGTGACAGGCTAGCAAATCCCCAAATTCATCACCCCCCAAAAAAAAACAAATGCATATAATTCAACCAAGTCAGCCAGTTGGGCAGAAGCCAGTCACTTTTTTGGGGGCTCGGGTGAAAATAGATACATTTTTAAGAACGATAAATTTAGGGATCGTGCTAACAGGAAATGTCACCCTAATATTCTCACAAATTGTACCATACAAATTTCGATGTAAATTGAACGAACAGAAACAAACAGAAATACTGTTTGCACTAATTGTACATTTGATTTGGAGAAGGAAGTCTTCGTTTTTTTTTCACTATACTTTTTCCTTATTCTTGCGGCGTAGAATAAACATCGCATGACTTTTAGTCATATTCTCTTGGGCAGAAAGTTATGAAACCATCTGAAACTTTTTTTCTCACCGGAGAACCGAATCATGGAAAACGTCAAAAATTGTCATGCGCAAAAGGCAGCCCAACCTTAGTTTAAGATTCATGAAACTATCGGAATAACGCAACGCCTCCGACTGAACGGCACGACGTGTCAAGCATCGATCGTTTTCAAGGCCTATGTACACAAAGAGACAATGATGAAGTGATTTCACTGATCACACTGCGAACTCCCAAAAGACCTGCGACGATTAACCGCAAAATAATATAGCTCAAAAAATCTTACTAAAGATTATCATTCGGACGAAACGTACGTCATTTAGTTGTATTGCGTGTAATAGCGTGTATGAATTGGTGTCGCATATCGTTGAAACAAAATACACACACACACACACACACACGCGCGCGAAGAACCTGAAGAGCGAGAGAGACAGAGTGACACAGAGAGGTAGAGAGAGAACCGAAATATTGCAGCAAGAGTCTGGAACGATTAATCGCTTTAACTTAAGGTTGTTATGGGGTTGTCGGGGGTGAATTACGAGGGGAGCGCCCTATGCTTATGCACGGAGCCGAGTGACTGTTACCGACTGTTGGCTTTCAAATAATCGTCATATTAAACGTGCGTTTTCGAAATATTTTTCTACATCTATTTGTAAAAATATGCATTTTTGAACATTAAGTGTTTTCATTACTTTGCATAATTATTTTCTATAACATTTCCTTGCTCAATTAACACGACACGAATTGTCAACGTCGTAAATCGTGGTATATCATAATGCCCAAGTTGGCAGAAAGTGTCGCGAAGATAGAGACATATGCGCCCCATTCGTAGCCTCAATATCGGCCCAAGGAGGTGTCAAAAGGTTTGTACTAAAGCTGTCTATAATCTCGAAGAAATCAAAAACTAATAATATTTCGATATTCTAAAAAAAAATGCATGAAAAAAATCCGCGTTATTTTGTCTTTGCCTAGAAATATCTGGAAATGTATAATTTCTGAACATAGTTATCAAATTAATATTAAGGCCTTGTATACGCGATTTCGCCGATTTTTTAAGGTACTTTTCTAGGTGCGGTTAAAAAAATGACGCATATGTTGACAACATTTTTTTTACAGATCATTTATGCACATCGTTAAGTATATGTAAAAAAAATCAGAAATATTAACAAATGGCGGAGATATAACATAATAAAGCAATGTATTTTTTTTTGCGCGCGCGTTGATTGTGAAAGTTCTCTTCATCGATGTGGGTATCTGAAAAAAAATGAACACATTTATAACTGCAAAATGAATGTATCTTCAGTGTGAACCAACAATATTATTTTTTTTAATTATTGTAATAAAAATTCGTAACTTATAATTTTTTACTCAATTTTCTGTCGGTATTTTATTTTTTATATTTTTTTATGTCATTGAAATTTTGGTTTCTGTGCTTCACACGATTGGCGATGATACTAAGAATATGTTGTAAAAATTTCAAAGCGATCTGAACCATCGTTCAAGAGTTAGAGCTTTCACAAGGTTCAAAAAAGTGAATCGTGGAAAAACGGCTTTGAAGTTGGCGGTCGGGCGCGCCGCGCGGTATCTATTATAAATGCAATTTTACCTTATTTTTGGAATTTTTCAATTCTGTAAAGCTTAAAATATTCCTAACCGTCCAAGCTAATGGAATAAAGAATTTAAAAAAAAAGAAAAATTTTGAAATATTTCGTGTATATAAGGCCTTAAATAATTATTACTAATTAGGACAATAAGTATCAATACTATTCGTTGGTAATTACTCTGACCGAGTAGTTTGAGGTTTCCGGGCATAATTACCGAATACCGATAAGATAGGTAGCATTTATGCCGTCTACGACGTTGCCATGATTGCACAGTCTAATATTTTGTGTGCTTGATTTTCGCACAAATACGCTTTAATAAATATGAATAATTTTATAGCGGTACTGTAAATCCTCATTTTCATGGTACCCAGGGTCCGATAATTAGGTGAACCGTACCTATTTTTTCAGCTCCGTTATACCATTCATTTAGCAGATATTAATAATGTACTGAAAAATGATAGGGAGTTTTCCATAAGCGTAATGTCATTAGCCTACGAAATACGATGAGTTTCCGATATTTTTTTCTAAAAAACGGCCCTGCGAATCGCATTCAAACTGTACAGAATAATCAGCAAAGAGGTTGTAAAGGTCCAGACAAAATTTCAGCTCGGTGGTAACATGTTAACTTAACCCCATAACAACCTTAATAATAAAAAAAAAAACGTATTGTTTCCGAATGATAGACTAGCGAGATTCCGAAATTCACCATCCCCAAAAAGGAAGTTCCTAGTTACCTACCCAGTTGACTAGTAATATGTATGTATACATACAACGTACATAACAAGTACCTATGTAAACAACAGTGATTACTATTATACAAAATAATATTATTTATATGTATATATACAGGGTGTTAGGAAGCTCGATGCGAAGTCTTAAGGGGGTGATAGTTCACCTCGTTAGGAACATATCTAACCTAGGTTACCTAAGTCCAAAGTCTAAGGATTTCGAGTTATGATAAGTATAATTTTCGGAATATTTCCCATAATTAGGTACTAACTCGTTTGCCTCTAATATTAATGCTATTTTTTCTAAATAGCATAAACATAAAAGTTATTTTTACTTTTTGTCAAGTTTTTAATTATTCAACACGTCCTATTTAGTTAGTTGTGTGGATACAGATGATTGTATTGGTGTTTGTCAATTGAATACAATTATTCTCTGTGTGAACATTATGAACGAGTTATTACCTAATTTTGGGAAATTTTCCCAAAATCATACTTACCATGATAACTCGAAATCCTTAGACTTTGAACTAAGGTAACCTAGGTTAGATATGTTCTTAATGAGGTGATCTATCATCCTCTTAAGGCTTTGCATCGACCTTCCTAACACCCTGTATATAAATAATATTTTTTTTTTATAATAGTAATCTGGCATATATATGTTACCGGCAATGTGTATAATACAGGCATTCTATAGAATACCTAGTTATTCTATACAATACCGGGTTCGTCAAGGCAATGTATAACATATTTTATCTATCGTTAATCATTACATACTGTACCGAGGTAGTGTATGCAATACCTAGGAATTATATAGAATGCCTTTAGGAGATCAGGTAAAGTATACAATGATGGATAAATAATACATCTTTTGTTTGCTCAAAATCATCAATTCAATAAATCGTTTCAGAAGAATGGTATTTATTTGTTCTTATTTGTTGAAGTATTGTGACATTATGTTTGGGTTTGTTTGGGTTATACCCGCGCGCTCCCTCGCCAACCGTATGTATGAAACACTTTGCCAGCTATACATTTGGTATTGTATAAAATGCCTAGGTAAAGTATTGAATAAATTATGTAGTATACATTATCTAAACGTTTTAGGCATCCTATAGTATGCCTAGGTATTCTATAGAATACTGGATTATACAGATTGTCGATAACATATATATATATATATATATATATATATATATATATATATATATATATATATCAAAGATTATTACGTTTTTTTCATTAGTATATTGTAATATTAATTATCTCAATACAACATGTATATATCTGTTATAATACAATAGTATTTTATAAACGATCTGTATTGTCTTATACAAAAATTATTAATATTTATATTCCTTATTTACTAAAGTGTAACTCCATACTCACTAAGTGCTATTGTTATTATAATATTAATTATTTCAATACCATATGTATATATCTGACATAATAGTATTTTATATATGATCTGTATTGTGTTACCTAATAATTATTAATATTTATATTCCTTATTTACTAAAAAGTAACTTCGTTCTTACTTTTTGGGAACGATAAATTTGGGAATCACGTCCCTCTACTTTCCAAGTCTCATTTCATTCGGGGGAAGTAAAATAAATCAAATAAAAAGTGGCAATAAATGTTTGTCCGCTCGACTGTAGCTTCATGAAAATACGCATTACTTCACCTCGCAAATGGAAAATACACGAGTACAACGTTTGAACAAAAAAAATCTAACAGAAGAAACAAAAAATACCTCGTTGACCTGCTCGTTTCTCTCTTTACTCTACGCGAAGACACACGCTGATACACACACAAGCATACACCCACGCATGTATACATATATATATATAAATACCCACACGTGTATAATAAATATGAAATACTAGCTACGATATACGTACTGTGATATAAATAGATGACGATATACGTTGTGACCGTAAAGAAAACAAGGAAACCAAAAAAGCGAGATGAGCGTGTGTGAAACAGCGTGTGTGCTTCATTAAGGGGGGAGAAGATACCTTTGAACGAGGAAAAAATTGCTGGTTTTCATGATTTTTTTAAAAGACAAGATTCCTTCACTATTTTTGAGACTTAGGGTATGTTTTATTACCGCTTTTGGCTGTTACATGGTATTTTTTAAAATTGATCTTTAAGAAAAGCGGAGGTATGGTCTTCTAAACGGGTTGCGGTGGATATTCTCAGACGGCGTGACACGTAGCGTTGGCGGGATTGATCTGAAAAAAAGCAACGAAGATTTTTTCTTTCGTCAACACTCATACGCAGCATATGAACCAATAAAAAATGAGAAATGTTGAAAATCAATGAAATGGTACGCTTTGAAACGAAAAGATTGAATTTTCCGAAAAAAGGTTACATTTTGCCGTGAAAAATACTGTTCTTTTTAAACGATTTCAGGTGATGTTTTAGACAATCAGGTTAGAAAGATTCATACGAAACTCCATTAGAATCGGTCAATTAGTCACCGATCGGTCACTAAGTCTGAAAAAAGGCAAACAAATCTTTCCTTTTAAAAAAATATCATGAAAATCAGAGAAAAAATCCTCGCCTTAAAATATCACCCCCTTTAATAAGAAGTATATTGTGTAAGATGTTTCGTTTTTCTAACTTTTCGCCGTGTACAATCTCCATCGAGAGAACGCCGTCGCGCAAATCAGCGTTTCTTCAGCCGCATTTTCGTCGGACACGAATTTAATTACGGAAATGAGTTTATCTCTTTTTAATTATCTGCTTTAATTTGTAATTATTCTTCAGCGATTGTGGATTGAATGAAATAATAATTATCGAATGAATAGACATAAAATAACATACCATATTGTAGGCTTAATGTCGAACTATGTCGTATCCTCATCGCATTTTCATGTATATCTCTGTACAAGCGCATCAGCATTGACATTTCGGAAGATCTTTTCATTTATACCGGAAAATACGATCCTATGAAATGATTATCTCCAAGGTATGACGAAAAAATGAAAAAAGAAAACACCCTGTACAAATGAAAAGATCCACGAGCTCGAAAATGACCCACCATATTCCTCGCTAATTCACTGTATTTATTATACGCATATAGTGTAACACATGTATTATACGATTCTCGTTTTCTGTGTAAACGAAAACCAAGACGAGAATAAGACGAAGACAGATATTCGAGATCCGATTAGTTCCTACGAACATTGTGAAAAAGAAAAGTATAAAAAAAAACAGAAGAAAAAAAAACGCGGGTGTCAAGAGTAACAAAGACGTATCATTCGCCAGACAATCTTAAATATTACGCAATCAATGAATTATAGTAAATAACCAGAGTATCTAAACGAAAAAGAAAAACATATCGTGCACTTTCTTTATTATTATTTTGGTCGCCATTCTTTCAACTGTGATTATCATTCGTCGGAGGTAAGTACATGTATACCGATATTTTTTTTATCTACGTATCGCGAACGAGCTTCGGAAACTTCGAGGAACGACAAGAAGCTGCGAAAAGGAATTCAGTAGTGCATGTCAACGCATGGGCGACGAAGTAGTCTGTATACTCACAGCTGTTTCTACTCGTGGAGAGATACATTTTAGACCAAGTATAATTGCCGCGACAAGAACTACCGCACTCGTTAGATCTTCGTTGTCTTTTATTCCTCTCTCGTCTCTGCAGCAATCGCGTTGCCGTTGTGTTGAATTGTATCGTTACAAGAATGAAATTCGGGCTCAAGACAGTAGCATATTGGGGAGAGGCACCATATACCAGATACGTTTGTTCGAAATTGAAAAAAAAATAGTAAACGATTGCTAAAACCTTTAAATTTGACGATTTTATTATCTACATGTCATATAGAACTAGATGCTAATAATTATTTTAAACACGACATTTGAATACTTTGAGTTATATTATGTTTTACAAAAAGTGACAGTCATCCTGGTTTTGAGAAAGGTTGCCTATAATCGGATATCCGATATAATAGCCCAAACTCCATTTTGCTTATATCTGATATTAGGTGACTATTTTTATATAAAATCAAACAAAACGGTTATTGTTTTAACTTTGTAATTAATATCAAACAATCAGTCTTTATGAGTTAATCTTTGATTAGTTAGGAACATTTTGGCACAAACACATATCCAATATTAGGCTCGATTAAGTATACGATATTAATATTTAACATGGCCGAATGTGAATAGTAATATTTTTGTACATGTTCCTATTTTTGCGAACATTATATATTTATTAAGGCCTCAGGCCACACTAACTGGTATAAAATCATGTGCGAATTTATAATTTTTTTCGTATGAAAAAGTGATTCACTCATAAAATTAATTACACATCTATTTAGTATGAATATTAAGTTCTTGGCATTTTTTTTCTATATACAAAATGGCTAACTACTTATATTTTCTTTTGTTGTCTTTTTTTTAAGGCGCTCCGCAGCGTGACATTTAGCATCCACATTAGAATACCTAGAGAAGTACGTACGGAATTGAAAAAATATTGTTTTATTCAAAAGTCGTAGGTATTTGAACTTAAGAAATGAATTTTCAGTGAATAATTTCGTTATAACTGCTCATAAACTGCTCATAAAATGAAAAGTTTTCAATTAATCAGAGATTCCGTACGTACTTCTCTGCGCAATGCAATTAGGAACATAACTTTTAATTTTGAAGTATATCGAGTGAAAATTGTTGAAGTTAATTGTCACGCCAATTGGAAAAAAGCTGTTTAGAGAAGTTTCGAGTAGTCGGCCATTTTGTTCATCAAAAAAAATATATTTTAATAGCTTGATATTCATATTAAATAGATATGTAATTGATTTTATAAGTGAATCACTTTTTCATACGAAAAAAATGGTTAAATTCGCACATGATTTTATACCCGTTACTGTGGCCTAACGCCTTAAAGATAAAAGGGAAGCAGAGTGCAGGAGCAGACGTGTATTCGTTCTCACGTACTTGTTCGAAGGCTATTTGCTCGTTGGTTCTCTGTATATTACACGAAGAATGGACAGAGAGAGAGAGAGAGAGAGAGAGAGAGAGAGAGAGAGAGTCATCGTGGAGCACCCCTCGCTTACTCACTTCGAGCAAGTGCTAAGAGGCAAACATGGGCACGGTCGACATCACTACTTCAGTTGAGTTTCTCTGCAGAAATAGAGAGAAAGACAGAGGGAGAGAGACATCGAGATGAAGAACGATATCGTCAAGAGCGAAAAGCGTGAGACAGGTAAGAGCAATGTACGAAGTATAAGGACACGGAAGAAGTGGAAGTAAAAAAAGAGTCGGACCACTATAACCACCGTGACGTACCCGCAAACCCTTTAACATATATAGCGAGTTTTGCCTCGTCCGAATCGGGACATCAAGGTGGGATATACATTTAGACGGGAAAAAATTAAGCAATCTTGAGGGATTTTTTGAACGAAGAAATAATTATTCTACCTTTATCAAACTTTGAGTATACTTTAACAGTATATTTAACTATACAAAACAATTTTTTGAAATTCATTTAACATCAAAATGGCGGAACCGTGGCAGAGTGTTACAGCAAGGTTACTGCGGCAGTTGCGAGTCGGCGTGCAGTCTAGCTACGATTAAGTTCGGAAAAGGACGTGCCCCCGATTAATGTGGAATTTTGTTTATCCATGTACTTTTATTGCCGATCACGAATATGGTAGTAAAAATAGCCGCAAATTTGATTTTCGAAGTCGAAACTCACAAAAACTGATTTTTTAAAAGTTTTTATATTTGATTGTAAGAAATATTGATCTTAGAGAAAAATGTTTTCTACACAAGTTGTAGGCTATCAAAAGATTGATCTTTTATGTTTTCGATAAGTTTTGTTTAAAACCAATCTCTTCCGAGAAAAATGGGATAATGCTCCGAAAAGTTTATTTTCCTAAACTTCATTATTTTATATATTATCTACTTATGCACTTTACCGCGGAAAGGTTGCAGTTTGATCTTTTACACTATATGCATATCTGAACAACACAACGAACAAACCCAAACAAGACACAACACAACAAACAAAGCCAAACGACACACAGCACAACAAACAAAGCCAAATAATACACAACACCACAAAAAAACCCAAACATCACACAACACAACAAACAAAACCAAAAAATACACAGCACAACAAACAAAGCCAAACAACACATAATGCAACAAACAAACCGAAACAACGCACAGCACATCAAACAAACCTGAACAACGCACAAGACAACAAACAATGCCAAACAATACACTGCACAACAAACGAAGCCAAACAACACACTGCACAACAAACAAAGCCAAACAACACACAGCACAACAAACAAAGCTAAATAACACACAACACGACAATAAAGCCAAACAACACACAACACAACAAACAACGCACAACACAATAAACAAATCTGAACAACGCACAACACAATAAACAAACCTGAACAACGCACAATACAACAAACAAAGCCAAACAACACACTGCACAACAAACAAAGCCAAACAACACACTGCGCAACAAACAAATCCAAACAACACATAACAAACAAACCCAAACAAACTCCAACCTTCCCGCGGTAAAGTGCGTAAGTAGATAGTATCGCAACTAATGGAGTCTAGCAAAATGTACTTATTGGAGCATTTTTCCGTTTTTCTCAAAACAGAATGGTCTTAGACAAAAACTGTATATAACATAAAAGGTCAATCTTTTTATAGGTTACAACTTTTGTGGAAAACATTTTACTCTAAGATCAACATTTATAGAAATAAACTAGAAAAACTTTTAAAAAATCACTTTTGTGAGTTTTGACTTTGAAAATAAAATTTGCGAGTATTTTCACTATCACATTCGTAATCAGCGAGTCAAAATACATGGGTACACGAAATTCCAAATTAATCGGAGGTATGTCTTTTCAGAACAACACCCCTAGCTTCTCATAGACTTTAATTTGCAAAAAAATTCAATTTTTTCCGTTAGAAAATGTATTGTTGCTATTTCACAGTAAGTAAAATGAAAATTAAAGAAAAACGCACGTATTTACAAAAAACAGTTGGCAATACACGCATAATTCCTGTAAAATTTGGTTTGAGAAAGTAGTCTTTTTCCGAATTTTTCAAAAACAATTCTCGTCGAGTGGAAGGTAACAATATTATTAATAATTCTACCAATTTTCAACGCAATCGGCTTCATAGTTTTTGAGTAATTCTGCATGCCAATTTCGAAAATGCAGTTTTGATAGAAACGCGTTTGAAGTTTACATAGAATTTGAATTATATTGCACTAGGTACTTGTGGTAACTAATTACTTAAGTAATCTATTACAGAGTAATTAAATTATCAATTACAGTTGTAATTGTCAGTATGATTACTATTTGCCCATCTTTGCCTGCCTCTCTGCGCGCTCGCTTCGACCTGTGCCGAACCCTCCAAATCCGAGCGGTGAGCGTAGCGTTGACGGGCCGTAACATTTAAAGTTTTTCGAATTTCGCTTTGAAACTTGGGGAAAATATTCTACATATATAGTTCTATCGTTAAAAGAAAAAAAATCGATTTTCTGATCGTTGTAAATGTCCATCGCACCTTAAGGGGGGAGATACATTTAGGCGAGGAAAAAATTGCGGATTTTGATGGTTTTATTTTTAAGAAAGATTTCTTTACCATTTTTTAGATTGAGGTCATGTTTTATTACTACTTTTGGCTGTTACATGCTATTTTTGCTATTAATCTTTAAAAATGGCGGACGTATCCCACATGGAAATAAGATATACAAAAAATATACCGAAAGATATATAAAACATTCAGTAAATATATTTTGTTCGAAAAGTTGGATATGTCAAATATAAATTTGGATATGTCTAAAAACCTGTGCGATTTATATATATAAATAGCTTCTAAGATATACATTAAATATATTAGATCTGTATACTGAATATATCTTTTATACACTGGGGAACATACCGGAGAGCGTACGCTGGGATATAAAAAAAAATACATTTTAGATACACATAAAATATATTGAAAGCGCATGACCAACGTATGCTTTATACATTTTTAATAGGTTATCCGAATATATTTAAGGTATGCTATATGTATATCTGAATATATATTACTATATGCTTATATGCTATATGTACTAATAGACCATGAATAGACGCAAGATTCATTTGAATCATATAAAATGCTCATAAAAGATACATTTTCGATTCATTCATTGTATATATACATTTAAACACATTAGCCTTTGCCCACGGTTTTGCCCGCTCTGTACCGCTCTAAACAGTTATTCTGGCTACCTGGTCTGTAGTTTTTGATAATTCACCTTGCTTATTGAAAAAAAATATATTCCATATAAACTGACTTTTTGTCTCCGATATCTTTATCATAGGTATACACAGGTTGAGTATTTACTGACGAACATTTCAATGGCAATCACATTGATTGATCTTAACTTTACTAAATGAAAAAGTACTCAAATGAAACCTTTGAACTTTGGATAATATGTTATTGTCTGAAATGAGCTATCTAAAATTAAAATTTAATCGATTTTTCCAAAATTCAGTATACACCACGTTTCACGTTTTTCTTTCTTCCCCGTCGGTTAAAATAAAATATTTTCTCGGTTGGTCACTCTACAGCAGGCGACGACATAGAGCTGACCATGCGAGAAGCAGGCTGTTCGTCGGTTGACTCGCTCGTAGCGTTTGTCGTAGCGTTTGTCCTTGCGATTTGTTAATCGTCATCGCAAAGCAGATGGTTACGGGGAACTGCACTTAAATTGAAAGGGGCATTGGGCTATTGGGCATAAGTGGTATTCGCTGTATAAACAGCGTCTTACCCCGTCCGCACCCCGTCAGAACTTCTCCCTCGATAACCTTTTGTTAAAAAGTAATTAATTGCTCAACTTAGACTCGTTCGATTTAAATAAAACAAATAGCATCATATCAGTGGCATTTTACGCTATAAACAGAGAAAACCATATTTCATTCGGTTCAGTAGTTTTACACACACACACACACACACACACACACACACACACACACACACACACACACACACACACACACACACACACACACACGCACGCACACACGCACGCACGCACGCACGCACACACACACACACACACACACACACACACACACACACACACACACACACACATCTTCAAGTCGGTATCTCGCGAAGACCTAGCCGCACTAGCCGGAATAAATGATCGAAGGTTATGTAATCTCGTAATTCTATTCGATTATCGCTCTCTATGCGAACGCAATTAAGTAATTGATCCGATATTGTTAGTTACTCTTGTAAATCCACACATTTCTCAATAACCTAACATTGTGTATTGTACCAGATGTAGACGATACGAAAGTTAATTTATCAAGTAGAACTAGCTCAGTGTGGAAGGTCCCAGCTCATCACTCAGAAGTCCCGAGTTCGAAACCACCTTACGGCGTGTAAGCGTCTGATATAATTTAAATTTGAACTATTAAAATATTTGAACTGCAAACACCATAATCGTAATTAACGACAAGGAAAAATATCGTAAAAGGGTGCAATGATGTAAATAACGTCATAACAAAATTTTTAAGAATATTTCTAGTATAGATTGAATACACTCCAAGTATATCTTAAATACACGTTGAATATATTTTAATAATATTTAAAATGTACTATGAGTATATTTCCAGTATATTTTAAACGGAGTATGAACATATATCGAGTATATTTTAGATGTATTTTAAAGACATTTAAAGTATATTTCAATTATACGTCGAATACAGTTAAAATACATTTTTAATATATCGAAAACTATACTTTTACATATATTCTATTTCCGTGTGGGTATACTCAAACGTATACTTTCAGTATAGTTTGAGTACATGTCGTCGCATATCCAACGTGCATTCTCTATATATTCTGAAGATCTATTTTTGGTCGAAAAGTTGGATATCGCGAGTATACGTTAGATGCATTTCTCATATATATTGCATACATCTACTGTACAGCTAAGATACATAATGTATATCTGAAATATATTTTACATCTATTTTTAATTTATTGAAAAATATATTTTACGTATATTTTTTTTCCGTGTGGGATGTCACCGTCTTCTAAGCATATCTCCTATATATAGAAGACACATGATACCATTGCCTACGTATTCAGCATCAGCGATGTAGATATGCAATAAAACAAATTCAAATTGTTATAACTCCATTGAATGTTTATTAACCCCTCGTTGTCCCACTTACCTATAGAAACATGCTTGTCACACTGGGTCAAATTGACACAGGGTGACAAGTCTATCAGTCGAACGACCATGAAAAAAGTCATGAACGTACTTTAAATATTGCATAATATGTGCCGAAAATGATTATATCAAAAATCAGATGGCAACATGCAAAAAAAGGCGTGAAGAGAAGAAATCGTAAAAAAAACTTGGAGACGCTGAGTTGTTGAGATCCACAGTGACAACGAAGGGTTAAACGGACTTTTATCAATAGTTTTAACATATTCAAATTACACCCTTTTTCTTAATCTGAATCAACAAATAGTACCTCTTACTGCTTATTTTAGCTCCCTTTAATTTTTAATCTACTGAAGTATTTTATTTTCATTTTAATAAAGTTGGTCTTTTATTAAGGCCTTATGCCACAGTAACGGGTATAAAATCATGTGCGAATTAAACAATTTTTTTCGTATGAAAAAGTGATTCACTCATAAAATTAATTTCACATCCATTGAGTATGAATATCAAGCTGTTAGAAAAAATATATATATTTTTTTATATACAAAATGGCTGACTACTAATATTTTCTTTTGTTATCTTTTTTTTTTAGGCGCTCCGCGGCGTGACATTAAGCATCCACAGTTTTTTACCTAGAACAAAAAATAAAAATTCTCGTTAAATCTACATTAGAATACCTAGAGAAGTACGTACGGCATTTAAAAAATATTGTTTTATTTAAAAGATGTAGGTATATGAACCTAAGAATAAATTTTCAGTTAAAAATTTCGTTATAACTGCTCATAAACTACTCATAAAGTAAAAAGTTTTCGATTAATCAGAAATTCCGTACGTACTTCTCTGCGAAATGCAATTAGGACCATAACTTTTAAATTTGAAGTTGAGTAAAAATTGTTAAAGTTATTTGCCACGCCAATTGGAAAAAAGCTGTTTCGAGACGTTTCGAGTAACTGGCCATTTTGTACCACGAAAAAAATTCTAACAGCTTGACATTCAAACTAAATAGATGTGTAATTAATGTTATGAGTGAATCACTTTTTCATACGAAAAAAAATTGTTAAATTCACACATGATTTTATACCCGTTACTGTGGCCTGACCCCTTAAAGACTTAAACGCCCCTAACAACTTTTCCAAATAACAGTATATTCGAAATTAAAACTAATGAAAAATATTTATCTGTCCCACCAAACACCAAGCCGTCCGCCATTTGCAAAGCTGTCAAGTCTGACAGACGGCACTACTTTAGAACGTTTGTGGGTAGCATAGACACCCAATGTTACCAGTTAAAAGTAATGCAATGTTCATAGACGTTTTGTAAATGACGTGTACCAAGTCTTCCATAAGGATCAAGTGTCTTCAGTCTCCCCTACGTGTGTACGTGTATATGATTCCATCTTGACGGTCTTTTCGAGCTCAAGGGTCCTGTTCCGTCGGCCCTATTCATATTATCGCTAGTCTCCTTCTCACCGACGTGGAATAAACGTGAGAACAGTAGTTAGATAGACCGAGAGCTCGACCTGGAATGGAAATCCTTCCTATCCCCAAGGAGTAGCGAATTCGTATTTCATTTCCCTCGCTCACCCTCTTATACCCCCCCCCCCCACCCCATCATCCTTTTCTCGCGCTATTGCCATTGCTCTCAGAGACAAGTTTTTCATCTCGCCTTTATACCAACGCGGGCGGAAGCGTCAGTATTGGGGCGAATCATCGGCCAACTAGAGTGGAAGACTCGTGTATACCCACTATCCGAGTGGAAGTTTCTGAGCCCCTCACTCACGTTAAACTTCCGGTAATATGAACTGAAATATAAATACACGAACACAGATGTGTATATAGAAACTATTGGCGATTTGCTCAGCCCGCGAATTCTTATCTTTCCCGGTGATATCTTTTATGTAAGCTGTTTTGAGGTTTTTTGTCGAGCTCGTGCTCTGGACCCGTAGGCTTTTAGGAAATGCTTCAGATCATCAAAATTTTCGCGATAGGAAGCTCGAGAGTCGTCTGAACGCACCACGGACACCGGTGATACTCGTTGGTATCGCGTACTCGAGAGTATTATGGCGCCGTGCCGAGGGTACATCGAGAGAAAAGTCCATGATATTTACAACAAACAACCATGGTAAAAGAGCGGTTAGAAAAATTCGTTGTAGTTTATTGACACCGCAATCATAATATGGTTAACACCGATGTAAGCGGAGAGAATACCTAAACATGCGATTTGGGTGGTGTGTTTAACTATCTGTTATCCCCAAAATGATTATTCGCTATTGTAAAAGCCTCAACAACATTAATATGGGTAAGGAGAGGGTAGGGGTGTCAGCGTGAAAAAAAAACACTTTTTGCGATTTTTTTTCATCTATATGGATAGAGTAAATTTGTTGAAACCTTTTGTACATTGTTAAGAGTCATTTCAAGAACATTCTGTGAAATTTGTACGCGAAAATATCCACAAACAAGCCGGTGCCGCGTTTTTCTCAAAACCACTTTTTCAAAGCCCGTGTTCACTGTCATTTCAAAACTACAGGACCGATTTTTTTCAAACTTGGTACACACTTTCTACATATAAAATACCTCCCCCCAACGGTTAGTTTGAGATTCTTTTTACATTGAGGGGGTTTTCCACCCCCAAAATGGCGGAATTTTTCGTGAAAAATAGCACTTTTCACTTTGCATGAACACCAAAAATTTAGAAAAGAAATAAAAATGGTCAATGACCGTTGGGGGGAGGATTTGATAATACTTTGGCTAAATTTTAATGGTACTTGATTTCAGATCATTTTTAGCTGAGATACAGTGAACACCGCAAATCGTGTTTTTCCAAAGGCGTTCTTGGAAAAGCTTTGTCACCGGCTTGTGTGTGGATATTTTCGCGTACAAATTTCACGGAATGTTCTTGAAATGGCACTTAACAATGTACAAAAGGTTTCAATAAATTTACTCTATCCACATAGATGAAAAAAAATCGCAAAAAAGTTTTTTTTTAACGCTGAAACCCCTACCCTTCCCTTATTTCAATGCTATAACAAAATCGGCGCATAAATACGAATGTTGTATACTATACGTTAGGTTTTGTTCAGTCACTTCTACTATTCACTCCAAGTTTGTACAATTCAGATGGTTAACATGAACATTTTTTCTGCAGCTTAAGTGCATGTACAAGGTCAACATAACCTCACAATTTTCCATGCCAATTTTCTCGTGGATGGTTACATTTTTAAGGAAAAACAAAGCATTAGGCTCTGGCGAATTCCCTGACGCGGAGCTTGATGATTTCCTTTTGCCCTAAATATTATTCGTCTCTGACAAGGGGACAGTACGGCAGTCGGATTTTTGTAATTTTTCGTACTCATGGTACGTGAAGTTCAGAGCTCGAATATTAATAACCCAAAGCAGTTCGACGCCATATTCAGAAATTTTCGAGAAAATTGACTTTGAAGTTTTCGAGCGCACTCTTATCCCACAAAGATGCAACGATATTTGAACCGGGGTCGTGGCGTACCCGGTAGCGCTCGAGTCTAGTAATCGCGAGGTCGCTGGTTTGAGTCTCACTTCGAAATTTTTTTTTTTTTTTTTTTTTTTTTTCATTTTTTTTTTAAATTCGCATACCTCCGTCATTTAAATATCCCGATAAATTTTTGTTGTATATAATCACATATTATTATATATAATTAATATAATATATCTATATATGTTTATATATGGACAAAATCCATATATAGTTATTTATGTACAAAATTCATTATAGTTATACATAATTATATATTTTCTCAGATATGATCATATATTATTTATATATAACAATAGGTGATTATTTATAAAAAAATAAATAAATAATCCCGGGATAAAAATCATAAAATCTATGCTAATTCACATATATGTAATTATAATTGTCAATGATAAATGCAAGTCTTATTTCTGATTATCTCTTGCTTGAAATTGCGAATAGGCGAATTTATAACCAACAACATCCTAAAAATGTTGTTGGTTATAAATATTGATACTTGAAAATGTATGTTTGTAATCAAGAGATAATTAAAAATATGACTTGCGTTTTTTCATTTAAAAAAAATGAAAAAAAAAAAAATATTTCGAGGTGAGACTCGAACCAGCGACCCCGCGATTACTAGACTCGGGCGCTACCGGGTACGCCACGAGCCCGGTTCGAATATCGTTGCATCTTTGTGGGATAAGAGTGCGCTCGAAAACTTCAAAGTCAATTTTCTCGAAAATTTCTGAATATGGCGTCGAACTGCTTTGGGATATTAATATTCGAGCTCGAGATGTGAGAGCGCGTACACGTGTTCTGAGTTGCTCGACAGTATACTGCGAATAAAAAGTGCTAAGGGTGAAAGACAGGAGAGAGCAAGGAGCAGGAAGGAAAGTGAGGGGCAGAAATCACTTGGAGATATCCGGAAGTATGATTTCGGAAGAGGAAAAGGAGAAAAGTGTGGAGGAAGAGACGAAAATTCTCGAAGAGGTTATGTGTGAGGAGGGAGAGAGAGAGGAGATAAGCGGAAACGGCGAGATACAACAGCGCCGCGGCGAGAAGCAGAATCCATTAGAAGCGGTCGAAGCAGTCGGTACAACAGGAACGAGCATAGACTCAGAAAGAAGAAAGAGGGGGCGACCGGCGCAGAGATATGGACACCGGGTGACGCGAGGTTGCGTTTGGAATAATGTCCACAGAATGTACTACGAGTAACAATAACAATACGATAAACTTTATTAATACTGCGTGTACAGATCCTTTTTTGTGCTGGTACTTGTCGCGGTTTTTTTTCTCTCCCTATATCCTTCTTTTAGGAAGCTCGTGGGGATTTTTTGTCCACGATGCGACGGCAGCGCCGCGAGGATGTTTTTGTTCTGGGGACCAAGGGTGCCACAACCATTCCCCCCCAGTGAACTGCACATTTATTGTGGAAGGAACGATACCGATTTTTTCTTGTTGTGATACGTGCGAAGGGGTTTATCCATGCTGCATGAGCGGTTTTCCTCAGGAACTATCGGGTCGCTTTGACTAGGATCATCTTCTTTGGCGATGTAGGCCGGCTTCAACGAGTCGATAGAGATCGTTTTTTCGATACCGCCAACAAGGATGATGAATACCTTATTGTCGATCCTCTTTACGACCTTGTGGGGGCCGGAGTACGGTGGCTCTAAAGGCCGCTTAACGGCATCGATTCGACGAAACACATGGGTACACGTTAGTAGGTGCTTTAGGATGAACGGACGAGACTTGGTGTGGTGGGCCGTTGGTGTCGGACGAACGCTCTTGATATGCTCCCTGAACTTTTCCATGAAAATCTGCGGGTTGGCAGGTAAGCTCTCGGTGACAAAGAACTCTCCGGGCACGCGGAGTTCAGTCCCGAAAACTATCTCGGCCGGCGAGGCGCACAGGTCCTCTTTATATGCGGTGCGCAGTCCGAGCAGAACGGTTGGGAGAAGCTCAGGCCATGGAGTTTGTGAATTGCACATTAAAGCCGCCTTCAACGTACGGTGCCACCGTTCTACCAACCCGTTGGACTGTGGATGGTACGGTGTGGTGCGGATTCTGCGAGCGCCAACCATGTGGGCCAATGCCGTAAAAAGTGCTGACTCGAATTGAGATCCCTGATCGGTGGTGATGGTCAAGGGCGTCCCGAATAGGCAAATCCAGTTGCTGTAGAAAGACGAGGCGACTGTGTCGGCTAGCATGTCCTTCATAGGGACTGCCAGCGGCCACCGCGAGAATCGGTCAATTACCGTCAAACAGTAACGCACCTCACCCACCTTTGGCAGCTCGATGATGTCTAGATGAACGTGCTCAAACCTGTTGTCCGGCATGTCGATCTTCGTGGGCTGTGAGCGATTGTGGCGATGCACCTTGGAGCGTTGGCAGGGAATACACTCACAAGACCAGCTGATAGCGTCCTTCTTGATTCCAGGCCATATAAACTTCTCGCGGAGCGTCCGAGCAGTGACACGGCCGCTGGGATGAGACAGACCGTGTACCGTGTCAAAACCTCGTCGTCGGAGACTTTGCGGAAGATACGGTCTTACCCAACCGGACGAGATGTCGCAGAAAACAATATGCCCTTGAATGTGCAGCCGCTGTAGTTTGAGCGAGGTATTATTATTCAGTCGTTGGATCTCCTCGTCGTCTTGTTGAGCAGCGCTGATCGTTTCAGCATTGAGATCGGTTGGCATGGTGACCGCATTTATACGCGAAAGGGCGTCAGCCACGATGTTATCCTTGCCGTTTATGTGAACTAACTCAGTTGTAAATTGACCGATGTAGTCCAACTGGCGTAGTTGTCTCGGCGACGCCTTGTCCGCTCTTTGCGCGAATGCGTACACGAGAGGTCGATGGTCGGTCCTAATAACGAAATGACGATCCTCCAAGATGTGCTGGAAAAACTTAATTGCAGCGAAAATGGCTAAAAGCTCCCGATCATACGTACTATAACGTGATTCTGCGGGAGTCAACTTTCTGGAAAAGAAACCGACGGGCTTCCAAGTGCCGTTCTCTAGTTGTTCTAGCGAGGCACCAATCGCGGAGTCAGAGGCGTCGGTTGTGAGAGTCAGTGGAGCTGCCGATGACAGGAACGCCGTCTTGGTCGCAGAGGCTATGCTGTTTCTGCAGTCTTCGAAAGCCTTTTCAGAGAACTCGGTCCACTCTATTTTCCTCTTATCATTCTTCTTGGAGTCCTTCAGGTAAGAGTTGAGAGGTACTTGGAGCTGAGCAGCGTGGGGGATGCATCGGCGGTAGTAGTTTAGCATCCCTAGGAAGCGTCGAAGATCGGCGATCGTTTCCGGCTTGGGAAACGAGGTGATCGCTTGCACCCTGTCGGCCGGGGGTTCAAATCCGTGACTGTTGACTGTGAACCCTAAATAGAGGACTTCTTCCTTGCCAAATTGGCACTTATTCGGGTTTATGGTGAGCCGATGTTTCCGGAGGATCTTAAACACCGCGCTGAGATGCTCCAAGTGCTCCTCGTGAGAGCTTGACATGATTATCAAATCGTCGATGAAACAACCAACGAAATCCAGTCCTCGCAAGATGTTGTCCATATGCCGTTGAAAAGTCTGGGTAGCGTTGCGAAGACCAGGTGGCATTCCGAGGAACTCAAACAGTCCAAACGGGGTTGTAATGGCAGTCTTCTCGATGTCCTCATGTGCAACGGGGATTTGATGGTAGGCTCGGACGAGATCGAGTGTCGTGAAGATTTTTTTCCCGTGGAGACGTTGAAAGATGTCTTCGATGTGAGGAACCGGGTACCGATCGGGCACGGTTTGAGCGTTTAGCTTTCTGAAGTCGCCAGTGGAACGCCAACCGCCGTGCTTCTTGGGTACCATGTGAAGAGGGCTTGCCCATTGGCTGCTGGACGGGCGGACTACCCCATAGTGTAGCAGCAAGTCGAAATCCGCCTCGGCAATCTTCAGCTTTTCCCCGGTGAGACGACGAGGTCGTTCCACAACCGGTGGTCCTGTAGTCAGAATGTGATGCGAGACTGGACTGTCTGTATCAGTGCGGGGCGCCGTTTGAGGTATCGTAGTATCCTCAAAGCTGTGCAAGAGCTTCGCGTAGTCGTTCCCTTCCGGAGCATCAGGCAGATCGAGGTTTTCCACCGGGGAAACACCGTGGACGGAGGCGGTACACAGTTCGCCGACAGTGACTAGCGAGGTAAGGGGATCAATCATTCGCCGGCCCTTGAGATCGATGATCAGCCCATAATGGACCAGAAAATCCGCGCCGATGATAGCCGACTGAACGTCGGCGACTATGAAGGCCCATTTAAAGGCTCGGCGAAGCCCAACGTTGATTGTCACTACTACTTGCCCGTACGTGGAGATCACCGTCGTATTTGCTGCGTAAAGTTTGAGATCTGCGCACTGAAGCTTCCTTTTGATGTGGGCTCTCGGAACCAGCGAAACGACAGAACCTGAATCAACGAGAAATTTCAGATTGGTAGTGCGGTCATAGACGTGCAGGCGGAGTTTGGTATCAACAACCGCAATGTTGTTATTGCTGTCGCAGACCGCCATTCTTGGCGACAGCTGATCTAGTTTTCCGATGGATTCGGTGAGGCGAGCGGAAGCTTCGACGTGCAAGGCTGCGTACAGCGATTGGCTCGTGCCCCAAACCGACGATGGTAGAAACACTCTCCGGAAGGTGCGGGAGAAGCTGCACGGGAGCGCGACTTGGACCGAGCACGGTGCGGAACGCTTATAGAAAGTTTCTCCGCAATAATCCTGTTGAGAGAGATTAACTCTGCTAGCGAGCTCTTGATAAGCGTCAGGTCAGCGGAACTTGGATCGAACGCATTTCTCGCCGCTGCGTCTCTACGAGGGGACGGACTGCGTCGACGTTGATTGCTTGTCGCCATGACAAAGAGGCCGCTGTGGTTTTCCATGAGCTCACCAGCGGCTGTGGCGAGCTCCTCCAACGTGGGAGCCTTGAAAATTTTCAGAAAACGTTGAGTGTGCTCTGGGAGAAGTGCGAGCCATCTGATACGCAGGACGTCCTCGCTAGCCCGGTCACCGGCGAGCGTGCGCATTTGTCGTAAGAGCTGAGAGGGCTTCTTATCGCCCAGTTGTAACTCGGTGAGGAGCTTATGCATTTGGCGATCCGCGGAGTCGGAAAATCTTGTCATTAATTTATCTTTTAGGTTACTGTACTTGTCTCTATCCGGTGGGTTACGGAGGATATCAGACACCTCCTGGACAGCTGCGGAATTCAGAGTACCAACAACGAGGTGGTACTTACTAATGTCGGAGACGACCTTTTTAGCGTGAAAAATTGACTCTATCTGCAGGAACCACAGCTCTGGAGACTCCTTCCAAAAGGGAGGCAGTTTGCATGTCTCAATTGCCTCGACTCCTGAGTAAAGCGGAAGTGGTCTTGATGATCCCATACGCGCGTTCCCTTCGTCGGCAGGACGACTCGTCGTGGGCGCGTGTTCTTCGGCATCGTTTTGCGACATCGTGCACGTGGCGTTGAGAGGTTAACGACACTTGACTATCACGTCGGGGTCACCACTATGGACACCGGGTGACGCGAGGTTGCGTTTGGAATAATGTCCACAGAATGTACTACGAGTAACAATAACAATACGATAAACTTTATTAATACTGCGTGTACAGATCCTTTTTTGTGCTGGTACTTGTCGCGGGTTTTTTTCTCTCCCTATATCCTTCTTTTAGGAAGCTCGTGGGGATTTTTTGTCCACGATGCGACGGCAGCGCCGCGAGGATGTTTTTGTTCTGGGGACCAAGGGTGCCACAGAGAAAGAGAGAAGAGGGGAATAGAGACATGAGAGACTTTCTTGAAGTCCCTAGAGGGGCCGAGAGGCCGAAAGTGGTGCATACACCGCCGACGCCACCGTCGCCGCCACAATTGGTGAAAAGAAAATACGAAGGAATGAAGGGAAGGCGAATCGAGGAAGAGGAGGACGAAGGATCAGAAGAGGCCGACGATGCTTTAAGCTACGATGGAGAAGGGTATGTAAATAGAGATGACGATGAGGAGGATGAAGATACACAAAAGGAACTAAACGGGTGGGAAAAGGACACTAAAAAACGTGGAAGAGAGGGGGGATTGGAGGGGATGGTGACAATCGAGAAGTGGCGAGCAGAATTAAAAGACACGGAGGAGAGAATAAAGGGCAATATGATGGAGTGTCTGCGAGAGGCAAAAGAAGAGATAAAAAGGAGATTACACCGCTGCCGTGTAGATGTGAACAAATGAATAGAATAATAAGAGAGTTGACAGGGGAAGCAGACCAGTGGCAACACAAATGCTACAGAGAACGCGAACAATGGAGAGAGGAAAAAGAACAATTGGAGCGTGAAGTAGAATATTGAAAACAAAAGTTTGAAAGTCGTGAGCAAGAGTATTCGAGAGAGAACGAAAGCGCAAGAAAACAGTGGAATGCAGCGGATATGGAGACTGGGTTGTTCGTCGAAGGTGATAGCAACAACAACGTGGTGGAGGCGGACGCGGCAACAGAAGTGGAAGGGATCGCAACGGAGATGCCAAAAAGAATGACAGAGGCGCGATGCACGGGAGAAAGTGCTTCGGCGGAAGCAGAGCAGGATTGGACAGAGGTCCGAAGAAAGCAGAAAAGCTGGCGAGGAAAGGAGAGGAGAGTAAACATTGGAGAAGGAATTCAACTAGCAGGAGTGGACAGCGGCCCGGCGCAATTTAAAGAAAATAGGCCCAGAATTGAGAGAGGGGCGGAGAGCGTAGAAGAGAGAAGAAGACAGCTCTTAATGGAGGCGCCAAGACCCCTCACGGAGAGGATGCTCAGAGAGGAGCTGAATAAAAGAGCGGGGAGGAACAGGCAAATTTGCATCAAGACAATGGGGGGAGGGAGAAAAAGATCGAGGCGGGAGATAACAGAAGCAATACAAAGAAGCTGCGATGTAAGGATCAGCGAAAACACGGAGGACGTTTACGAGAGCAATGGAAGAATTTATATGAAATTTAGGAGCCTAGCTGTCAAGAAAGAGGTGATGAAACGAAAAGGAGCTATGAAAGGCACAGACATATGGCTAGAGGATAGCCTAACGAAGAGGCAACGGGAAATACAAATATGGCTGTGAGGGATAGCAGAGCTGGAGGAGGGCTGCGGCTGGGACGTGGAGGTAAAATACATGAGAATAAGGATCGGGCAAGAGTGGTGGAAATGGAACGAAGGAAGAGGCAATATAGAAGCCGCCCGAACCGAGTCCTTTCGTCAATAAGGAAAGGGGAAGGAGGGACGAAGAACAGAAGGAGGGAGCGGGGACGAGGAGCAAGGCTGAGGAAAGAGGCGAAATCAACGTGAAGAATTCCAGCACGGAAGATGGAACGGAAACTATGATAGTTTTGTGGAATGTAGCGGGGATATATAAAATCAGGGACACATGGGAATTTTTAAAGGACTTTGATATTGTAATATTACAAGAAACGTGGCTAGAAGGGAAACACGAGGGCAAGGCAAGAGAGTACATAAGTGGCGAATACTATTGGTTTTTCAAAGCAGCGATAAGAGACGAAAAATCAAAAAAAGGAAGAGCGAAGGGGGGTCAAGCCATCGGGATACGAAAAAATAAGAGGGAAGAATGGAATGTAAGCGAGTTGGAATATGGCGCATGTATAAGAAAAACAGGAAGAGAAAAAAAAACGGCGATAATCACGATGTACAATAATGTAGGGATAAAAAAAGTCGAGAGGCGTTTGAAAGAAATCATTGAGGAAGAGGGGAGAAGAAACGATACAGTTTTAATAATAGAGGATTTTAATGCGCGAATCGGGGAAGGGCAAGCGATGAATGAGGGAGAAAAGGGTGAGAGGGAAAGGAGGAGATCACAAGATCAAAAAATCAATACGGAAGGTCGAAGGCTGCTGAGAATATGTGAAGAGATGGGCCTAAAGGTGATGAATGGGAGGGCAAAAGGGGACGAGGAGGGGAGAATAACATTCATAGGTGGGAAAGAGGAATGTTGTGGATCGGTACTGGATCTTGTTATTTTCCTGGACAGAGGGGCACAAAACGATATCAAATGGTTAAAAGTTAGCACGCGGGGAGAATCTGATCACTTACCTGTCGCATTCGCCATAGGAAAAGAGGAAGAGGACGTTGAAAAGGAGTTAGAAAAAGAGATTTTTGAGCACAAAGGCGAGAAAATCGGGTGGAAGGAAGAAGGAGCAGACAAATTCAGGGAGGAGTGGGAAAAGCTGGACACGATTAGGGGAGGTACCTGGACACGATTAGGGGAGGAAAATGATGGCGACGAGACTGGGCAGGTGGTCCGAAAAAAATTCAAAATTGGGAGAAAGCCAAGCAGGATTTAGAGAAAAGAGAGGGACAAGGGATCAGATATTTGTACTGAATGCGATCATCAATAATAGATTAAAATACAAAAAAAGGAAGTTGTATGTGACGTTTATCGATTTTCGGGCAGCCTTTGACAAGGTGAACAGGGGAATACTAATAGCGAAACTTAAAAAAATAGGAATCTGTGGAAGAATGTTGGAAATGATAAAGGTAATATACACGAAAACGTTAGCGGAGGTAATGGTGAATGGAAAAATGACAGAAAGATTCGAAACAAAACGAGGGGTGAGGCAAGGTTGTGCGCTGAGCGCACTGTTGTTCAATTTTTATATTAACGACATGGAAGAAAGGTGGGAAAGAAAGAAAGACGGTGGATCGGTGATCGGAAAAGAAAAAATATATGCGATAAAATATGCGGACGACGTAGCAATAGTGGCGGAAGACAGCGGAGGATTAGTAAGTATGATAAAGGAGCTAGAAAAGTGGTGGAAGGAAAATTTCATGGAGGTGAATGCAAAAAAAACAAAAATCATGGTGTTTAGGAATGGCGGAAGACTAAAAAAGAACGAGGAATGGAGTATAAATGGAGAGAAAATAGAAATAGTAAATGAGTTTCGGTACTTAGGGTACTGGTTCTCAACGAAGAATGTAATCAAAGTCCATGGATTAAAAATGGTTGGGAGAGCGCAAAAAGCGGCGAACGCGGTATGGAGAGTGTGGAAAAGAGCAGGGAGAGATATCATGGAGGAAAGGCTCTATCTTTTGGACACTATTGTAAGGTCAGGGGCTTTGTACGGGGTAGAAATCTGGGGGTTCGACAAAATTGGACAGTTTGAAGTAATACAAAATAAGTACTGTAAAATGGCACTGGGGATTGACCAGAGAACACCTAGATATGTATGGAGGACGGAATTAGAAATACCAACATTCGAATATAGAATCAGGGAAAGGGCGTTGCGATACGTGTTAACAATTATAAAGATGGACAGAACCAGGTGGCCGAACATTTGCCTAAGAGAGGAGATGCGAGGGATTGCGAACAGGAACCCATCCAAATGGGGGAAAGACTTTATGAATGTCACCGGGGAACTGGAAATTAAGGAAATAGCGGACATGATAAAAGAGGGAATAGAAGCAAGCACAATAGAGAAGGCGATAAAGAAAGGATTAGAAAAACTAAGGCAGAAGAGCTTAGGGGAGGAAAGGATACAAATACAAAATTCGACATATAACAGCGCATATAAAGAGATCATAGAAAACGACGAAGCACCGTGGAGATACTGCACGGACCAAGGGGTTAAAGGAGAGCATAAAGAAAGCTGGGCGACGATAAGATGCGGCAACATAGGGAGGGACGGAAAGAAAGGGGAAGATGACTGGTCATGCAGAATGTGCAAAATAAAAAGAGAAACAATATACCATTTGATTATGTGCGAAACGGGAAGGCGAATGATCTCAAGGGAGGCGAAAATGTACATAGAATCGTGGACGAAAGAGTTGACAAACGAAAAAGGAGTAAAAGAGAAGTTAATTAGAACAATAAGAGGCGAAGTGGATATAAACCTATGTAAATACTTTAGAGAAATAGAAACAATATGTAAGAACGAAAATAAATATGAAGGTGAATGCGAGGAATAGCGAAGAACTGCGGCTAAGTAAAAAGAAAAGCAGAATTGTAACACTTTGTAAAAGACTGAGAAGGTCATGCAAATAAAACTACTACTACTATATTCGAGCTCTGAACTTCGCGTACCATGAGTACGAAAAATTACAAAAATCCGACTGCCGTACTGTCCCCTTGTGAGAAATCTCTGTTCGAAAACTTCAGCTATCTGTCTCGCACTCACATGTCACGTGGTAGATTTTCTACTTCGCCTTAATAGTTTTGAGAACTACGCATGTCTCACAAACTCTTACATAGATAGTATATTTGTTGCATTGCAACAATAGGATATCAGGTCAACACTTCTCCTTGCAGTTCACCTTCGGTTCTTGTAGGACACACATTGCTACGCATTCAGCTGGTCGTATTATATAATACGGTATAAATCACTATTATATGGTACAAAACTATTGCGGTGCGCCAAAAATCCATTCAAACAGTGAGTTATATTATTTTAAAAAAATATCCGTGCAAAATTTCACCTGAATCACAGGTAACCGCTATCTGGAAGCACAGGCGGAATGACTTTTGTCTCTTGTGAAATGTCTGTGCTCAAGGTGCCAAAAGTACTCGATAGCATAGTGTCAGCGTGCGTATGGTAGACAGAAGGTAGACAGTTAGGTTCTACGCTGAGAAAAAAAACCAATTGCATCAATAAAATATATTGGTTGATCTAAATAAATGTGCTGCTGCGGAGTGCCACCGATATATGAGAATGTCACAATACTATAAAATATTGGAAAATGTGCTTGATTTATATAACATATTATTTTATTTGAAAAAGGTCTTCGGTTCTCTGAATAGTTACATTATCCTTCAAATAAAGTTATATTCTATTGAAATCATTCTATATACAATCCGTAGATGTGTGGTTGAAATGATTAAGCGGTTGCTACATTTTTTATCTCGTACAAAAATATAATCAATAGAATTAATGATTTCTTTACTACATCGAAATGAATGTGCCATGGGACGTAAGTTTTTCAATTTGTTTTAATTCTTAAATTAAAAGTGAGCATTAAAATGATCATCCACGATAATAGTGAAGCGAATATCAGATTTCCAATGGAGCATCCATGGAGAGAATATCATATATTCAACTGATAAGAACAGATACTACACTTTGATCTCAGCTATAGACCAAGAAGCGATACTTTTTAAAGTCTTTCCGGCGTTTAAGTAGATTTTCAATTCGCGCTACGCTTACGAGAAACGAACGCGCGTGCGGCTTCTTGCGGTTACTCCGAGAGCTACAGGTTTCCTCACACCTATCATTTCGGTGGCGGTCGGCCATGATTTGGTTGAATTTTTTCAATCAAATCCGCAAGAAACAAATTTTATTTTCGCATAACTTTTTAACCGATTCAGACATTTGCTTGAAATTTTTTAGTCAAAATAAAATATTGATATTTTAACGAATAATGTACTTGGAAATCAATATCGGATATGGTGAAAAAAACAAAGTAACATATTTACTCAATAGAAATTTTATCTGAATCAAACGAGCGAAATTCAATTTTTCTTGGGTACGAATCAACAATATTCATGTGATGAATTGAAACGCTTTTTTGTTCGTTGCAGGAAATGCATTCAAAACTATATAATTTGTTCGCGATCATTTTTTAGATAGTTTCAATAATATATTGCTCTCGGCTAACAATATATCTTTTGAATGGAAAAAAAACTTTCAATTTTATCATATTATTAAAGTCAATAGCGTTTTGTTTCGACTAATAAATCCGATTATTTACACCAACAATTTTACGATTGAATCACCGAAATTTCATTCAATAACACCAATGATATTGGATCAATTTTTTTTTCTCGGTGTAGGATCGATTCGATTAGGCGAAATATTTTCTTTGAAATAAATTATCACAAGAAGTCAGGGAACGGCGAATTATAATTTTTTTAAACATCGAGGTAGAACTCTCCGTTGCGTATTTTATTTTATTTTGAATTTACGAAATATTCTATGCATTTAGTAGACGGGGATTGATGTGTTGTACCAACACTTGAATAACACACCAAATACGTATATAGCAGGTCGTATCTTATGATATGGTACAAGTCACTATAAACATCTTCGACAATCACAGAAAATATTTTTAATCAATGCATATACATATTTCAGTTCACTATTAAAATCTTGGGGAAGTACATTTTTGGTAGTATCAGTTTTATGGAAGTAGTTTTATAGGTAGTTTTTATAGGTATTTTTACGAAAACCTACTATATTATACAGCATTGAAGAATAAACGTATGTTTGTAAGATTGTGGTTAACATATGTGCATAATCCATGCAACTGTTAAAATATCAATGAGCAGTACTATACTGTTGGCAGTAACTATGCCTACAAAATATTATTGTCCCCTTAGTGAAATATAAAATATAGTTCAAATATAGTTGAGGACGCCATATACACTTCTCTGAGTATAGAGTTACCATATTCAAATTTGTAAAGTCCGGATAAAAAAACCGGAGATTTTACGACTTTCAAAAAACAATCTCGGCAAGCCTGTTGAATTGTTAAAAACCGCGTTATCACATGCGAAGCTTTTCAAAAGACGATTTCGAAAATCGCGAGCTCTTCATTAAAGTATCAGGGTGTAAAAAATATGACAACCATTAATTTTTCAAACACTTTCAAAGACTCACTACATATCAAAATATTAGTGGAAAATGTGTTTGATTGAATTATTCATCTCGATGATTATTTGAATTGTTTGTGTTATAATTGAATGCTGTAAAATGTATTTATCTCAAAGCTGTCATTAAGGATAAAAATTAAAGATCATGGTTAGAAAAGCTTTTTAGATAATTCGTTTGTGATTAAAATAAGTAGGTATTGGTCACAGTTTATGCAAATCGTTTACCTTTCGATTATTACCAAAGTAGATGTTTCTTAATTTCATCATGTTATTAACAATAATTGTTGCTTATTTGAATTGTGTAATATTAAAGAGGTAAGTGTTGTTAAATTTATATTAAATATTTCGAGGCTGTCCTTCGTATATATTGTATACTCATATATATCTTTTCAGAATATGTTTTATGATAATAGTAGATATTGATTCGATTTCGTGCAATCTAAGTTAGCTATATTTTTCGTTACTAAAAATTAAAGTATATCATTTTCTTCATAATGTTAACTTAACTTTAAACATAATTATTCTATTGATTATTATTTTTAAATAAAAATGCAAAAAATTTGCACATCGCTGTGCCTTTTATTTTCGTGAAACATCACACTAGGTACCACCCTAGTTACATAAAACTAGAAAAAAATAAAAAGTCCGGCCGAGAGGCCGAAGAGCCGGCCATGTCCGGACAAATCCGGCCATGCGGTAATCCTACTCTCAACTCAAAAGCTGGCGAGCAAACAACTTTGACCGTCAATCGCGTACTGACCCTTCTTCGCTGCTTTGGGCTGCTGCTCTGCGTAACTTGAAAAAAAATTGTACCTCGCGCGTCCATTCTTTCGTCTCTGTAATATTGACTCGTCTGTTTACTTTTCTATTCTACTGTATATATAGTCTGTTTACTACTATTCTCTTCGTTGGAGACCTGCTTTGAGTTTCATTGTAGCTGGCTCTGTTGTGTCTACTCGCTGGTGTGTACGTCGATGATAATCCGCGACAGTCGTGGCTATCTCGACGTTGTGTTTGTGGCAATTCTTCGAGAACGTTCTATTCGCTCTAACGGACATTTGGACCGCTACAGTATTATACACATTATATATATATATATATATATATATATATATATATATATATATAAGCAACTGCGTAGAATGAAAACAAAAAAAGCCATCACCAAAAATCGTCGTCCGACATTTGTCTAGCTACCTAATAATATATGCAATATTATTCGTATATATATATTTATTCGTACACAAAAGTTCGTACATAGTACACAAGTGTTACTAAATAAATAAATAAATTACCAATTAGACTGTGAGTAAATGTTTCACAGCCTATATGCCCAACCATATACGTTATTACGGGGTCTGCATAAGCTTGAAACTAACAAAATATAATTTTTTATTGCTTAGTTTTATAGCCAAGGAACTTAACATAAATTGGCAGCAGAGATTTTGTAAAAATTCCAAAATACGATCGTAGCGGTCCTCGCGTGCGCGGAACCTTCTGCAAATTACACCTAACGGTACACATTATATTTAATCCAATTATACGATCCCGTGCATTTTAGATCACCCTAATTCCGATAACCACCTACAGCGATTGTCCATGCAGCCACGGCGCCACGTTGCTCAAGGTAGTACGAGGGGGCGGTCTTGATTTCTATAGATTTTGTTCACATTTTGACCAGACATTGTTCATATCATTATGCATGTTTGAGTGAAATTTCAGAACAGTCGACTATTTAAATTGGGAGATAATGGGTGTTAAAATTTCAACTTTTAACACTGCAGGGTCTGCATTCTACGTATCCAATGTCGTAAGTTTGCCCGGAATATTAAAAATAATACTGCAACACAAATTTTTATTTGGAAGTAATTTTTAATCGAACAAAGTTTTTAATTAGTTATGAATTAACCAACACTTTTATTTGTTAATGAAGATAAATCAAACAATATAAAATATTAATATTTATAACGCGAATATTTTTTTATGATAAAAGTTTTGAACTTTAGGAACACGAGAATTTTTTTCTCGAAATTTTTGGAAAGTGAAAAATTTGCCTAAACAATCGTCAGACAATTGTTAATAACAAATTAGCTATGCAATATAAAAATATCCTACGTACTTCCATAGACAATGTATTTTCCAAGATATATTCAACATTTCAAGTGAATCGGTTGGAAATTGTCTGAGTTATGTTTGCGGCCAACTTAAAAAATGCAGTTTTGAGATAAACGCTACACAGACGCCATTTTGAAATTGATCGCTTCAAAAAAATTATTGTATACAGTCACTGATATGTATGATAAACACCTTTTTTGTAATCTCGATTTATTTTGTAGTTTTTTCTAGGAAAAAAAATTCCCAAAAAGCCTATTTTTTCGGCCTCTAGAGTGGCCTAAGGCCTTAAATAATAAGAGAGAAGCACCATATATCGGATAGTTGCTTAATATCGGATAATGAACTATCTCGAGATACCCTATCGCGACATCTGTACAATCGCGATTTTGTACACTGATAACTGGATGTCGCCACTGCAAAACTTTTGGTTGCCTAGCAACACAAATGACACTACAGTGAATTGATGTTACTTTTCGGCGGCCTGAAAAAAATATTTCTCGCGTTAAAAAGGGTTGTTTCCATTGCGGTAAGCCCAAATGGCTTATCTTTTTGTTATTTTTTATGAATTATAGCATTCATTTTACTCAAGGCGGGAATTGGAAGCTCCAAAAAAGCGTTTGTTTGGATTTTTTTTAGGTGGGCAAAAAATAAGTGAGTCCAGTAAACGTTGAGGTATCTTTTCATGTATATTCGAAATGTATAAAAAAAAATTCAACATAAAACAATAAATGACTGCAGATTTATAGCCATGTGCATCTTGCCATTGCAGCCTCCAATCGGCAAAAAAGATGCAGCTCATAATTATTGATTGAACCAAATAAACCGATAAAATTTTCAATTGTCATATATTTTTCTTCTGTGTTAATTAAGAAAAAGCGGGAAAAGTCATGAAATTGTAACTTTTCTCAGGGTTGAAAGAAAAATGTGTTTTAGACAAATTACTTTAACGTACTATAAAAATAATTTAAAAAGGCTACTTCAACAACTTCTTTTCATTAACTTTGAAGAGATTTTCATACTGACGAAAATAAACGTTGATTTCATTCAATAGGTCGTTTAATTTTTCTGCTATCACACCCTCCATTTTGGAAAAATCGTGAAAATGGAAACTGGAGAAAACGCGCTTCAAAGTTTTTAATAGGAAGGAATATCAATATCAAATATCAATCTCTTCTCTGCATTCGGCCTTGTATCTTCGAAAATATTTACAATTGGCCTCTGTAACTCTGTAACTATATTCGTGGATAGTTAATCTATCGATTTTAGTAACAAAAAAACCATTTTTCGGACCTTCAAATTCAGACTCCCGTCTTAATACTAAATCGAGCCCAATATCGGATATCTGTTCGGCCAAAATGTGCCTACCGAATCAAAGTTTAACTCATAAAGACTCGTTATTTGATAATCATTACAATGCTAAAACAATAAACGTTTTGTTTTATTTCATATAAAAATAGTCCCCTAATATCAGGTACAAGAAAAATGGAGTCCGCGCCCTTATATCGGATATCCGGTTATAGGCAATCTTTTAGAAAACTGATTTCTGTCATTTTTTGTAAAACATAATATTACTCAAAATATTCAAATATGATGTGTAAAATAATTATCAGCCTCTTGTTGT